>JAREIK010002107.1:1295000-1895000 GCA_029783825.1 Sapria himalayana | reverse complement strand
CAATGAAAAGAATGTGCCAATAAGGTGGTAGAATCATTGTGTATGAAAATTACCATGATTATGTGTGTAGAACTTTGACCACAAATAAATATCAAAACTAATATATAAGTACCCAAAGGTATAATCAAGCCATAATATGTCATATGCTATGACTTGCATAATATGTCACCAATTCTACCAAGTCATACTTTTCATTCTAAAAACTCGTGATTTTACAATGATTCATCAAAATCTTCAAAATATTAGTTTTTGTGAAATTATTACAAATAAGTTTTTGCTATGATTGAGTTAGAGTAATGCAGTATATCAATATAGTAAAGCTACTTTTTTTTGGTTAGTTAAAAAATTAGTGTGGGATTTTAGCTTCATGATTAACTTTCGGGATTAATAAATGACACACTACATTTTGTGTAACTACCTAAATATCAGTATTAAATCACATAGCATAGAAACAAATTTCTAGGGTCACCTCCCAAGTAGCACTATGTTTAATATTCATAGCTAGAATATCAAATAGTTTAAACTCCCATCAATGATCTCGGTAATCCAAGCTAGTTTTTTTGCATATTTATTCACTTCTTCTTTTATTTTTGATTCTTCTTTCGATAATGGATGAACTTTTTTGGTTACTTCTTTTTAACTTTCTTCATTAGGTTTCTGTTCTATGGATGCTGTAACCTTTTTAAATTACACAACACTACGTTGGGCTACCATTTGTGCATTTACCCTTTGCAACATATTTATCGCAATACTTTGTGGAGCTACAACTACTACCTTTAGCTTCTAGAATTCCAAAGTCATGACACTATGGGAAGCTACAACTTTCATCACTATTTCATTATTTTTCTCAATTTTCTTAGGAATCTCTATATTTTCAATTTCCACAATATCTTCATTTTTATTTTACCAACCACTAGTCCAATTGAGGGTTTGTCCATGCCTTCATATCATGTGTAATCTTCAATTCTCCTCTTTATTTTTTTCCACAATTGTGCATCAAGAAATTAGATATTTCACTTCTATTTTCTTATCTTCTGAGTAGTCTTCTATGCAATTGTTTGAAGTCATGACTTTGAAGAATGTTGCGACTTCAAAATAGTCATCTTCATCATTTTTTTGTCCATCACTTTTATATCTCTAGATTTCTTCAACATTATCTCTCTCATCTTCATCAGACCAAGAGTATTCTACCAAGTCTTTCTTATGAAATTTGACCTATTATTGCATCATTGTTCAGAAGAGATTACCTATCCTCCAAAAACATTTATCATCATCATCTTGACTTTTAACCCTTTTATAAATGTTGAATTTAACATTTTTTTCACCCACTTTAAGTGTAAAATCTTTCTTCTTCATGTCAATTAGGGTATGTCAAGTAGCTAAAAAATATTTATCCATAGATCAATAGAGCATATTAATTTTCTTTCATATCTAACACATAAAAATTCATAGGAAAAATAAATGCACTAATATCAATCAACACTCTTTAATATCATCGAATATTTAGACTTTATCGATCAATCTAACATTTGGTGTGAGAGAGAAGTTAGAGTGATTTCTTTAAGATTCAATCTTTGTGCTATCGATATAGGCATCTAATTGATGATAGATCTTACATTACAAATGTGTACTCCCTAATCATACATATTATAGTAAAACTTCTTTGAACCTTTAAATTTCTTCAAGATGTTACGTTGAATGATTGTGCTATATTTATCTATCATATTTATGGTTTCATTTATCTTTAACTTCATCTTATCACTCATGACATCATTCATGAACTTGACATAGTTGGATATTTGACATAATACTTTGGCAAATGAAATATTAACTTCTAGCTTTAAAAAATAATTGAAAAATATCTCATATTATTCATCCATTTTCTCTTCTTAAATATTTGTGGAAAAGATAAATTAAGGGAAAGAGTACCCTTAACATCATTCTTTATTACATGCTTCTTTTTGCTGCTTTGGTTAGTAACTATTAACTCCCCTACTTCACTTTTTCCATCAATCATAGGTGAGGATGTGAGCTGGTCATTCTATTCAAAAGATGCCGCAATCTCAAAAAATACCATGACATTGGGCTCCATGATTTTTAAATCATCCGATGTCAAATCCATGATTTTTAGAAAAGTCATGACATAGTTAGTATCAACTCCCTCTATTTTTAGATTGCTCCTTATGTTGTGCCTTGAGTTATTTTTTGATTCTAATTTTCATGTACAAGTATTTCTTTGGGTTGGCCTCCATATCCAATCTAACTAAATTGTTGTATATGTATTTTTCAACTTAGTCTCAAGTTTCTCCATTCAGTTATCTTGAAATTCATTTCTTTGGTTGGTCTTGGTTGGCTATGCCATTAATTTGTCATTCATAACTTTGCTTCAAATTTTTTTTAGTAATTCAAGCTTGACGCTCCTTGATTGTTATTCTCTACTAAATTCTACCCAAATTTCTTTAGGACTTAGCTTATATTTTGGTATCCACTATCATAATTTCCATAGGAAATATTTTTGTGATTTCTCACATCTGGATAGTAGTTTATATAGATATTAGGGTTGGGTCAAAACATATACTCATTACTTTACAACCCATTGGCTTCTTCCACTTGATTAATTAGAACAAAATTTGTTGTTACTTGTGTTTTCAAAATGGTGATTTTTTCCAACTTTTTTATTTCTTTTGGTGGGCTTCCAACATATTTATAAATGCTTCAAGTTAGTTTCTATTGTAGTTAGCCAGTCCAACTACAAAACTCCAAATTATCTTCCCAAAAAATTATTATCACTCGAAGTTTGATAGTTATTTTTTTTCCAACTCTTCAAACAAAAAATATATTTTCTCAGGAGATTTATTGATAATCAAACACTCAAAGTAGCATAAATAGTACACCTCATTATATAACTAAGCATATTGTAGAAGATTTTAGCTTTGAATCACAATTCAAATTCATATCAAGGATATCACTTTAATAACTTAAAATGGTCTTAAGCATATACAAAGTTTACAAAATTGACTTATCTCGCTCATCAATAATGAGATGATTTGAGATGAGAAAAACTTAGTGAGGAAAGTATGTAGAAGTTCGTTCAAACTTTTAATGGTGCCTCAAGATAATTTCTAGAACCAACAACGTATTTTGTCTCTCAAAAAAAAAGGATCACATCCAAGTTAGCTCTTTTCATTTTAACTATGTCGCATGACTCCAAGAATATTATGACATACCCATTTGGATCCTTTGATATCCTCACATTATACTAATGCTATTGAACCATCACTATCATACAAGGCTTCAACTCAAAATAGTTTACTACACTAGTGACAAGTAAATTCTTAAATAACTATCCATAATTGTAGGCATCTAATAGTTACCCAAGGTATGGTAATGATTGGGTTATTGGATAATTTTCCCCTCACTGCCTTGGGCCTCTATGTTTTGCTTGTTCCTTCCATGCCCTCTTTCTTTACTCTCTATTTCAAAATGGTTCTCAGTAATCTCTTGATCTTTGGATCCATAGGTGTTAGCTTAATATCTAGTATTCAACCTACAAAATATTTATTTGTATATTGGTTATATAAATTGATTATCATTAATCTCTTTATCTTTGGGTCCATAGGCTTTTGGAGATATATGACTAAGAGGATAGAGTATGTAGTTTTGCATAGTTTCGGTATCTATTCTTGATTTAAACTCTATCTAATTAGTTATGACATTATTTGTATACTAGAATCCTATTAATTCTTTAGTATAATATTTCTAGTGTATGACATATTATTTGTGGCTGCAATATTATTATTGAGTCACTACCAAACTTATCTCATAAAATTCAATTAGTTATGACATTAATTCTACGTCATGGGAACTAAATACTTCACTAGTACTAAAGGTAGCAACAAAGTCTAAGTATTTTGATTTTATCTTTAATATGACTTTGTAGTCTCAATTCAGTGCCATAGCCTTTTTATAAAGATACGACATTTGAGCTACAAAAAGTTATAGAGCCTAGACTGCTTAGGCCAAAGCCATGACAATTTTTTATCTTAAATATGATTATTCCCCAAAGCCATGACTCTTATCCTCAAAGAAAGATAAAGCTATAACTTTTACATATGAACTAATTTTTAGTATCACTACATCAAAGAAGTGTCATGGCGATAAGATATATGATAGGCAATTTTTGTGTCATCACCATTTCATAGCACCATAGCCACATGATACATGAGAGAGTCCTTCTTAGTGTCATATCTATTTTCTAGTACCACGGTCATATAATGATCAAGAAAAAAAAAGACCAATGCCACAACTATTTCATAGTACTGAGGCCATATAACAATACGAAAGGATATTTACCATTTCATGACCTTTCCTAGTACCATGGCCTTTTATAAAGAATAAAAAGACAAGCACATGAAGTTATGGTTACTTCACAGTGACGTGACTTTGTGTTATAGAAATATTAGGTGCAAGTCATGATCATTTTCCAACATAATGACTTTGTGTTATTGTAAGATTGAGATGTATTCTAGATTCATTGCCATTTTCTAGTCATAACATCAAGGTTAAAAGATGAAAACCAAAGTTATAACTTTCTTCTACAAGCCATGACATTCTAATTAGAGTAAAGTAGAATTACCTAAGTATAAAAGTAAAAGATCAAAAAATTTATAGAAATATCTCATTCTTTTTCCTTTCCATCCATGCAACAATCAAAGAAACAATGCAACTTCTAAACCCTATGAATGAATTCAATACTTCATATAAGTAAGCAATGGATGCAATACTTAATGTGATCACTATAATTGGGGGGCATGACTCTCAAACCCCCCCCCCCCCCCCCCTAGGATATGTTTGGATATTTTTACAAAAATAACATGTGGGTATAAGATTTATGTAAATTAATTTATGTGATATGACAATATTTTTTTATTAATAAATATATTTTATTTATATTGTGTTATTGATATTGATGGATGAGTTATTAAATAAAACTTAGACTAATATTTTGACTATTAGTAGGTTTATGTATGATTGTTGTAGGATAGGTTTGGATATTCACTCATGTGTATAGTATAAAGGAAGTGACATCTCTTCCAAGTGTGATACATGAGATAAACCTATATGTTAAAACTTAAATTTTTAATATGTAATCATTAAGAGTATTCTGCCTACAAAGCATTATGCATATTTTAAATGAATCAGTTCTCCATTGGTATAATTGTTATAAAATATTCTTCCAGATGATTCACTCTTAAGAATGAAAGTCACATCATTACTTAGGAGATTGATGATAGGCAATTCTCATTATATGAATGGGTATATATTCACAAAGTGTTGATAACTATAATGAGTTTCGTTTTCTTGTATGGTTCATACTTTTAAAACTTGAGGGAATCATATCGTGTGATTATATTGCTTACAAATTTGAAAGTTCAAATGCTTACTAATCATGTTAATCCTTAGAGTTTATCACATATGAACCCAGAGAATTTGCCTAAAATATAAGAAATTATGAATGACTCTCACACAAATTTTTTTAATCTCAATGATGATATATCGAGGGGATAACTATGAGAGAATAATTATTGGGATGAACTTTTTGATGAAAATCATATTGTATGCCATTAGGATAAAGAGTTATTACTCAACACCTCAACCTTCATTATGTATCTGGGCATAATATAAGTCAAAATATTTTGTTATATACATCACATAAATTAAATGAATAAACTCATTGATCTAATATTGTTCACAATTTTAATATCCATTGTACTAGAAATGAGTTCTCTTGTTGAATATCCAAATCACTAATACAATCCCTATTTGATTTAAATTTTAATGAAAATTCTCTTTACTACATGTATGACCAGTATACTCTTGGATCATTATTGATGAGATATTCTCATCAATGAGTTTTTGGTACATTATCTAATCAAAAAAATTAGGCTGCATAATAAAGTCATAATAAATTTTTTATGGTATTCTTGATAATTATTTAGTTTAGTTAGTCAATATGAGTCAATATAATAATCCTTGTAAATTGATAATTTTTTTTAGAAATTTAGATTGCATTGAGTTTAATAAATATTTTTAAATATAAATTCTAAGTCTTGTTAACTTACTTGGAAAATAGATAATTATATTTTAAATTTTACATGTATTTTTTTTTCTATTTTAGCCAGCAATCTATAAAATAAAAATATTTAGCCAATTTGCCTATGAAGACCTAATGAATTTCATTAAAGAGCTATGGAAGAACAATGGAGTGATAAAAATTATATTGTAAAATGTGAGAGAAAAGTGAGCAAGAATATCCTAAACTATCATCATAATGAATCTAAATGTATTCAAGGTAGTCACGTTTATTATGAATCTTATGGTAACCAATATCAACCATATTCTTATTGGAAGAAAGTTATAGAGGCTAGAAAAATAAAAACCATCACGAGAGAATATTTTATGATTTCAAACCATATTCAAAATTATATTCGATAGTTGAACTTGAAGAAATGCTAATAGAATTGAGAAGATCCAATGCCACTATGGAAGAAAAGTTGAGACAATTGAAGGAGAAATATAAAGTCATTGATTTGGTAATCTTCAAAGAACATGTTGCATCATAAATCCTTGTAGCTAATAAGAGATTATTATGGTTGATAATATAAAATAGGAATTGAGGATACAACCTCAATTATTCAAGAAGAAGAAAATGAAGCTAGTGTTAAAATCTTCATAACTAAAGTAGAAAGATTTATGGTAGAGAATCAAGATAATGAATATGAAGAGCTGGCCTCAATTATTCAAAAAAAAAAAAGAAGATAAAGTACTTGATAAAATTTCTTGTCTAATACAAAGATATGTGTGATAGAGAATTTAGATGAAAAAATTGAAAATACTGTCTCATTTATTCAAAAAGAAGAAGATGAAGCTAGTGATGAAATATCCATAGCTAATATGAAAATATGTATGGTAGAAAATTTTGAAGAGGAAAGTGAAGATATACTTCAATTACTCAAGAAGAAGAAGATGAAGTAAACCTTGAAACTTTGGTGGCTTAAATAGGAAATCGAGCGCATAATGCCGGCTAAGAAATGAAGACTCAGCCTTAGTATTAGTAAAAGTCGTGGAGGAGAAATACATACAAAAAGATGAAAAGGCCAAGAAATTATGCAATATCAAGGCTAAAGAGAAAACAAAGAAGAGGACCTCCACCCAAGGTGTCTTCATGGATGAGAGCATTAAAATGATCATTCATCAAATATCCTCTGTTAATACTGAACATATAAGAAAGAAGGAGGTAGGGGTAGTATACTAAGAAGATAATATGGATATTAAAGATATTCAATGGAGGCAAAAAGGTTTTGATGGCCTAACTAGGGGGACATCAAACATAGAACTGCTTGAGAGGCATGCCAAAAATATTTTTTGTGCTGCTTGTTTGAAGATGTGTGTTTGATATGAAAAATATTATATGCAATGGGCTGAACATAGCAATCTAAAATGTGGAAGAGAAGTCTTTGAAAAAGTATTTATGAGAAAAGTCGTTTCAGAAGAATGTTGTAATGGAGTTGCTGCAATGGGAAAGTTTTGTCATGACCAATTTATCCTTTATATAGCATATGGACCCAGGTTAAAGGCACATGTGTTAAAATATTTGGCAAAGAGTGAGCTCTTATATAATAAGTGCATCTCAACTTTTCTTGCAGCCACTCCTTCAAATACTATCTAAGAAAAGTTTGCAGTGTAGAACACTGCAACGTACCTTGAGAAAAAATAAATTTGAAATAAGTGAATTTGTTTATTGTGACATTCATAATTTATTTATGTGAAACTTATAATTCTATAGTCATCATTAACACATACTATTATTGTGCTTGTTTTGAAATTATATGGTATTTTTTCGGCTTAGAAAACTAGATATATAATAGGTTATATAACTTAGTATAAATAAAATTTACATTGACAATTATGTTTGATAACGTGTTAAATATAATTCATATAATTCAATCATAATAGGTAAGGTATCATGAATTTGTAATTCATCATTTATGCGATAATTTGGTTGTTGAGTCATCATGTCTAGTCCAAAATATGAAAGATACTTTGAGAGTCGTCAAATGGAATTCTTAAATATGAAACATACTTTGAGTTTCAAATTATATAACAGGTTATATAATTTGAATAAGTGAATTCTCAATGTTTGGTGGGAGTCCATCCATTCTATGATGGATGGATAGTGGGAGTCCATCCATCATAGACTCAAACTAAATTTTCACACCAATATAAGGTTGTAAATCATTAAATTATGTGTATTCATATCTTTCAAATTTGGATCCAAATGGAATTATTAATGTTGTGAAATTTTAAATACAAATATAGATACACACACACACACACTCACTCACTCACTCTCTCTCTCTCTATTGAAATAAATTTGATTTGCTACTTGAAATATTTTATATATATATATATATATATATATTTATATATCAAACACTTTTAGTAACAAAAAACATTATGCTTGCCAGAACTATTGATGTTGTTTTTCCAAGCAAACATTGGAATCATCTCAACTTTGCATTGGTTACTATTGATGCTTGCCAGAACTATTGATATTGTTTATTATATATATATATATATATAAAATAAATTCTAAGCTCTACATGGTTACTTTTAAATTCTTTGGATTTATTTTAGAATCATCTCAAATAAACAATATTTAATATTTGATTAGAAAACTATGAATATTTACCATTAAAATTATAATCCTTTTAAAGATATAATATATTATTTATAATTATAGACATGAAATCATCTCATATGAACTCTAACAATAAGGGTTTACATTAGTTCATGTACATCTTTGCATTCCATAGTATGCAACAAGTCTCATTAGATATTTTGAAATTACAATGTATGCTTTGATTTTGCATGATGTTTTGAAATAATTTTGAACTTTCATTACTACCAATTTTATATGTTTTACAATCCTTTTTCTTGTAATGAAAGAATTCATCATAGTGGATGACCCTAAAAAATAATAATATGGGGGCTCTTATTAGGCAATTCTTCATCAAGCATGAATTACCATATCTAAAGAATCAAGGCTTAGAAAATATTGTTTAACCACACATAGTGAAATGATAAATTTATATCACCCTTGGGGTTAGTTCTTAAGTACTAAAGTTTTTTTATCATGTTGTAATGCTGTTTGGAGTCTGAATTTTCATCTCTTCCTTACATTGTATATGCAACATACATAACATAGTCAAATTTTTAGTTGATAATATTTTAAATTCATGTCGATATTTGCACCACGATACTGTAATCCAACATCCATCAAGTGTTCACATAACCCTTGATTTTTTTTTTTGGTATTTCATTCAATGATAGATACTTTGCCTCCTTTTTTCCATCATAAAATAAGAATGATGATTACATTTCAAATTTATCTATATATTCTGCCAAGGTTTTACCATGTTGGGTTTGTCTAAAGGCTTAATGTAGTATATTTATATTTATATTTAGAAAAATTTTTATCATACATAACCTCATTAAAATGTTTATAGAAGAGCCTTGTGATTAAGTTTAGTACATGTTTCATAGACTCCTAATAATTTCTAGCATCAATTAATGGCTTGTAAATCATACATTTATTTCCTGAGCATCAATAGGGTTCATAAAATTAAATTACCTTATGAGAAACTTAATGCATTGTTTAGATAGTATCTAAAATGTCTTTGCTTTTAAGCTATGAGATCATTAAAATGAAGGCTTTTCACCTCTAGAATATAATGCAAGACATTATTCTTAGGCATATTCAATTGGTGCTCCATTATAACTTGCAAATGTCTAGCATACTCTTGATAAAAATTTGTCAACCCCTTTATATTGATCATTTCATCTCTTGAAATGGGCACTCACACTTTCATGTCATTCCCTTATAAAGACATGCACACTATAGTTCAAATTTTATCTCATGGCATCCTTGATATATCACATATACACAATTAGACAAATGAAATAAGCACTCAAACACAAATACATAAACACACAAATACAAAGACACACACACAAACACACAAACACAAACACACACACACAAACACATAAACGCACATACACACACTTTAATAAATTTTAATTTAAGATTACTGATTATTACTAGAAATCAACAAATATATGAAAAAAAATACTTGAATATAATTTGGAGATTTATGTAGATATTGATGAAGCACCAAAACTTAAAAAATAGATTTCATTTATGGCATCTCACCAATTGAGTCAGTAATTATAGAATACTTATTATTGAAAAATCTGGTTGGTAACACCTTAGGACTATGTCCCCAACTAAAATTGAATTACTATATCTCATTTGTAGTACCTTTTAAATAAAATCAAGAAGGCACTTCCAAATCAAGTCTCAAGATCTAAGCAATTGAATTAAATATGTTAATTTGAAGGATAATGAAATTATTGTGGTGGTGATATTATCTATTCTCTCAACTCATTGAGAAGAAATTTTGATGAACGTACTAAAATAGTATAAAGGAGTGATTGGATGGACAATTTTAGATACAAAAGGAATTAATAACTTAGTTTGTATGCACTATATATACTAAGATAAATGAACAAAACAAATCTAGAAAGCACAAAGGAGACTCAACCCCTATATGTAAGAAGTTATGGAAGCAAAAGTGATGATGGTATCACAATCAAGGACTATTTATTTAATTTTGGGTAGCAAGTGGGTCTGTCCCACTAAAGTGGCACCAATTAAATATGAAGTAATATTTGTTCAAGATAAAATTTGGAAGATTAATCCTACATAGTTGGCTATATGTTGTAGAGTTTGTATTGACTATCACAGATAAGGAAAGATAACTTATCTTTGCTATTTATTGACCAAATACTTGAAAGATGTTTGAGCTATTATTACTTTTTTGATGAATATTTATCTTACTTCCAAATTGAGATAGTCCAAATATATTAAGAAATGGATACCCCTAGATGCTTATTTAGTATCAATGCTTATCATATAATGCCTTTTTGCTTATGTAATACACTAGTCATTTCAAATGGCACTTACCATTTAAAATTAGGTGCAATTGATGTTACCTTGCATTAAGGATTGTTCTATACCAAAGAGATGAAGTTAAACCCTATAAGATTTTTTTATCCAAGAAAGTCCTTAATGATGCTTAGAAGAACTACACAAATTCAAATAAAGCACACCATATCATGGTGTATGCCCTTGAAAAATATAGAATAAGTTTGATGGAATTTTTCATAATAATATTCATGGATCACAAAATTTGATGTATGTCCTTATCAAGGTAGATATCAAAGCTAAATTGTTATGATGACTTCTTTTACTTGAAGAATTTCTTTTGAAAATTTTACATAAAAAAGGTGGTTGAGAATATGATATCCAACCACTTGTTAATAATCATAATCGAATAATGTTAGAGTTTCTTATCTCTTAATAGTGATTATATGAAATTAATGGATTGCACAGAAATATAAACAATATACACCACAATAATCAAATAATAGTTTAACATGATTCGCTAGTAATTCAACACAATTAACTACATCGACCAAAAAAGTACTTAGTGCTTACAGATTAATAACCTAATGTTACAAGATAAAATCACATAGAGAGAGAGTGAGAGATGAAGAACAATGCACACTGAAAAAATTATGCATACAATTACTTTATAAGAAAAATAAATTAGGGTTCTATAAACGAAATGAGTCGAATCAACATAGTGAACAAGCTAGTGGGACTCTCATTATTATCATAGTACCACATGACCAATCTTTTAATATATCAGTACATACACCTTTAAATAAATCAAATAAACAATAATGTAAATGGTTAAATAGATAATAAAATAAATTATATACTATAAATAAATTTCTCAAAGTCCATTAATAAATGGAAATTTTTTTGGATGCATAACTGATTGAAATATGACTCCATAGTATGTCTGTATAAGAAATTACTTGGTGATCAATAATCTTCCTAACTACTTATTTGGGATTTTAACTACTACATATTCATGGATATTTTAGTCATTTATGTTGTTTTGTAGGTATGGAATAGATAAAATTATAGATTGATTTCATGACTTTTGAGTCTTAGACTTTGATGAATAGTCTTTTAATCAATAAATTTTTAGAGGTGTTTACCTGAGGAATTAGAATAATGAGTATTGCATAGTTTCAGATTCTATTATTAAGTAAAAATTTATCTAATTGGTCATGATAATTTTTGTATGTCATGATCATACCAACTCATTAATATAGTCCTTTTATTGTCTGACATATTCTTAGTGGGTATGATATTATCATGTAGTCACAACCACACCTTTCTCACAAAATTTAAAAAGGTGAGACATTAATTCTACATCACAAGAATCAAATACCTCATTCGTGCTCAAGGTCACAGCTAAGTCCAAGTAGCCTAACTTTATCTTTATTATGGATCCATAGTATAATGTTAGAGCCATGACCTTTTAACAAAGTTATAACTATTAAGCTACAGAAAGTTATAGATCAAAAACTACTTACGGAAAAGTTAGATCAATTTATTCAAAGCCATACTTTTGGGATATTAAAATTTGCATAAAATATTACTTGTGTACAATTATGACTTTATACTCAAGCTAATTATCAGTGTCATTACTTTCTTGCAATATCATGACAACATGATGCATGAAAGAATAGAAGGCTACTATCACTATCACCCAAAGCACCATTGAAACATGAAGGAAAAATTGTGTTATGGTTAAAGAATACATAAGACATTCTTAGTATCATAGTTATATCATAATGTCATAACCATTTAATACTCAAGAAGAACCAATGACATTGTCATAGCTTTATCATAGCATCGTACTCATATATCACTATACAAAGCCCTTCACCATACCATGAGCATTTCCTCGTACTACATCCTTTTATTAAAAATAACAAGGCAATTGAATTAAGTTATAAGAACTTCATAATGCCACTACATATTATATAGAGACATTAGGCCTAAGTTGTAGTCATTGTCAGTACCATGATATTGTATTATAGAAAGATCGAGATATAATATAGAGTCACGATCACTTTCTAGAGTTGGTACTTCAAGCATAAGAGATAAAGACCAAAATTGTTACGTTTTACTAAAGTCTTAACTTTTTACTTAGAGAATCACTCGAGTATAAAAGTGAACGATAAAAAAATTCAAAAGGATATTTCTCATCTTTTTCCTCCCCCTCCATGCAACAAGAGAAGCCATGACAATTATCGGGTCCTAGGGGAAATTTTTGATCTTTCTAGGGGTTCAACAAGCAAATAAGATATACAATAGTTAATGCAATCTCTAGATATTATGGGTACAACTTTTAAACCCCACATCTCAATGATAGATTTGGAAATTTATATTAAAATAGCATGGGTCAATGATTTGAGTAATTTTAATATATGTGATGTGACATTAGTTTTTATTTAAGAATGAATGTGCTTCAATTATTTTGTGTTATTGATGTTGATAGATAGTAATTAAATAGAATATAAACTAGGGTTTTGATTGTTTGTAGTTGTGTATGAGATTATACTGGGGAATGATGATAGATTAATAAAAAGGCTCACTCATGTATATCATAGGAAGGAAGTGACAATCCTTTTGACTATTATGTGTAAAATAAACTTATATGTTGAAACATGAATTTTAATATATTAATCAAGCTGAAAATACAAATAATTACATACATCAATCCATTATATATATTTTAAAATAATTAGTTCTCAATTTGGATGAATATTATATATAATATTTTTCTAAGGAGTTGAACTTTAGTATGAGAGTTGTAACATTGTAGAGAAAAATGGTGACATACAATCCTCACTACATGCATGAATTTGTGGTGACTTACAAAAAAGTAATTGTCTTTGTGAGTTTTTTTATTCATATGATTCCCACTAGTGAAACTTGAGGAAAGCATACATTATTGTATTTTTGTGGCACTTACAAATCCATAAGTACAAATACTTACATTCAATATTAGTATTTGGACTTTATAATACATGAGGTTAGAGAATAAAATTGTACATACAAAAGAACCATCAAGAGAAGTTGATAAAGTTCCCTAAAAGGGATAGAGTTGAGAATGATTCTTGAGCATAGATGAATTGTTATCTTAGTGATGACGTACTGAGATGAGAACCATGAGGGGACCACCTTTGGGATGGATTCATTAATGATAACTATCTTGTATATTATTAGGGAAATGAGTCATTGCACCACACTCCAATATTCATTCTATGACCAATACAATATAAGTCAAGCAACTTAAATATCATCACATATATTAAATGAATAAAACCATGGACCTAAGATTATCTAACAATCCATATATTCATTTTACTTTAAATGAGTCTTCTCATTATTAAATTTTTTAATAATTAATACAATCTCTATGTAATCGATATCTAAATGAAATTCCACTTTACTACTTGTATGGCTCATGCACTTGTGGATCTATATTGATAAGATATTCTTATTAATAAGATTTTAGGACATCACATAATTGATAAATTATGCAACATAACAAAGTTGCAATAGCAGTGGACATATCAAAAAGTAATATTTTTTTCCTAGCAAAGAATCAAGCTTGTTATTATAAAGAAATAACCATTTAAAATTTGTACATCAAGTCATCATAATGTATCGTTCGGTCGGTTGAGAGTGAGTCGGCAGATTCTAGCATAAGAGCAACAAGCCAATTTATGTAATTTTCAGATTAATACTTGTAAAGACCATTTTAAAAATCAAGAAACTAGTTTGAATGTATTGTGCAAGTTGGATTTAAGAAATATGAAGCCACTTAATCATATCTTGGTTGTAGAAGTCTTTGGTGCTTAGAGGATAAATAGTTAGTCACCATTCTCCTATTCATTTAGTTGTGCATATGTTCTAGTGAGTGTGGATTATGTTTCCAATGGAGTAGAAGTAATTCCTTGCAAGCGGGATGATTGTGGGTGGTGATGAAGTATTTCAAAAAAATATTATTCTCTTGGTGTGTAGTGCATACTGTAATTATAAGTGATCCAAGAAATACTTAATAACCTCTTAAATTTCTATGTGCCATGTATTGTGTTAGCTAACTTTGAGAAAAAAAAAATATTCTTATTAAAGTTATAAATGTCAATTTAAAAAATGATTCTCATAAAGCTTTAGGTTCATTGTATGCATACCTAACAACTATCAAAACAATTTTGAAATATCTTTAGATGGTTGGTTTACAAAATTAAAGTCTTCTATTAGCTAATTTATAATGTAAAGCATTATGTATTATGAATAAGTTAAATTTTGATTTAAAGGTAGCTTGATGGATGTGACTCCTTGATAACATCCATCAAGTTACCTTTAAATAAGTTGAATGGGTTGTGAATATTGAGAAAAAAATACTAACAAAAAATTCATTAGCAAGAATGACTAATTGGCTAAGGAATTATAGAAAGGGTAAAATGAGAATGATTTCATCTAGGAGACCTCTCGAATTCAAGTTTGAGATTATTTCTATTAGAATATATTCTTAACTAGCACCACCACCACCATTAGCATCTTTATGTGGATATTATATGCATGACTCCACTAAATTGTAGGAAATTTTGAAAAAGAAAATTTTCAAAATTATTGCAAATCCTTCGAAAATGTAATAAGCATCACTCAATTCTAACCAAACTTGAAGACCAAAAATATCATATGATTGCATATTAAGATTAACATGATGTGAAACTAAAATATAAACATATGTGTATAGTGAAATAAGAAACTCCTTTTTATCTCATAATAAATTAAATGCAAATCTATCATTGAGAAGACACATGCTAATCAAAGTTGATCGAGTACTTCATTGATTTTCAAAATAGGTTAATAATTATTTGTAATTATCAAATTGACCTCTTGTCAATCTATGGAAAACCATATATCTATACATTCTTATTATTAAATTTAAGTAATGGGTAGCCCAAAGAGAATATCCAGTAGCAATGACTTCTTTTTCTACCAGCTCTTAATCTTGCTTTTTTAATTTCTTTAGCTCAGTATAATGTATCCACATTGAGCCTTATTCATTAAGACATGAAAACAAATTCAACCTCTAAAGTTCATCACAAAATTCCACTAAATTCATTCATTGCCTCAGCTTGTTTGACTTCCTTACAACAAGTTGAAAGCTATGATGAAAGATATAATATATAAAAAACTATCCAATTTATTATTTTAATGCATATAAGAATTATTAGACCCCATCCAATTAAAAAAAGCATTTAAACCATCCCCAAGATCATATGTAATCCATATAAATCAAGATTTATGAAGGAACCAACTTTTTATTATCAATCGCTAGGCAAGCTTTTACAATTAGATACAAAATATGTGCTCATCATAGTATAAGGAGACCATTTCATCTTCTCTTAAGAAAGCATTTGATACAAATAAATAAGTTGCTACAAAATTAGAACAAAGAAAAACATAAATCCTATAATATTTATCATTCATATACAGATTTCAAAAGACTTTATTAGCATGAATATACATTTTCAAAATAATTGATGAAAAAAAAAACAAAAAATTAATTAATTATTAATATGGAATTATTATTTTTGCATCATTTTACTTAAAAACTAAGAGTCTATTGAGAATATGCCATTTTATTTGGTCTAAAGCCTAGCGCTAGGCTTGAACTGTTAGTTGTTTTGTTAGGTGGAAGAGTAGAAATCCTTTGAAGAAATTACATGAATAGGATAGATTGTTTTTATTTTGTTTTAAATTTCTTGTTATTTTCACTAAGAACAACATACCTCAACAGGCTTCGTCGTTCAACATGAAGGTGTCTCCTATGTTTTTCTCTTTAGTTTAGTCTTTGAGGCAGATGATGCTAAAGTGGTTAGAATTTCTATGTCAATATATATTTTTATTATAAGAATCTAAATGAATGGCATGTTATATTATTATTAAAGAATAATAAATAATGTGAAATTCAATTTTAAAATCTAATTTCATAATATTTATTAATATGAGTATATATAATTATAATATTTATTTATTTTATATATATAGATATATAATCAAAATTAATTTAATATAAATTAGTTAAATTGAATTGATAAAAAAATTTAAAACAAATCAATCATAATCAAATTAATTTTTATTATTATATATACACACATTTTAACAAAATAAATAGTAAATTTAAAATTATATTTTATGCCACTTGATAAGGCTATATAAGGGATCCTAGCCAAAATAAGATATCGAGTTCCCAATGTAAATTATATTGTATCATATTTTATATTAATTATAATTTATAATACTATAGAATTATAATTACACTCCCTTACTAAATCAAAATAACTTATATAATTTGTTATGTAATACTTATTAAACATCATTTGTTAAGATTATATATACTCATTAATTGAATTAAATTACTAACAATTTAATTCACTCAATATTTATTTATTTCTTCGAGACTTTCCATTTAACTTATTTGAAATACTAGATCATAATTTATTTGTAGGGTTTAACAATATCAAACCTTTGATGCTTTCTCAAAGGGGTATCATCAATTTTTCTAACAAGACATAGATTCCATTAGCAATCAATATTTACCATACACTCGATAAAGTTATCTAATTCATAGATTTCATAAATTTATCTATAGATCTCACTCTCTATGAATCAAAATAGCTATTAATAAGTACACATGATTAACTACTTAAGAATAAGAGCAATAATGTTTATAATATTAATGTTGTATTTTATTTTACATGTCAGTATAAAATAATCATACCATAGTAGTCTTTTTAATACACACAAGTGTACTAGCGTTAATAGTTAAAATTTAACCTTTCTTTGTATTTATTATAGTCTTACTATGATCTTTTGATACAATCTTATTAATATATTGTCTACTTCTATCTAGGTTGTGAAAAATTAACTTATATTGTACAAGTTTTGATGATTTGAACTTTGATACATATGCCAAAATCAATGCATCAAATCATCTACTATGAAGAATAAAAGATACATATTTTTTAATAAATTTTGTTCATTATAATTTTATTCAATAATATAAAAAAATGATGCAAATTTATTAAAAGAAGAAACAACCATAAAATGACTTTTAGTATAAAATAGTTTCAACAATCTCTCACATAGACTTAAAATCAAAATACAATACATCTGACTCTCATTACTTTCACATAATTATCAAAAGTTTTAATTGGAAAACTCTTTGTAAAAGAATCTGCCAAGTTGTCTGTTGATGCTACTTTTGTCACCACCACATCTCTTCTCTTTACAAAATCTTTTATTAGATGATATTTATACTCAATGTTTTTGCCTTATTGTGAGTTATAAGTTCCTTTGAGTTTGCAATTGGTGCACTATTATTACAAAAAAGTGTAATAGGCAGCCATATTGATGAAATGACCAATAGATCCATTAGGAAGTTCCTAAGCCATACAGCCTCATTGGCAACCTCAAAAGATGACATATACTCAGTTACCATGGTAGAATTAGTAATACATTATCGAGTGATACTATTCTAACTTTGGGTTCCACTTCATGAGGTAAATACTTAACACAATATGAACTTTCTCAAATTATTATCTAATTGGGAATCCGTGTTTGTATACCCAATAGGCACAAGAATGCCTGTTTGGTATACTATCATATAATATTTAGTCATTTTTAAACACTTGAATATATTTTTTAATGTTGCTCAGTATTCTTATGTTGGGTTAAATTTATATCTACCTATCATGCCTATAATAAAATAGATATAAAGTCTAGTACAAGGCATTGCATATATTAAGCTTCCTATTGCTAAGGCATAAGTAACTACAACCTTTATTTTTTCTATCTCATTAAGTATTTTGGGATACTAATCTTTTGATAATAGTGATTCCATATCTAAAAGGATGGAAATATTTCTTGGATTTTGCATGTTAAAATAAGTTAATATTTGATCAATATAAATAACTTGAGACAAGCCCAATATTTTTTGCTCATGATCTCGCAAAAGCCTAATCCCAATTATTGTGAGAACTTTTTCTAAGTATATCATATTGAATTAGCTAGAAAACCAGACTTCAACTGAAAACAACAAACTTACATCATTATTAATGAGTACCATATCATCAATGTACAATACCAAGAATATCACAAAGCCATCACATCTTTTTAAATCCATACAATAATCATCCTAACACTTATCAAAATCATAAAACTTAAAGCTTGATCAAAATGAGTATTCCAAGATCTAGATATTTATTATAGTCCATAAATAGATTTATTTAATTTACACAACATAAGTTTTTGGCTATTTTCTATGAAAGCATTAAGTTGTATAATATCAATACATTCTTAAAGATGCCCATTTAAAAATATAGTCTTTGTTTACATTTTCCAAATCTCTTAGTCATAATAAGCTGCAATGGATAAGAGTACAAATTTTTTAGCATGGATACTGGCAAAAAGGATTCCTCATATATAATTACTTCATTTTGAGTAAAATATTTTGCAACAAGCATATCCTTGTAAGTCTCAATGTTACTATACATTCCTCTCTTTTTTTTGGATCCACTTTCACTTGATGAGTTTTATCCCTTTAAATGATTCCATAAGATCCTAGACATGATTGGTATACATTGATGGCATCTCTTATTCCATAGAATTTCCCCAACTTTTTACATATTTATCTTTACGTGCTTTATCATAGCTTTTGAGATTAATATCTATCTTATCAAGAATTTTTTCAATAAGATTCTCCCAAGAGTGTATACTACATAGGTTGATAAATATCCCTTCTACTATGATTAGATAATCCTTTTAGTTGTATACTTTTAGTGATATATTGCATAGATACTGATCATTATGAACCATTATGATCATTGCTCTCTAGCTAAGTAACTAGCATATCAAAGATAAGTTCATGAAGTCAGTATATTAATATTATCAACAATCCTCCCATTATGATGAGGCGATGAAGTATCTGAAATATTTTCTTGTTGTGTTTCTTCTTATATCACTGGTATTGAAAAATATTGGACTAGTTTATCACTTCTTAATACTTCCAGAATAATCATACTTCATGGCTTGTAGTTTGTTATACAATCTTCTTCCAAGAAATGAGTATTTCTGATCCTTTGACTATAAAACAACCCACCTTTAGCTCCTCTAGAATATTCCATGAAAAAAATAAACTTATGTTCTCAGTTCCATCTTATTTATTTTTTCTTTTAGCACATGTGTTGGGAAACCTCACAAATGAATGTATTTCGTTATACGCTTATGTCCAATCCACAATTCATTTAAGGTAGTAGGCACATATTTTAAGATGTAACTAAGTTCAAAATATAAGTTATTGTTTTTAATGCATATACCCATAAGGAATCATGCATATCAGAATAACTCATCATCAATATTACCATGTTTATAAGAGTCTTATTCTTTCTTTCTAACACATTATGTTTCTATAAAATATCATGTGCAAATAATTGAAATATTTTTTTGATATTTCTTTATTTTCTCCTACACTTTTTGAATTTCACGAAGGCATTGGACTTATGAGATTTCAAATAAATATATCAATATCTTGAGTAATCATCATTAAAATTAATGAAGTACCCAAAATTAAATCTTGATAGGGCATTCATGGGCCCATATAAATCATAATGTACTAATTCATGCATCTCTTTGGCCCTATAGAATTAGCTATAAAAGGCCATTTGGTCATATCTCTTTCTAATTATGACTTTCATGCTGGAAGTATTTTCATCTTTAATGAACCCAAAGATTCATTTTTAATCAGTCTCGAAACTCATTTAAAATTTATATAATCTAGGCATAAGTGCCAAAGATAGATTTGGTTCATATCAAAAAAATATTTTATTCTATATGGTATTGTATTGATATTAATTGAATTGTATCATTGTATTAGAGAAATCTATAGTATTAATACTATGAAAGTTGTCTTTTACGGTATCATTAAAGGTAATTTTTTTCTTCAAGCAAATTGTTACAAAATAATTGAATAAATAAATCAATCCTTAATCAAACTGGAAACAAAAATCAAGTTTTTTATGATTGAAGCTACATAAAGATAATTTTTTTAATTAGTATCTCTTTCAAAATGAAGCAAGCAATATCTTATTGTAATAGTCATTTCCTTCTCAGTATTTCACATATGAAGATCAATCTCATAATCACTTAAGTATTTGGTTTCCTAAAATTACTACAAAGAATTACAAATATGATTAGTAGTGCTTGTATATACACACTATGTATCTATAGATACCACCTCTAAATATATTTCAACTACTAGTAATTGAGATTTATCTTGATTTTTTACCTTGCTGAGATAAACTAGACATTACTTATTTTAGTGTTCTCACTTCTTGTAATAAAAATATTTTATTTTTGGTTTTTTTACTCTCACTTGCGATTAAATAGATATTAGTGGAACATAAGCACTTTTATGAAAATTTTTTTTTCTTCATACCTTTTAGTTTAGAAGAAGTCCTTTCACCCAGAAATACTCTCGATAATTTTCTAATAATATTTTTATTTGATACCAATTCTTTAAGTAATTGTACCAAAGTCCAATCATGTTTATTCATATTATAGTTAAGACAAAATTGCTTATAAGAATCTAGTAGTGATTGAATAATAATATTAATCTAAGAATTCATATCAATTTCAGCTTTAATGATTTCTAATTCATTCAAAAGACTAGTTATCTTGAGAACATGATCCCTCATTAGGGCATTTTCAGCCAACATAGTATTCATTAGATTTCTCATGGCTTTCTACATAGCCGAATGACTCTAATTTTTAAATATTTTTTTATGATTAGATATCATATCATAGGTAGTAGTAATGAACTAATGTTATTGTTAGAGTATATTTGACATAGAAGCAAAAATATAATATCTTGACATTTCGATAGTCTTCATCCATTTCTTATAAGGTTTGCATCTTTATAGGCTGCCCTTCACGAGGTTTATTAAGGTATATACCTCTAATTATAAATTTGTAGTTCTTAGTAGTCAGGACAATGTACAAATTTGTTTTCCAATTTATATATTTGATTTCATTAAGTTTATTATCTTCAAAAATTATGACAAGTGGGTTGAATAACATTTTCTTTTAAATATCTAAAACAATGAGCTTTTTAGGTTGAATTCTATTATGAGAATGGTTTCCCTCTACTATTTCTTGAATGAATTCATCATTTGTCTGATATTTTGTGAATTATATGCCTTGATGAGAGGATATTTACTATTCATTATATATTTAGACGGGCTATTTCTTATTAATCTTATTTATCTAAGCAATAGGTCATGTCAAACAAAATTAAATTAATGACTTATCTTTGATCCTATATATAATAGTAGTGACTTAGTTACAGAGGATGCTAGTATTCATATCAAAGGGTAAATCATTATTTCATTCTAAATCAATTGATCATTAAATGAATCCTATAGTTGAATAAGTGATTTATTTAAACAATCCATTGAATTATCTTATCTTGGTTTGTACTAAATAAACCTATAGGCTAATGCATGTTTGTCTTGGTGCCTTCCCCCTATCGACATGTTCATAAGATATATATATTCACATGTCATATATGTTATACATGTCATACATATTCATCATATGTATGGCATTAGCATGTTCATAACATATGTATATTCATCATATGTATAGCATTAGCATGTCATACATACTCATAAGATATTATATATATATATATATATATATATATAAACATGCCATAACATATATATCAACATGCCATTACAAATGTATATTTACATGTCACAAATATTTGATGACTAAATATCACTTGCATATAAATATTGAACAACATATCTATATTGGTTTTAGGACACTTATAACCTTAGACTCTCCTTGATAAATCTCAGGGCTTGTGGCAGTGCCCTAAACTAGGCTACAATCACCACAAAGCTACCACCATTAGATGAATCAAGCACGACATGGATCATCGCCGGTAGCAAATACCACAACATCTTAGAGTGTCATTTACCATGAAAACCAATGCTGGTGTCATGGTCAGCTATAAATTCTGCCACCTTGCATGTCATTGGTTGACCTTTATAATCATCACCGCCAATAATGAGTCATTGGCTGTGATGACCTTTACAATCACCATCATCATTGGTCTGTGCCACCTAACATAACAACCAAAACTAGGGCCTTACCATAAATTCTGGTCAGCTATAATTTCTACCACCATGCTTGTCATTTACCATAATAAGTCATTTATCATGACAATAATGCCTTGTCACCATGGCATTATTATTGGGTTTGATGACCTCCAAAATCAACATCACCAATAATGAATACCACCACCGGTATGGTCATTGGCTGTGATGACCTCCATCATTTCCATCATTGACAATGAATACTAATACCTAACATATCATTGGATGCATCCATTGTTATAGAAAGTAGGTAGCAAATATATCCATTGTTATGGAAAGTTGAAGAGAAGATCAAAATGAAAAAAAATATACAACCCCATGTGAAAAATCACACCATAAAAAGCATAAATACAACATGTGAACTGAAATGCATCCATAAACATAACCATATGAATCCATAATCTATAAAATACAATTGGGTTGTTCTAATTCAGTCAACATAGGCTCTTTTTCCTATCTTTAAGTTAAAGAATAATCCATTAAATGACTAAAACTCAATTTATCCTCGGACAATATTAGTGTCATTCCCTTTGATCTAGTTGTTATGTTTAGTGGCACATGATTAATTAATTCCTTCGAAGTGATAACATGCGTAGGATAGATTGTGTTTGTTTCATTTTGAAAATTCTTGTTATTTTCAATAAGAATGACATACCTCAACAAGCTATATTGTTTGGCAGAGAGGTGTCTCTTGTATTCCTCACGTTAGTCCTTTTGAGGAAGACAATCACTATAGTTGTTAGCATCATCCATGCCCATATATATTTTTATTGTAATAATCTAAATCGAATGGTGAGTTATATTATTATGAAAGAATAATAAAAAATGTGATATTCAGTTTTTAAATCTAATGTCACAAGAATATTTATTTATTATATATATATATATACATAAATAATCAAATTATTTTAACATAAATCAATTTATTTGATTTAATTTTATAAAATCAAACCAAATCAATCATAATTATTTTAATTATAATGATTATATATACACATAAATTTTAAATAAATAAATAAAATCTATAAAATATATTTTATGGCATGAGATAAGGGTATCAAGGATCCTTGCCTAAACAAGATTTCGAGCTCCCAATGTGATGTATATTATATCATAATTTATATTAATTATAATTCATACTATCATAGAATTATAATTATACTTCCTCACTTATTAAAAATAACTTATGTCTTTTGTTATTTAACACTTATTAAACTCCATATATGAATATTACATATACCTATTGGTTGAATTAAATTACTGACAAACTAATTTTATCAATCTTTAATTATTTTCTCGAAACTTTATGCTTAACTTAATTGAAATGTTGAATGATAAGCCACCTACAAGTTTTGATAATTTCAAAACTTTTAAGCTTTCTCAAGGGCGTAGAATATATCCTTTTAATGCAATATAGATTCCATCAACAATCAATATTCATCATATACTCGATAAAGTTATCTAATTCATATAGTACATAAATCTATTTCTAGATTATATACTTTATGAATCAAAAAAACTAGCAATAATTACATATGATTATTAACTACCTTCAAGTATAAGAGTAATAATATTTATAATAATAGTGTAATTTATTTTATATGTTAGTACAAAATAATCATATCATGGTCATCTCATTCAATGCATACAAGTGTGCTAGTATTAGAAGTTTAGAACTTGAACATTCTAGATTGTCAAGATAAACCTACTAAAATCTTGTACAATAATCGTATAGATAAATTATTCAGTTCTATCTAGATTATGAATAATTGATTTATATTCTAAAATATTTGTTGATTTGATATTCCATGCATAAATTAAACTCAATACACCAAATCATCTACTATAAATAATAAATGATACATTTCCATAAATTCATTCATTCAATAATATAAAAAAATAATGAAAACTTATTTAAAGAAGAAACAACCAAAAATTGATTTTTAATATAAAACAACTCTAACAAGGATGCTTATGAACTACCGAATGTTCCACTAGCAAATCATGTTGAGTCAGAGAAGCATGTAACATGACATGCATCAAACCCATGCTAGCCTCCTATCATTACATGGCTACATGCAATTTGTTTCCATTATCACTATATGTAATAAGATTGTATACACTATACATATAGTGTATGTATATGTAAGTATACTTATTGGTGCATAGACAAAAATAAACACTAATAGTGCCTATATGCAATTTTTATATACATTTATGTAGTAAATTGCACGCAAACACACACACACACACACACACGCACACTAACAATGCCTTTAATTTTTATTGTGACATAAATGGTAAAAGGTTAGGCCAACAAATGGTTTAATTGACCTTGAGTTGGGCTAGCACAAATCAAATCGTGATTAAGTAAAAAAAATTGGCATGTTTTATTCATGCATCATTTATGCTTTAGATTTTTAAAAAAATCCATTGTGTGTGATCACAGGTTAACAAGGATTCAGTTTTTCTCCAATTCAAAAGAATTACTTAAGCACAACATGAGTTAAATTTATCACTCAAGTTGATGAATCTTGTTGTGCCATTTCACATGATATTGTATCATGTAGGCCACATCATGGTTCATAGACATGGTCAAAACCAAGCCACTATATTGGGTCATGCCTAAGATTACATTCCCAAGTCATGTTGCAAGTCGTATTAGAGATGCCAAGTTAGTTAGGTGTCCTGAACACGACATGAGGAGTCACCTAATTCAATCATGTAAGGGCCAATATGGCATTGTCCAAAATCATGCTTGGACCAAAGTTATGTTGGCCTCTTACTATATTACTAATGCTTTTGTTGACTAATATTCATGCTAATATTGTGTTGTGTTGTACATTTAAAAATTTTCAATTTATTATTATTTGTGATTTTATCGTTAAATTGAAATTTTTAAAGCAAAATAGGTATATTTTTTTATTGAGTTCAAAATTTTATTCATCTTAATTCTACAATTTATTACATTTTATTTTAAAACATTAAAATTTTATTTTAGAGTTAAAGATATAAGCTAGTGTCACACTAGCACTGCACTCCAAGGTGCCCAAAACCACTACAATGTGTAGTCTACAACTGCATTGGTCATTTCTTACTAGTTAGTGGCAGTTACATGCTACTTTCGACCTGACTTGAAATGACTTGGCATGCTTGACTAAGGATGGTGAGCCATCATGTCAAATCGGGCCAACATCCCATGAGCAACATGGACACCATTTTGAACTTGGTGAGTCCAATCTTGGATTTGTGTTAATGAAAATGAGCATGTGTCAAAGGTTTGGTGTCAATAAGTTGGTATGCATAAGTCACATGAGCAACATGAAGGATGCCATTTTAAACTTGATCCCACGTAACGTGATAATCACTTCCAACATATTATATTCTTGAGTGAAACACATGATTGGAGCATATTTCATTGTCACAAAATATAACAAAACAACAAGGGAGGTGGATACTAAGATCATTAAGGAGATAACAAAGCCAATTGATTGTTATTTCCATATTAGTCATAAACCTATATTTAGTTTATATTTCTTAAAGCTCCATGAGATAGGATTAAGTCCAAGACATCATAAGTATTGGTAGAAGAGTAATCATCTTTGTTGCTTGTCCAATCTGCATCAACACATTCTTATAAGTGATATGGGTGATCATTACCAATATGACCTAAAAAGGCATGAAGTCGTAATAGTGAATCATGATAAAGCTATGGGATTTCATTGGCACTACCATATAGGTACCTTAGGAGATGCTTAATCTAGTGGTCATTTGTTGGGAGTGTAAATATATTGAAAGACTTTATTTACAACAAAGACAAGATCAGGTCATGTAATCAATAGACATTTGAGGTTGCCAACAATAGATTAGTATTATATTTGATCAGTTAAATTGTACCTGACTTAAAAATTAGAAGTGGGCTAGTTGGCATTCCCATGAGTATGGGTTTGTTTTCATCATCTTAGCATGGGATAATATATGTTAGATATATCTCCTTTGATAAAGTAAAATTTTATACTAATTTGGTACAACCTTCACACCCAAGAAACAAGACAACAAACCAAGATATTTGAAAGAAACCCACTGAACAAGAGCTCTAACAAAAGAATAAACTAGTTGAAAATTATCAATAGTGATGATTCAATCATCCATGCGCATACGGATGTAGATTATATGACTAATAGTAGTGAGAACAAAAAGTGTCTGCGCATGAATTTTTGAATCTAGTCTAAAGAAGAAAAAAGTGAAGTTCATGATATTATGTCAGAGGTGCTTATTTTAGACCAAGATTACCCTTTGAAGTTTGCATACATATGATTGATAATTATTGTACCTTTGATAATGATATCAAAATCTTGTTGATTCTCAACAACATCGCCAAGCTCATTAGACATTTTCTGTGTGCACAATATATATTTCACAAATATACATGTTGTATAAGTAAAGAAAATAGAGGGCAGTCCAGATATCAATCCCATAAAGATTGATATTAGCATTTTGATTAAGTATCAATGAAATGATTAACTTATTAGTAGACAAGATAAGAATATATCTCAAAAAGATACTTAGAATTTATGATTTATTTTTTCATGTATGATGATATTTCCTCTTTGAATATTGTTGTAATACATCACATTTTTGTTGGATGAAAGGTAAGAAGATTCAAGATCTCTAATTATTTTGTTAGCCTTCAAGAAGTTATCAATCATAGGTTGTCACTACTATAGATGGTCTCATTGTAGTTGTGCCTTTGGTATAAATTTCACTATCCACCAGAGCCACACATTTACCTAATAATTAGCAATTATAATTCTACTTTTTCAAGTAATTCATTACCTCATCTTGATGGCTGCTTCAACTATGTTTATATCTATTCCCTGGCTAGTACTTCTAGAGAACATACAATGATATGCTCATAACAATATTTATTTTTTTAGATTTATTAGCATTACATTCCTATCAATTAACTTATAGCAACCTAATAATTTCATCCATAAAAGCCAACACAAGAGGAATGTGGCTAGAGGGCTATCACTTTCAATCAATGTATGTCCCCTTGTTTGTGTCCCATTACTGACCTATCTCCATTCACTATAGCCAACATGATACTTTTTGAAACTCTAGGTTAAATGTTCTAAGACACTCATATATCCACCAACATTTAATAATTATAAAACTATAAATTATTTATTACAAACCACATTCATCATACATAATTATATAAATCAATCATAGATAGCTAAATTAGATTGATATTGGGGAATGATTCAAGCAATATAATTTGAAAATTATTTTGTTGAGTCATTTATCCTCAAAAGTGATGGACATTTATAATCTAGATTTTAATTCTAGTTTCAAATCCAATATATTCTGCATTCGGACCTAGTTTTGTTTTCCTCCTCAGGGTGTCATCCTTCCTCTCATGTTCTTTGCTTCTCCTCAATCTCTTTTGATTTTTGTTATGTACAACTTTTATAGCATCATATCCTTAACATATATTCTAGCATCTTTAATGAACTCATTTTCACAGTGTCAAGTTGAAGTCATGATAGAGGCCTAAGTTAAATCAATTATGTAGCAACATGTCATGGAATATCATAAAATGTCATTATATCATTATATCATTATGCATGTGTAAGGATTATTTCACAATGTGAAAAGATGTTGTGACTAAATTTAATCAAGTCCTTGAGTATAATGTCGTGACATGAAAAAAAAGTTAAGAAAAAAACAATTTCATTATCTTGAAATATTATAATTATGGTTCTATAACAATATTGTCGTGACCTTTAAAAGTACGGTGCAAATTCATATTGTCATGGAAGAATTATCACAATTCATTTTGATGTCACAATTATGATTCAATACTTTGGTTATCTCAATATGAAAATAATTTCATGACCAAAGATATATTTTATAGAAAATATAGTCATGACTTAGAAATATTATCATGACCACGAAGAAGGTATTGCAACATAGCATGTTGTTATGATCATGTGCCAGAGTCATGTCTTATAATGAATGGTATGACCAATATATAGAGTCACGACCAAGAAAAGCTTGCATTACTATTTCAAATATATATGCTAGTATTAATGATTTCACAATAATAAACATGTCATGACATTAGCTCACTCTTATGTACATGATTTACACCTAATTTTATTACTTTTTTCATAAGAATCCATCAAAAACCAATTTTTTAAAATACAAGTTTTTTTGCCGCTTTTTCATACAAATATCATAAGAAATGAGCTAGGTACATCCATAAAAGCATGGAACTTTGAGTAGCAAACAATAATATTGATCAACAAAACTAGGTGATTGTTACACAATAACCATTTCTGAGGAATACATTATTTATATCAAGTTTTCATAATATTCAACCCTAAGAAATAACAAGATTGATAATAACCCACATTATTGTTGGCTTTACAATTGTACTGAAAGTAGGTAATCAAATTTTGGGCATTGATGAAAGCCTTTTACTATGAATTATTCTTTGAACTAGTCAATAGAGCTATCCATATGAAATTAAATATGAAATATATGTTTACATCCCACTATGTTCTAATTTGAAGTAGGTAATACAAGGTTTCATGTGTAATTTTGGACTTAAGCATCACACTCATCGGACATGGCCTTATGCAAATGAGGATGAGTGAGTGCTTTAGTTATTTCTATGGGAATGTGTATGTAGTTCTTGGCTTGTGTTTTCATGTAGTGAGAAGGAATGGAAAATGCTTTTAGTTATGTAATTTTGACTGAAGGTAGGTTGGTTATGCACTATGTAGGAGTGGGCGAAGAGGGTGGTGAGTAGTATCTATGTCTAAAAATTGAACTTGATGCTGGAACATGCACAAGTGCTAATGTTAAAGCTTCAAATAGGAGGTGTCGAGAGACAATAATTCCAGATGGTGGTGTGAGTGGATGCTGGTGAATAGGTGGCACAACTCAAATGTGTGGAGGTATCTAGGAGATAATGGTAGTTGATGATGAACATGGAGATTTACTAGATAGTGAGGCATAGGGAAACTTAGAATCAATGGATTTGACATGCCTAGAGAATCTAAACAATAATAGACACTTTGAATGAGAGAGTAGACAATAAAATATATCATAAACAATATTTTTTTTAAACAAGGAATAATTTGGAGTGCTATGAAATATTGTTTGGAAAAGAAAAAAAAATATTTAACATAACATGTTCTTGATAGTAGGCATAAGGCTAGTAGGAAAGAAGTAAGGAAGCACAAGAGAGTGGAGAAAGGCGTATTTCATGATATTGAGATTCCTTCACCTAGAGAATCTATTATGTTCGGGTATATGGGATGAAGTAGTTAGATGTGAAATACCAAATGTGGAGAGGAAATCAGCTTGGACAATGTGCTCACGATCATTGTCTATGTACAAAATTTTAATGGATGAATGAAAATGATTTTAGCTATAAATTTGAATCTAATAAAAACTTTCTTGACTTATGATTTATATTTAACAAGATAAAACAATATATACTTATTTAAATGTTCAATAAATATTACATAGTATTTTAAGCCATTGGTTGATAAAATTCGTGAGATCCACATGTTACGGCTTTATTACATTACTAAAAATTATCATCTATGATATTGTTCCAAAAACTCATTATGTGATTATTTTATCTGATGGAGTTTCATAAGTATACTGTGTCATATAAGTAGTAAAAATGAACATAAGTCTACATATCAATCTCATAAAAATTATGTAGCCAACATGACCAATTACTAGTGAACTAACTATTGTTCGAGTAAAAAGACATGTATTTTGAAAAAAAATCTGACTCTAGGATTAGTTCATTTTCTTGTGTATGATAAAAATTATTTAGTATTTAGGCAATGCTATACTTAATTAACATACAAAATATAGATTAGTATGAAAATGTCATTGTACTCTTTTGGCATACAAGGTGGTTATCATCCTTAGACTAGTACTATCCAATAATAAATCTCTCATTAAAACTACATTTCATTCTATTCATGGATTATTCACATATCTACTCCTTTTAGGTAATATGTCAACTATTCTTGCCAACTACTTTGAGTATTCAATTATATTATCTGACCTCTAATATTATAAAGACATGAAATAATATCATAACAAATAAGTTTATATTTTCAATTTTATAAGCATCCTCCTCACATTAAATAACATATAACTTCCTATGAATCTTACCAAAAAAATTATACAAGAGAAAATAATTTGCAAGGCTATCACCACCATATGAAATACTTTTACTTGTGTATGTCTCATGACTTACTATATGACATGTAAAATACTGAATAATACTTGTCTTTTGGTGTAATTTTTATGTTATATTTACATGAAACAAGGGCTTACTTGTAATTATTTCACAAAAAAATATGACTTTGAGAATTTAAATGAAAAATTATGAAATTAATTGTTTTTAGAGTGAAATACTGTGGTTTGGTGGAGTTGATGACTAGAAAGAGAGTAAAAAGTCATGCAAGTCATACCATATGATATGCTATGACTTGATTACACATTTAGATATTTATAGATTAGTTTCAATATTCATTCTTATCTAAAACTCCATACACATAGTCATGGTATTTTTTGTGATCCATGACTCAACTACATTGTTAATGTATTTCTTTTACTATGTAATACATTCTTTTAGCTGCAAAGATTTATTAGTATTAAAACTAAACTAGCTCAAAACAAACTTATGCAAGCTGACGTTAATTTCATGTCATAGTAATTAAGTACCCCACTAGTACTAAAAGCCATGACAGCCTCTAGATGCTATAATTTTTTATATACCAAATTACATAATACTCAAGCCAAAGTCATAGTGCTAATATGATCTCACAACTTTTAACAACAAAATGTTACAAATAGTCAAACTTGAGCCACTACCAAAACAAGTACCCTTATTCTTGGTTTAAGAGAAGAACTAAAGCCACAATCATTCTACAATACCATGACTTTTGGTTATAAAAAAATATATAAGTCATAGACAAACTCAATGATATGTCATTGTGTTATAGAGACAAAATACACAAGTTGCAGCTGCACATCAACATTATGGCTATGTGTTACAGAGGTTAAATGAGCCACCGTGACTATTCCACGTGTTGAAACTATAAAATAGAGGAAAGAGACCAAAGTGGTAGCTTGTACCTAGTGCCACAATTTTGTGGTATAGACCCATAAAACCAAAGCCATCCTTTTTTTTAGTGATGTGACTTCCAATAAAAACCCCACATCAGACACTTGGGCATATAAGGAAAATCCTAAGAAACTAAGAGGAATCCACGAGAGGCAAGAAGAAGATGATCCAAAAGGCTCTACAACTTTATTTTTAGGGTGATCTATAAACAAAAAGGGTGATACACGACATAAGCATAAACCCTATAAGGAAGGTGTGCATTTTGTCCCACTCCAAGGGTTAAATCAAAGTTAAATTGAGTAGATTTTGAGGGATTTTAATTGTGAAATTTATATTTTCTCTAAAACTAAAATTTAGCATATAAATTCAAATGAATTGAATTTACACTCGTCTCATATATTATTCTCCCTAATTTCAGGCTAACAAGAGAATATATATATGATTTACTATATATATGTGTGACGGATACCTATTATAATACTCTAATATGATATTTTATTTTGAATTTATTTGGTTATAGATAATTTTTGTAGTTAAATATAATTGAAACTAGTCTTTTGGATATTGATTGGTTCGTATTTGATTTGAATAGGGGGGTAATGATAAGTAAGCCATGAAACACACTCACACATATAGAAAGAAGAAAGTGATGATTAAGACAAACTCTTACACCAAAACTTGAAAATGAGGTATGTTTAATCATTGTAAGTATGGTTCTTTGAAGTTGAAAGCACTGATGTTTTTATAGGCCAGTTCATTATACAATTCTTAGAAGAACTAATCCTCAATTGATCTTGGGTGATAAATAAAATAATTTTTCTAATGTTTAATATTAAGTATGAGATAGTTATAGGTAAGCCACATATTAGGCATGTTCGAATGTGATTCGTGGTGACAAGCCTAAGATTTCGTTTTGAGCACATGGCCTAAAATATAAGATTTAATTATGAGAGCATGGTGCTAAAAAAGTTGAAAGTACCAGCAATTTTATTACCACATCAATTTTCATTAAAAAATATACTAGTAGTCAGACAATAAAAATATATATTCGAAATAACCATTAAGGGCATTTACTAAATTGCCTAAAAGATGAGAACTTATAAATAACCTATGAGTAAAGATGATTTGTTACCTTGATATTAAAATACCAAGTAGATAGCTATGAGAAGACTATCATTAAAAAGAGCTTAATAGTTGATAATCACTTTGTATGCTAGTTGTAAAAGATGTCATTCTTTATTAATCAACATTTATTCTATGACTAAACATAACTACAACAAGGTTGATTAAAATTCTATCACATATAAAAATATGAATCATCTCTATAATCTAGTATTCATAGCTTGAATCCTATTTTTGTTCCAACTAGAATAGCTATTAATTATCATTAAATGATCCAACAATGAGTGAAATCCTTATGTGATTGATAAATGAACTAAAGGTATGCTTTATTACTTATATGACATGTATATTTGTGGAATGATGTTGAATGAGATATCCTTGCTCAACTAATTTTTATGTTAAAAGTTTTTATGACGTACCTAACCATGAAAATTAGATATTCTATTAAAATTGTAATAAAATTGCAATAAATATTTGGCATCATTAAACACTAAGTTTTTGGTATCACTAAAAGGGATTTATGTTTAATTTGGTTGATAAACTTTATTTGATGTAGATATATTCTAAAAGGGGTAGTTCTATTTTTAGTAGTTCAATAACATTAACTTATTTTATTTTTCTGAGATTTGTGTTGCATGTCTTATATTTATTTTGTAATCATGGTAACTTTTTCTTTATTTTTTTTCTTCATTTTTAGCAACCACCTCTATATGAGTAGAAACTCTAGGATTGAGTGTTGTAACCTTGTTACACAATCTAGTTTTACTAGTTAGATAATATTTATAAAAAGCTCATTAACAAAAATATCTCATCAAAAGAGATACACAAGTGCATAGGTCATACAAGAGTAAAGACGACTTTTGTCCAAATATTAATCTTAGATCCATGAGTTTATTCATTTAATCTATATGATATATGTTTAAAATAGCTTATTCATATTATGTCTACACATAGAATGAATATTGGGGTATTGATGGTTGTTACTATTGAGCTCATCCCAATGGTTGTTCCCTTATAACTATCCCCTCAATGTCTCACTACTAAGATAACAAATTATCTTTATGTGAGAGTCGTTCACAATTTCATACCTTTTATATAAATTTGTCAATAACCTTTGCTGATTGCTTCATTTGAATACTCTTTTTATCTGGCCACATGTATCATAAAGACTAATAATTGACATGGTTTGTAAGTATTTGTACTTTGGGCTTCATAAGTATCATACTCACATAGTTAATATATGCTTTCCTCAAGTTTTACCAGTATGAACCATACAAGGAAAACCAACTCACAAGGGTTTTCACCATCTTGTGAGTCATAATATACCCATACATAACCCAATGATTGCTTGTCATAATCCTCCTTGGTAATGATGTGACTCTTACACTAAAGGTGAAACCCACAAAAGAATGTTCTATATAATGTCCATATTAATCAAAAACTAGTACTTTTAATATATGTATAATGAATTGACATATAAAAATTTTTATACTTTTAAAATTTGTAAGTACCATACTCATAATGATTCACATATAGGTTTATCGCATAAATCATAGTCGAAAGGGTTGTCACTTTATTTCTATCATATGCATGAGTGAGCCTCATTGTTTACATATCACCATCTACTATGATAATCTCGCACAAACCTAATAATAGTCAAAACCACACACACCTTTGATAAAAAATTTTTGAATCTACTATATAAAGAGGGGTTTAAGAGTCACATGCCAAACTCTAGAGATTGTATTACATTTTGTGTGTCTTGCTTATGTGTGGAGCTGCTAAGGTGTGTGAAATTCACTTATAGGGTTGATAGTTACACAATGGCCTTACTTGTTATGGTGAGGGAGAGGAAGAAATGTTTGATAGTTTTATATATTGCTTATGATTCTAGATTACTCTAAGTAGAAAGTCATGACTTTAAGAAAAAAGTGACAACCTGAGGCCTTCATTTCTTAAGCTCAAGGTCACGTTTCTATAAAATAGTTATGATTATAAAATGCATAATAATTTTTATGTATTACAAAGTTACAATACTAGGAAATAACCACAATTTTGGCCGAATATCTCTTTAAAACAAAGATACAACACAATGAAGTGGTCGTAACTTCATGTGCATATCTTCTTGTTCTTCATAATAGACCATGACTATATGAAAGATCATGACATAATAAAGGGCCCCTCATATTGTTATATGGTCATGTTACTATGAAATAACTATGACATTGGTATTAGTTTTTTTTATTATTATATGACTATGATGCTAAGAAATATCCATGACACTAAGAATGTCACTTTTTGTATCCTATGGCTGCAACATTGAGAAATGGACACGACACAAAATTTTTCCTTCATAAGTCTAAGTTTTTCCATGACTATTCATAGTATATCATGTTTTATGGTCACGACACTAGCCATTGTACTTCTCTCATATATCATATTTCATGACACTAGCAATTAGCTTATATATAAAAGTCATGGCTTTAAATTTCTTTCGGGACAAAAGTCAAGACCTTAATTACTAGTCATACTCGAGTTATGTCCTTTGTAATATTTAGTATCATGAAGTTATGATACTAAATAATTATCATGATTTTAGCCTAGGTAGTTTTGACTCTATAATTTTCTATAGCTCAAACATCACATCTTTGTAAAAAAGTTGTGACTTTGATTTGAGACTACCGAGACATATTAAAGATAAAGCAGTGGTACTTAGACTCTGTCATGATTTTTAGCACTAGTTGGGTACTTTTATGAGGTAAGTATGATTATGATTTATTTGATGTTCAAACTATCAAACATTCTTATATATTTTGGCAATTTATGATAATGTGTAAATATAAATATGGGTTAATTTCATGACTTGGGCATTTTGGCAAGTTTTGACGAATTATCATGAAATCAATATATTATTGGAGATATTTTGTAAATGAGGTAGAATATTGAGTATCGCATAGTTTTAGCATTAATTTTTAGTTGAAATTCTACTAAATTGATCAGGGAAATTCTTGTATGCTATGACCTTACCAATTTATTAGCACAACCCTTTCACTTTGTGACACATTATTAGTGATGATACTATCATAGAGTTATAATCATACTTTATCATAAAATTTAAACTGTAGTAATATCAATTCTACATCCTAATAACTATGTACCCCACTAGTACTCAAAGTCATGACCATGTCGAAGAGTCACGACTTTATTTTTAATATGACTCAATATTCTCAAGTAATAGTTATAACCTTTATATAAAGTTGTGACTTTTAAGATATATACAATCATAGAGACACAACTACTCAAGCCAAATTCGTGATAATTATTCAAAGACACAACTTTTATAATACTAAAATTTAAAAGGACATTACTCAAATAGGGTCATTTTCAAGGCTACAACTTTTGTCCTCAAAGGAAGTCATGACCATGACTTATTTTCTCGAGCTAATTTCTAGTGTTGTAGCATCCTTGTTGCACCATGGAAACATGATATATTATTGAAGAGAAAGTTTAGTGTTACAACTACTAATAGCTCTAAGGACTCTCATGTGTTGGTCATGGCCATGATCAACACACGAGAGACCTTCTTTGTACCATAACTATTTCTCAGTGTCGTGGTCACATAAAACTTAAGAAAGAGCATTTCCAACATTGTGAGTTCTATATAGCATCATATCTATATAACAAAATAAGAATCTATTCACTATGTCATGGTCTCATCATAGTCTCATGGTTCTCTATAGATGACAATATGATAAAGATATGAAATTATGGCTACTTCATAATGTCATGTCTTTGTGTCATCGAAATATTAGGACCAAGTCATGGTCATTGCTAGCATCTTAATTTTAAAAAGATTAGATAATATTGAGTTTGATAAATATTATTGAATCTAAAAGCTAAATCTTATTACCTTGTTTGAATGTGGATAGTTTCCTTTTAAATTGTATTTTCCCTTTTTTTCCTTATTTTTAGCTTCTAATCTACAAAATCAAAATTTATGTCCAATCTATCTAGGACTTCCTAATAAATTATATTTAATAGCTATGAGAGGAGAACGTAGTAGATGAGATTCATTTTGGAAATTATGAGACAACAATGGACATGAATATCTCAAACTATCATTATAATGAGACTTATTATACTCAAGATAGTGGCTTTTATTTTGAACATTGTGGTAACCAAAATTCAACCTTGTTATCAGCCGAAAAAAAGTTATTGATACTAAGAATATAGAAGTCATGAGAAGAGAATATTTATAGAGAATATTGAAATCTTTATGAGAATATTTATAGAGAATATAGAAGTTATTGACACTAAGAATATAGAATTCATGAGAAGAGAATAATGAGAATATTTATATTGACACATATGAAATCTTTATAGCTTATATTGAGACAATTGTGGTAGAAAATATTGAAAAGGAAATCAACGATATGACCTCAACTATTCAAGAAGAAGATGATGAAGTCAATAAATCTTTATAGTTAATATAGAGACAATTATGATGAAAAATCTTGAAGAAAAAATCAATGATATGATCTCAACTATCCAAGAAGAAAAAGATAAAGTAGATGACGAAATCCTCATGACTAATATGAAGATAATTGAGATAGATAATTTTGAAGAGGAAATTAAAGATTTGACCTAAATGAATCAAGAAATATTGAAGTGAACCATAAGGTTTTGGGGGATAAATCTGAGAAAGTTGTTGATGTGTATGAGCAAAAAAATGAAAAAGCCAAGACATTTCACAATGCCAAGGCTAAGGAGAAAATAAAGTAGAAGAGTCACATGCAAACTATTTTCATGGATGAGAAAATTGAGATAATCATTCATCCATCATGTATTTATTTATACTAAAAAGTTAGCATTTGATAGATGAGTTATCTAATGGAAAAGAAAAAATTTTAATTGCTTAGATATTAATGTTAATTGTAGTGTTGCTTGGGAGGCAATCTAAATTTTTTATTTATTTATTGTTTGTGATGAAGTGTGTTTGCTATAAAAATAAAATTACATATATTTATTTATACTTAAACCCAATACACAAAAGAATAGTAAATTCAAACCAGCTTTGATTTTGATTTTTTTCATTATTTGAAAGCCACAATAATTTTTCATAGCCATGATTATGGTGCCACAAAAATAAATAGCCCACCTAAAGCTATATGAAAAAGCATGACTTTTTTTTAGAGCCGCTACTTTGGCCTTATAGAAGGAAAAACGTCACAAAAGATTTATGATAAAGTTGCGATAGTTATTTAGAGCAATAACTTTGTGTTGCAAAAAAAAAAATTATTATAGAAGCTATATAAAAAAGCCATGATTTTAATCCAATGTCATGACTTTGAAAGAAATGATTTCTATAATGCCATGACTTTCATTTATAGAATAAAAATAAACCCATAGAATCATGGCCTACAATTACTAGGTCATATCTATAAATACATAATCCTCAAATATCCTCCAAAAAAATCTCTAATTTTATATTAAAGCTATGATGATCCATCCTAAATCATGTCAATTTGTTGATTTGAGGCTGAAAGGAAGAAGATTATTGAATAAAAATAGCATGGTGATGAGCTATAAGGAGAAAGAAAAGAGAGAGAAATATAGTACCTTAAAATATCACCTAAAGTCATGACACCCACAGTTACTTTTATTATAGAGATTGAACAGAGATGAGTGCTCTCAATGCTATCCAAAAAAGGGGTTTATAAAAGGGAGGAGATTCAACGAATTGATTTCTCACTTTATGGATATTATCAGAAAATGATATTGGATGATACTTTGTATACATAGAGATTGAAAAAAATATATGGTTGTGAAGGAATTATATGTGAATTAAGGATAAATATGAGAAGACCTACTATATGACTGGGATTTGGTTTCATTTTGATAGAGAAATTATTTATGAGCTACATAAATTCTAGGGCACAAAAGATATCATGAATTTCAAATATTTCCATAGGCAAATGAATTTCCAAGCCATCACTAGATTATTGATGAATGAAAATAATACTTGGAGGGTGATGTTGAGTAATGCATATAAATATTTGAAGAGGGGAGTATAGATAAGAAAAGCTTGATTGTATTTTATATGTTTATTTATATTTCATACTATTTAGGTTTCAATGATTATTCTAGAGAAAATGATTCTATTATATGGCATTCTTACTAGGTAACTTTTTGATACGTGAAAGATTTTGGAATAATTAATTTTTGGATTCCTTGAGGGTGAATTTTCTAGTTAACTAATTAATTATTCCCTTACTTTGTTGTGTTTAGCTGAGAGAGTTCATATGAATAAACAAGTCAATAAAATGTGATACTTAGTCAAAATTTGGGAAGAATGCTAATCTTTCAACAGGGATGATACACAAGAGACAAAAAAAATGGGAGAAATATGAGAAGACGAGCAAGCCTACATTAAGTGATCCTTAGCCGCACATTCTGGTATGTTTAGGATATTTTGTGTATTGTAAAAAATGTGAAGTGTAGTGTAGAGCCAATCAAGGAAGAGCTGAAAAAAAAAGATTAATTCCCTATGCATAGGAGTAGTAGAAGTGGATGAAAAATATGATGCAATATGGAAAAAACATCTTCATCAAAAAAAATATTTTTTACCATAATATAAGAAAAGTTTGAAGATTTGATCTATAAACTCTTGATAGAAGAAATGAAAAGCATGGATATTAGATTGATGAGAAACACCGAATCATTTGGAATGTTGTACAAGGTGGTCATGATGGATTGGAAGAGAGAAATGGAGGCAAGAGAAAAGAGGTGTTTTATGACATTTTGACAAAGGTGTTGAATTAATCAATTACACAGAAAGGATATCCAAAAAAGCCTTCAACTTCTCTACCACCAATTGAGCATTCAATGACAAAATTTATCTTGATTTTCATATTTGTTGTTTATTCCCATATAGTGATGATATACCTTTACATGTAATTGAATTGAGATGTTTAAATGTTATTTTTTTTCTTTGTCATAGAGGGGGAAGTTTTTTATGTATTTTGGTGGTTATATATTAATGTGTAGACATGAAAATGAAGAAATAATAGTTTTATTTCATGACTTTGATATTTTGGCAAGTTTTGATGAATAACCATGAAACCAATATACTTTTGTAGGTATTTAGCACAAGATATAGAATATTGGGTATTACGTAGTTTTGATATCCATTTTTTAGTCGAAACTCTATCTAATTGGTCAGAAAATTTTGTATACATCACTTTTCTATTATGTTAGCACAATCTTTCTACTATGCAATAAATTCCTAGTTGTTGTGATATTATCATAGAGTCACGATCATATTTATCTTATGAAATTTAAATGCTTGCAATAATTATTCTACATCATAATAACCAAGTATCTTAACTTGGTTATTATGATTATTATTTATATTCAACTTGGTTTTAAAATATATATACTATGTTGAATATTCTTCGATCCCAAATAATGTTATTTTTTATTATATTAAAGTATATTTTTAGATTTTTTAGGCTAATAGATAGCGGGAGATCATTAGAAAAATCTAAGATTAAACAGTAGACATTTTAGTAGATTATCATTATTATTTATATTTAAGTTGAATTTATTTTCATTTTTTTTATAGTTTATTATTTTTTTAATATATGAGACTAGATTAGAAGTAGGAGAAAGAAAGCAGTAATCTATAAATTTTTACTTAATTTTCTTAATTTATTTATTCATCTAAAAATATTAAATAAAAAATTTATTTCAATATAATGTGTACCTTACTTTATGTGCACACCAAATATCTCAGTCTCCAAATGTATGTGTTATCGAGCTTGATAGTCACACCTTATTACCAAGCTAATGTCCATGCTTTGCTAAACTAAAATTATAAATTTAAATGAAAAAAAAAATGGCATATACAAGGTACTACATCAATATCAAAGCTAATAGAGGACATGAGAGAAGATTACATATTAATTGTGAAAAATAAAATATATTTATGTGTTATTTATATAATTTTTTTATTATTATTTATTTTTTTTAAGGCAACATATTTTGATAGACACCAATTTTTTTTTGTCATTGTGTCTTGAAATGCAATTTGTTGACTTAAAAAAAAAACTAAATAAGTTTATTTTAACTAAAGCTGACATGACTGTGATATGCATTATTTTAAAAATGGTTGTTTTATTTTAAAAATCATCTCTGCCACAAGATCATGCCGGCATGTCAGTCACGTGAGCCATGTCTTGCATGGCATGAGGGCATGAGGCTCATGCAGCCCCAACTCATCACATTTTGGTCCAAGTATGGTTCTAAATCATGTTGTACTAAGCTTGACATGACTGCATCGGGTCAAGCCTTGTGTTATGCCATGATTGTTGTTGTCCTACAAGCACTAATTTTGCATGTTTATCCATCCATATCTACACTTATACTCCAATTTATATCTTAAATATAGTTTTTCTTCCAAAATTGTTCTAGTAATTGAAATGATCTAATTAATATATAAAAAATAGAAAAATTTAATTTGATATTGAAATCAAGGACAATTGTAATATAAAAAATAATCAATTCAAAATTCAAATATAAATAGGAATTTAATTTGATATTGAAATGAAATGCAATTGCTAATATAAACGGATAATTGTCGGTCTCGCCTTGATTGATAAATTCTTTTCTGTCATCGTTGTGTGGAAACATTTTTTCCCATCTCCTTTTGCTTTCCCAACAACGATACTTTCTGATCAGTATCCGAAACTCAAAGGAGAATCGCACCCATTTCGTTAATTCTATCTTCCAGGTCTTAATTTGCACCGAATCATCCTGTCCTGTCCGCCTTCGTCTATTATCAGCTGATATCTTGTCCACGACGTTTTGTTATGTCGACCGGCACAATGGCGACCGCTGCAGGAGCTGTGTTATTGTACTACATGTTGAATCGGAGATCCATTCCGAGGGGCAAGGAAGTCCTCGATCAGAATGGCGACTTCCCGTGCGTGCCATCGGATGGAAGGAGGATTGCACGCGGCCCTACCCAAGCCCCAACAACTTGGCTCGAAACCCTAACTACACTCTCAGAAACGCTAAAGTTTACGTATTCTGAGACTCTTGGTAAATGGCCCATTGGCGATTTGGCTTTCGGTATTAATTATCTCATGCGGAAACAGGTGCGATTTGTGAGCGGACAATTGTGATTGTTTGCTTGTTTTAACATTTTGATACTCAGGGTTAAACTAGTTGGAGGAGCTGTTCCTAGTTTTATATTGACCACACTCGCAGCAGCAATAACAAATTAAATGGACGAAGAATCTCTTCGACAAACAGTGACCTAACATTTACCTCATGAAGAATTTGCATGCTTATCATCTGTGAAGTTCTTCAATCGGGGGATATCTAATTGTCCCCAATGCATAACATTGATGTAATACATACATCAAGATCCATGATTCACATCACATCTACTTTGTGTAAATTGTGTTTTTTCAAACAGTTTTTATACATTTCGAAATTTCTGATATTTATGCCTTATTTTTGTGTTTGCCATCATCTTTGTTAGATTACTTACTTTTGAAAATAATAAATAGTGTAGCTAATTCATTCCTTTCTTGCATCCATAGGGTAATTTGCATGTAGCGGATGTGTATGCCACTGCCAGTAGCAATTGTTTACAATTGAAAGGCCCCGATATTGCAGACGAGTTGAAGAACTTATTGAGGTTATTGATGCTTTGTTTGTATTTTTCAAAGAAGCAGTTTCCAGCTTTTTTGGAATCTTCGGGATATTCCCAAGAGGATGTGCTTATTCAGATGCCGAAGGCTGGGGTATGGTGCTATCTAGTGTTCTAATGCATAATTATTCATCAGCCCTTTTTAGGATCTATGTCTTCTAACTACCAATTGTATGCCATGCGAGAAGCTTTGTGGTCGTAATTCTCAATGGATATCTGTTAGCAATGTTTTTTTGGAACATTCCATGTATTTCCTGTTAAAATATGGGTTACTTTGATTGTAATTCTCAGATACAAGGAAGCACGGACACGGCTCCCTACACCCGTGTCCACGTGTCTGACACTCGGACACGACACGGATACGGCACGGATACGTGTCCGATATGCCATGTGGCGTATCATTGCACAATTCGTATCCGATATGCTACGTGGCTTATCGGATGATTGCGTTGGCGCCGTATCCACGTCTATAGTGCCCGACGTCCGATGACGTCGGTGGCCAGCGTTGGCCACTGGCAGGGGGCGGGCGCGATTTGAGGGGAAAGGAAGGGGCGGCGCGATTTGCGGGAAGAGGAAGGGGGGGTGTGATTTGTGGGGAGAGGAAGGGGCGGCACAATTTGTGGGGAGAGGAAAGGGTGGCACGATTTGTGGGGAGAGGCAGGGGCGGCGCGATTTGAGGGGAGAGGCAGGGGCAGGCGGGTGTGTTTGAGGGGAGAGGCACGGGCGGGCGTGATTGAGGGGAGAGGCAGGGGCAGGCGTGATTGAGGGGAGAGGTAGGTCGTGCGGGCGTGCTAAAGGGGAGAGGCAGGGGCATAAAATAAAATATTTTTATAAAATAAAATAAAAAATATATATTTTTATATAATATAATTATAAAATATTATTTTATAAAATAAAATAAATATAAATATTATCTTATAAAATAAAATATTTTTATTTTATAAAATAAATAATATATATTTATTATATATAATAAAATATTTTAATTTAATTTAATTTAATAAATTTTATAAAATACCTAATATTTATAATTAATAATTTTTATTTTTATTTTTATTTTTTTATTATGTCATATCCTAGCCGTATCCGTATCCTAGTTTTTTAGAATTTGTCGTGTCCCCGTATCTTGCCATGTCGTATCCCCATGTCCGTGTCCGTGTTCGTGTCCGTGTCCGTGTCTGTGTTTGTGCTTCTTAGCTCAGATATATAGGATCAGGGTCATCATTGTGTCTGCTGTGTACATGATGTAGACACAACATTCATCCAATTAATAGCATTTTCAGAATACACAAATCACATTTATATACATGGTCTAGTGCAGAACAGTAGTCATTTGCTCCCAAGCAATTATTAAAAAAGTAATGAAAAATTATTTGATAGTTCTAGGGCAAAGTGAATTACAGATGAATGAAACTATTTGAGAGATATGAATTGGCCCCAAGTGGATCTTACAATCATGGCGGTAGGTTAGAGGTGTAAAATGGGCTGGGCTGGTCTGACCTGGTTCATTTTGGGGTGGCCCAATCAGGCTACCGTGCAGTGTCGGACATAACACAATACAATAACCATGCCTGGCATGGCACGACTTTAGCAGAGCCAGCCTAACATGGCTTACCGGCCCAGTTTGTAACTGTTTGGGCTATGTTGTGCCTGGAATTGTTGGGTTGTGCTGGTTTGGGCTGTTAGGAGTTGAGTCATTCCAAAATTTAAAATTATTATAAATTTTAAATTTTAATATTAAAAATTAATTAATTAATTAAATTTATAAAATAATTAACAACTAAAAACGACAACTAATATCTAAAAATACATAAAAATTACCAAATAAAAATTAATAAGCAAGATCACGATTAAATAATTAAAAGATAAAAAGTATTACTTTAAAAAGAAACTTATAAATATAAAATATGAATTCAATTTCATACAAAGTGTCTGAAAAAAAAGAACATAAAAAAATAGTAAATTCAAGCTTCAAAGTCCAATGAAAGAAATAAATAAAAAAAAGATAATCAAAAAATAATAAATGATAAATATCATTAATGTATAATTAATGATGATATTAGTATCACTAATAATAGTTTGTAGGTAGTAAAGTAGGCTTAGTTCAATGTCTCGATCTTATCTTAATTATTAATTATTATTAAAATCTTATGAGTTAATATCAATAACTAATTTATTCACTCTTGTTATAGTTGCAATATGATCTTGAATGTCAAAATTTAATTTTTTTAATAATTTATGCATGTTAATATCTCAATATTTAGTTTTAATTTTAATTTTTTATCTGAAATTATATTCACTGTAACAGAATAAACAGGTTTTGATACTATGCTCGATACTGGAGTTGTCAGTAGATCTTGTGCCATCTTAGACAGTGCTAGATAGATGTATGATTTTTATCATAGGAAAATATTAAGATTCTTATTAATAGTATATAATAGGATTAAATAGTAATTGATATCTAAGTATTGAGATAGCTCGCTCCTATTCAATGGTCTATCTCATCATTTTTTATTTGCTAATTGAATAGACAAGTTATTGTTTATGAATACGGCATCCTTGTTTGTACTTGGAGCATTAATACTTTAATCATCATACCTAATATCGTAGTATATAAATAGTTTAGTCAATTTCTCATAACCTTATGGTTGGTCTTTTAGGTTCATGCATGATGATAATATGTTAAAATATTTTTTATTCTTTTATCTTAACCCTAGGGTCTATATAGAAAATCTGATAATAAAGAAATAAATTGATGGATTATTATTTTTTTAAGTACTTTGTTTTCATCTCTAAACCTATATCGCTAAATAATGAGTCATTTTCTAAACTTCCTAAATAAACTCTGTCGTGTCTGGCTCGGCACGGACTCAAGCATGGTTTAGGACTGGACTAGGCCTCAAGTTGGGCCCTGACTGCTAGGCTCATTTAACACCTTTACTATAGGATGTTTGATTTGACCTAGTTTGGAAAAGGAGAGCATGGATTCCTCATACCCTTGTTACTTGAATTTGGGACATAGCCCAGCTTGGCATCCTATCTTTGGTTTTTGCAATTGGGACCCAACTTATATTAGCAACTTGGCCTAGTGGTTTGTCAAGCGACTTAATTGCTAAATTGCTTGACCTTGAGGCTTGTTCGATCTGTACTTTACTTCAATATAAAATATTTTTATATATTTTTAAAAAAAGTCTGGTGTTGTGGCAATAATAGTGTGCATCATAATACAACATGGCATTATGCATTGTTATTAGGGGTTGTTCCTTGGCATTATGGGACATGGTTTGTAGTTGCAAACCATCATGCTTGTTCAATATGGTTTGATTAAGCTATGTAATATTGTCATGCTAGATCAAATGATTCTAGATGTATGGCATGATGACTTAGTTTGATAATAGTGTGTATAAGAGGTGTTAAATGGGCTGTGTCGTATTGGGCTTGGTATGGGAGGTTTATGGTGTCATGCTTGTCACAATATGAGAACTATATTTGTGGCCTCGCATGATACGTTTGGTCCACAATAATTTGTGAGCCAATCATGTCAGGTATGGAGTGGGCTGTACTATTTGTGCTGGTTGGTGCTAGCATGAATCAGATCTTTTTTTGCCTTTTTGGTGGTGCTTGAGCTTTATTTTTAAATTTTAATATAACTTTGAATTCTAAATCACAATGATACAATTGTGATTTGACATTTTGTTTTTTGTTAGGTTAAAATAAAAGATTAAAAATTGTATAATTTAAATAAAGTATTAATGAAAAAATATATAATATAAATAATTGTAACTCATTAAAAAATATCAAAAATGAAAATGACAAAAATTATAATCTAATATCTAAAACATTAATAGTGCTTAAATTATAATAAAATAAAAAAATGATAAATAAATAAATATTAGCACTGTAGCACAATATAATTATCATATGAATTAATAATTATTAATGTTTAATCAGTGTTGTGATATGATAGTGGATAAATATGTAGATTGTTATTATTTTGAATGCATTTGATGATATCGCTAGTGTATTTAAATCCTTGATCTATAACTCTAATAAATCTATATTTTCTATCATTTTGTGTTTTATCTTAAATATCTAATCTTAATTTTTATTAGTCCTTCATCATACAAGTCCCTTTATAATATTTGATTATAATTTTAATTTTTTTTTTGAAATTATATTGATTATCATAGAAAAAGAAGACTTTGATACTATATTATATATCAGAAGAATTAATAGATTATATGTCATCTTAAATAATATAAAATATGTGGATTTATATAAATTTCACCATAATAAAATATTTAAATTATTATATAAAAAGATAAAATTATAATTGATATTTAAGTATCGAGATAGTTCACTTATATTTAATTGATTATTCTATTATTTGTCTCTGGTTGATTGAATTAAAAAATTATCTTTGAATATTATGTCAATGTTTGTGTTTGGAGTCTGACTATAACTATCATATATAGTATTGTAATATATAAACTAATCAATTAATTTTTTATAAATAAATCCGTTATGTTGGCGTATATGATTTATGTACGTTGATATATATGTCAATATTTTTTAATTCTTCTCTCTTAGTTCTAGGATTTATTTAGACAGTCAAATATTATATATTTGAAATGAATGATCAAAATTTTAAATATTTATTTTTTATTTTAATAGTTATGATGCTAAATGTATGATGTCATATATACTTATTAAACATGTTATTATTGTATATGTACCCAAGTATAATACAAGTAGTGAGAGTGTATATAGTCGAATATGTATTCCTTGTGCTAGAAAAAATTTAGAAATTTTATAAATAAAATTTTTATATTTTAGTTTGAATCATAAATAATAAATTTGTTATTCATATTATTGATATAGTTGGATATCACTTATTGATAATCAACTAATTAATATTTTAAATATTTAATTTTTATTTTAATAATTATGATACTAAATGAAAAGCTAACTCTATATTTGCTAAATTTGTTATTGATATTGCATATGCATTTAGATGTAATACAAATGGTGGTAGTATATATAGAAGAGCACATATTCGTCATGCTAAAGAAATTTTTTAGGAATCTAGAATGAAATATCTAAATACTAATATGAATTGTTAATAATAAGGTTGTTATTCTTATTGTTGCTGTAATTGGATATTATATGTTGGTAGCTAAAATAAGACTTTCACATAAGGTTGGTGTAATTTTAATGATGTCTTGTATTCATTTGAAATATTTTTTATCCTATAGATAAAACATAGAGTATTAAATTTTTATTATCTGTTAGGTTTCTTAAGGTATGTTAGTAAATTTTTTATTTTTTTTTAATATGTAAAATAATTTTTATTCTTGTGTTTTATCATGTTAATTATGTGACATACACCTTGAATATGAGACATTGTAATGTGGCAGAGCCATGTCATGGGCAGAGTTAGGGTAGTTTGACTTTGTCGACATCTCTAATTTTTTTTGACTTACAAAAATAGTCAAAATAAAAATATAATTAACATTGTTTTTGTATTAATTATGGAACAATATTGTTTTTTTTCTAAAATTATTTAATAATTCTTTGCTTAGTTAATGATAACATAAAATTTTAATGATATATTTGTAATATAATGATTATTGTTAAAGAGATAAGATTACTATGATGAGTTTTAATAAAATTATTGAGAAATAAAGAAAAGGTGATAAATTTTTAATGTGAGGTGTGCTTTTCAATTTCACAGGCCTACATTTGCAATGAAGTATTTATTGTATTCATATTTGTTTTATAAAAATTTAAAATTAGAGTTTGATATAAAATATATTGGATATTTATAAAAATATGTAATGATGTTGATGTCATACATAACAATAAAATTGTGATATAATCGATTGTATATGGATGCTAAAATACAAGCAAATATTTATTTTGTTAGTTATTTTTAAAATTGTACTTATATTATATTTTTCTAATATTAATTATTTATGTCTTAATAATTGACTGTATATGGAATTCATTTCATATATTTAATTAATTATACATTTTTATCCTCATAATAAAGTAAGTCTTATCTCAACTATTTGGCATTGGCTGTATGAATTATGTTTTTTCAATTAATTTTTTCATGTCAATGCTCATATTTTATTTTAAGTTTATGTTTAATTTTTATCAAAATTTTCATGTCTATTTTTTATTGTTTTTTTAATTACTCAAATAGTCTTCGACTTACTAATTGATGTATTAGGAAGCACGTGTTGGACTTGACCAAATCACCTTAGATGATTTTAATATCCTCACCGTGACAAAATTGAATGATTGGGTAGATCAAGCCTAAATCCTTATTTTTCAGGCAAAAGAGTTCCCATGGAGAAACACTAATTTATTTCTCATGTTCTATATCTTTTAATGATTTAATATATTATGATATTAGAACTTGGACTATTCATTCTCGAATGAGCAATATTACAATTAAATTTTTAATATTATCATTGGTTACTTTTAAATTTCATTCAAAAATTTAAAATTTTAAAAATATATCTAATATTCACTAAATATTATTATTAGTTATTTTTGTAGAATGAGTTTTTTGATTTGAAAAATTAAAAAAAATTATGTGCAAATATGTTATTAAAATTTTTATGTAGGAATATTTGAGATATAAACTTGATACCAATTGATGAAGATGCAAATAATTATTATAGTAGATATTTTCTTATTTTTGATATGAGGCTATATGATAGTTGGCATTGTACTACTTTTAATATCTTGGATGATGATAATGATGATCTTGAAAAAGATAATTTAAATTGAAATAATTTAATATAGTTCTTATTTCATAATTTAATTATGAATTTTTTTAAAGTTTGAAACTAATATCATTATTGATTTTTTAAATGATTTTGTTATGATTTTTTGTAATAGTATTGAATTAATATGTTTTTTTAAATAATTTTAATGAATTATTTTTATTTATGCTACTTTATTATATTTTTCCTTTTTGGCCTCAGTGCTTCAATGCCTTTGCTTACGTCTCTTCTAACAAACATAAAAATATTTTGTCTAATGATTTAGTCTTTCAAAATAATGGTAGACTCCATTGTTGGTGTCATTGTCGGCTAAATTGGAGTTTTCAAATGAGAAGGAAAGAATATAGCAATGAATCCTCCAAATTGATAAAATTAAAGTTGAAGAGTAGGAATTATCTAAGAGACTTTGTTTAGTTGATGCTGCAAATTCTTTTTGTCAATAAACAAATTCTTAAATTCTACTTTTAGGGATTTTTTTGAGTTGATTATTGAGCTAGAACAAATCCGATAAGTTTAAACGGTCAACTAGCCTTAGTCCTTGATGTTTGAGTTGACATCCCAGTCCCCCCCCATTTTGAAAAGTTATTTGTTTAAGTGGGGATAGTCTTCAGATCATGACCTTGATGAGTTGATCAATTTCACTGCCTTATTTCTTTTTACGTAGGGTGAAGAGAGGAAGGTCATTTTTTCTTATTTGATGGTGGTATGAGAGTGGCTCTCACTGTCTGACATTGGATGGAGAAATCCATCACTCCTTTGACCTATGAGAATAGAAGACCAAGGAATGCAAAATTCACTTGGAATATAGGAGGGGCCCTTGGTCACAATTGGCAAAATGGAATCCCCCCCCCCTTTTTTTTTTGGATATACTGATCCGTGAGAAAGTGATGCTTTGCACAAGCAGGGCAAAAGCAATGCCAGGGAGTAATATTTGATTTCTTATTGAATATAGATTCATGTTTTTCATGTTCCACTTGTAAGGAATGGTGAAAAGTCTGTCATTCTATGGATGTTGGAATGTGCCCTTTGAATCAGCGGGCACATTTAAAAAAAAAAAAACAGGTGGGCGGTGTGCCTATAGGTCAGAACCTTTCTGCCTGGTTTCTTGTGCCGTGCTACGGTTGGTATGAAATTCATCCCCTTGAGATTTGGGGTACGAAACTATTTTTTTCTATTCAGATTTCTTTAAGAAATGGTTGAAAGAATTTATAAAGAAAGTAGACATACTATGTTCAACTTAAGGACAACAACATATTCATCAAAACTCATCCAATCCATTTTAATGAGAGAACAATGTTTTCTATAATAATAGATAAATAAAACTGTCGCCCATCATCCAATAGTACACTTTCCATAGTTGCCCCCAGGAACACTCTCCATCTTGGTCTGTTTATACACACTGCTAAGCCTTTGCTCTAGTTCAATTTTCTCCTCCTTTCATTGGATATAGGAAGTTGATGGCTTTTGAGTCCGTCCTACAAGGGTGGCTCTGATACATGAAGACTTGAGATATGACGGTATCGAATTGATTAGGTCTCAGGGAGAAGGGTAGGACTCATCTTTTAGGAAGGAGTTGATCCTATAACCATTGTCCATTATTTTAAAAGCTCATGGACCTAGTAAGTGGTAGCTTAAGAGAGTTGCAAAAGAAGCCCATGGAAAAAGCTCATGGGTTGGTCATATTTTTTTTCTAGAGCAAGTGGAGAATCATTCCAGATTCTAATTCTGTTGCTGATGTTTCATTCTGGGAATCTGAGTGTTATTCTTATTCAATGTTAGATCTGACCTAGCCCTACATTTAAGAAATAAGAAAGCTATTTAATTATGAGCATTCTTCTTTTATAGTACACATGATTACTAGTTGTCATGCACCTTTAGATGTCCTTGTTGCCTAGCTATATGCCAATCACAAACTTGATCTATGAGTTATTCAGTGTGTGCCCTCTAGGGCTATAAGTTATCAATGGGATTGTTGCTTTGATCCTATAACCATTGTCCATTATTCAGAAATTAGCTTAATCCTTCTTTTTAATAAAATTTGGCTAAGGAAGTGGAAATGACATTGAAGAAAGGAATGATTCAACAATCCTGCTAATAGTCTAAACTGATCAAGCTTTTCTTTTCAGAGTTCAACATCATGAGCGTGTAGTTGGTAGGATATAAGTAGCTTCCATCTCTATTCTGCATATGAAAAGAAGAGCACATTTAAATTAACAATCCCATAGTCAATGGCAGAAGCCACAATCAAGATCTAGAGTTCTCCTTAGATGTTGCCTTGCCCAAGAAAGGGATATGCCCAAACAGCATCATTGCTTTTCATCCTCACCTTTGATCCTGGCTCCTTTTCCTTTTGTACTTGTCTTGTCGAGGTAGAAAATGTGCTAGTAGTTCGATAATATTTAATTAGATTAAAATGGAAATTGGCTTCTTTCTAATTCTATTTATCTTTTTAAATGTCACTCATTATATAATAATATTGCAGCTAGGCACTAACTCTCCCCATTTGATTACTCTTTAGCTGTAATCCTCACCTTAATCCTTGTCATGCTTAACAGCTTAAGATATGAAGTCGAAGGCTATTTTCCCTCTAGTAAATAAGTGGGAATAATTTTTTTTTTTCAAAATTGATTAGCTCGTCTATTTGTTTTATTGGATGAATTCGTGATCTACAAGCCATTGGGGATTCTTTCTCAATAAGGAATGATAAGATTGTGTGAAATGTTATTTGAAAGGACCAACTCTTGGAAGAAAGAGCCTAAAGAAAAATTATTTGCTTGATTTTTATTGGGTTAATGTTGAGCGGGAGTATACCACATCTAATTGGCTATGTAAAAATTTAGTGGGCAAAAGAGGGATTTTATGACCTAGAATCATTAAAATGTTAACTTTGTGCTATCCCATATAATCTTAGGATTATTTCAATTGATTTATTAATGTTATCGTGGGAGAACTCAACTTTTTTCATAATTTGGCTTTTGTCTAATAGTTTGGGCTTCTAGACGAGGAATGTGCTTTCTTAGATCGAGTTTCAGCTAGGCCAAGTGATTACTATTTTGATATTATCATTTTCATTGAAATTTTTTAAGGAGAAGTATTAAAACTGAACTAATCAATCAAATTGAGTGAATCTTTTTGCCCATTTATCATTTATTTATGACTTGCAAAAAATATTAGCAATATTCAATTAGCTAGGCCAAGGTAATGTTAGCCTTTAGTTAAGTAGGGTTTGTACGAGGGTTCCCCAACAAAAAGTATACTTGTTTTTGTGACTAAAGAAACAAAAGGATCCAATCGATATTCTAATTTGAAAAATTGGTAATTAAGAAAAAATCTGATAGTATTGAAGTAAAGGAAATAGTTTGTGATACAATAAAGTCCTACTATGGAGATTTTTACAAATTGCTAGTCTTTGGAATTTATAATTTCTTCTTTTTCATGTATTTCATTTTGGAGGTCTGTGTCCCTTAGATGGTCCATTTCCAAAATCTTTTGTCATGTAGGTGAGATGATAAACAATGTTTTTGCCCGAGGCTTAAAGCAATATTTTTTGTCCGAGAGAGTTTTATATTCAAATAAAGCCAAAACAAGCCATTATTTTTTTTATATTTTTTGATTAACTGTCTAATCAAGTAAATATTATATATAATAAATTTTTTTGATATAAATTTTAATTTATTATCTAAAATTTTTGTTTCTATTTTTTTTATATCTCTCAATTATTATTTTTAAAATTTTATGGTTTGACTCAGTTTAGTACCTCAATAGATATTACAATCTTAAATGTTTTGAATTTTTTATAATTAGGAATTATAATATTATCTCTATTTCTTTGGCAAATTTTTTGTTCTCATGATCTTATTAAACAAACTTGTAGCCATGTCACATTTTTATTTCTCATAATCCTCTAAACTTTAATAGTGATATCGTGCGGCATTAATACTTTTCTGATATTCATATTCTTATGCGGTTATCAAACATCAATGAGTTTTATATCGGCTACATATCTAAAGTTTAGTTATTTATTATCTTTGATATTTAAATTTGAATTAATGATTTTATTTAAAAGTTAGTGAAAATATATCTTGTATTTTTCTGATTTTTTTATCATTTATTATGATCATATTATTTTTATTATTGATATACTTTATATGATGAATATATATGTTTTTTTTCTCCTATATTCTAAATAGTCTTTGTAATTTATCACATAATTTATTATATCTTTTAAATTTAATTCTGCTCATCATTTTTAGATTTGTTTTGCCTCTTTATATCATTTTATTGTATTTTCATTTTTATTATTCTCTATTTCTTAAACAAAAATTATCTTGAATAATTTGTTAAGCCCCATGAGTTTTCACTTTTAGTTTTTTATGTAAGTATTTTTTTTATATGCCTAAAGGTTTTATATATATATATATATTGTTTATGTATGTTGTTTTGTTTCATATAGTACTCGTATTTACTCTCAATGGCCAACTAATATCATTTAATTTTTTTTTTCCTAAAAATATTAATTATTTATTTTTTTAAGTTTATATTTTATTTGTAGATATTATATTTGTTTTATTATTGTACTTTCTAATTTGCAGATTAATTATGATGAGTTTATGTTGAGTGATTAGACTCTTATATGATATTATTTTTCAGTCTTTCAATAAAATTTTATCCTCTTTTTTAATAATAAAAAAGCTTATTTGATTTTAATTAGAATTATTTTTGAAGCTGACTAATTATTTCCCTTTTCTTAAAGTAAGTATTACTTGTAGAAAATATGCAAGCTAAAATAAAATGTAAAATTATTCTTTATGTTTTAATTTTGTTTTCTTAATTCATATTTTTTATGATATATCTCATTATCTCTATTATTTATTCTTACATGTCAATTTTAGTCTTACATTTGGAGAATATATACTAATTATTTATTAATTCATCATTATTTATTTATTTCTATAACTCACTTAAATAGCTGGTTGGGAATGATATTTTAGTTCTAGAATTATAAATATTTGTAATGGAAGTATTGAATCTCGCATTTAATGTATGAAATTCTAAAAGAAAATGTGCTTGTTCATGAAACTATAATTACTAATATTGTTAAAATATTATGCGTGTTACAATGTTCAAAATAATTTTATTATTCAAATTTAAGTTTTTGTAAATTTATAGTTAGATAATAAATGACTTCAATATTAATATTTGAATCATTGAGTGCACGTTAAGTATAAGCGAACATTAAGTGGAAGATTTAGTCATCATCTTACCATTAATCACATTTTTTGCGAATAAATATTGATAAAACCTATGTTGCACGGACATGGATACCGACACGGCAGGATACGGGGACACGGCAAATTCTAAAAAATTAGGTTACGGATACGGCTATGATACGTCATGATAAAAAAAAATAAAAATTATTAATTATAAATATTAGGTATTTTAAAATAATTTAAAATTTTGTATTTTAAAATAATATAAAAAAAATTTAAACCCTCTAACACCCTCCCCCCTCCCGAACCTTCCCCCCCCAACTCTCCCTTTACAGTTTTGATTTTCGAACTCTCCTTCATTCCGATATAGATTCCAAAACCCTCCATTTCCTTTATAGAATTAAGTTACCTTAGGTATTGTCGGCGTCTCGGTGGTGTGCTCATCCCCTCCCCATTTGACGTAATGACAATTGACAACTATTTTCCGCAATCGGCTTGTCGGCAACTCACTGTCGGTGGTGTGCTCCTCAATTTGTTGGAGATGTAGGAGTAATCGTTAATATATAATATATTTCCGACGCGTTAGAATCGTAAAAATGTGTCGGTTCGTAAACGACACGTCTGTTGTTAACGACGACTGTTTCCAAACAACGCGTCAGATACGTCTCCGACGCGTATCCGATACGCCACGTGGAGTATCGCGTCCGACTCGTGTCCACGTGTCCGACACGTGAACACGGCAGTTCCTAGGTGTATCCGTGCAACATAGGATAAAACTATGCTTAATAGGAAAAAAAAATGTAGAATAATATATTATTGTTCAATACGATGATGCTGGAGCTCATGCTAACACATTTCGTTTGATTTCATGCTTTCTAGATAACGTGGTTTTGCATTGCAGCTTCTGAAGCCTGCTTTCACTATTATACGGGATAAAAATTCGGAATGCTTCCTTCTATTGATTCGTGGGACCCACAGCATTAAGGATACCTTGACGGCCGCCACTGGTGCCATAGTCCCTTTCCACCATTCAGTTTTAGATGATGGCGGGATAAGCAATCTTGTTTTAGGGTATGCGCATTGCGGAATGGTTGCCGCAGCTCGATGGATTTCTAAGCTCTGCACTCCTTGCCTTCTCGAAGCACTCAATGAATATCCCAAGCACAAACTTAAGGTAATTATTGCCTTCTCAAGAACATTTGACTCTTTTAGCTGTTGGTGGGATGGTGTTCTTGAGGATCAACACAGAAAATGTATTAATTGAGAGAAATAATTGCATGCAAACGTACATTGCTTGCTTGAGAATCTAAAAAGTAGGATCTAGCATGCTTTGTTTGCACTTTTTTGAATGAAAATGCAAAAATTTGCGCCTTCAACTTCACAAAACCATTCGAATCTTACAAGAACTGGTGCAATTATTGATCATTCTTTGCTGTGAACTGGTGCAATTTTTACGCTTCCATTAACTAATCAATCTTTTTATATATATATGTATATATATTTTTTCAGATTATTGGCCATTCTCTTGGTGGTGGTACTGCAGCTTTATTAACATATATTCTTCGAGAACACGAGAAATTTTCATCTAGTACTTGTGTCACATTTGCCCCAGGCATGTAATCGCGAGTGGTATTGATTTCATCTTGAAAAGCAAAGTTGCCATTTTAATTTGCTTAATTTTTAGTTATTCTGCAAGTCTGTTGTATTTCAATTAACAGGGTGCTTGGATATTTTTTAGAGATGCCATGTTATTGCTTTCATCTTGACAAGTAGAATAGCCTTTATCTTGCCTAATTTTCAGTCAGTGCGTGAGTATGCTGCATCTCAATTCATAGGGTGCATGGTCAAATATTTACATAACAATGGAAGCATTGCATATTTTATAAGCATTTAAAAAATTGTTTTGGTAAATGATGTGGCTTTATTTCTAAATTTGTCATCACTTTCAAATTTAATGATCAATGATTAAAATATCGATTTCAACGAGTATATCGATACTTGAATTTTACAGATATTTCAGATATATTAGATATATCTGAGATATATTAATATATATTTTTATTTGAATATCAATCAATGATAAAAATAACAATTTGAACAGATATGTCGATACTTGAAATTTATGAATATTTTAGAGATTATTGGTGGATATATTAGAAATTTTCATTACTGATGATTAAAATAAAATAGTTTATTAAATTGGTTAATGAAACAAAAAATATTATTCTAGGCTTGAGTTTAACTTGTTGAAAAAAATCACGTGTTGTGATTAGAGAAATAAAAATGCTAATTTATTAGATGGGATGAATTAGAGACTTTAATGAGTAAATTTAAAATTTTTATTGTTTTAATTGGTCAGTTATTTAGCCCTTAGGTTTTTTGGGAAGAGAGAGAGGGAATAAGGAAAGAAGAGAAACAAATAAACTAATGTTTCCCTTTAATATATATAAATAATATATATATATATATATGATTCAGGGCAACTCACATGTCGGGTGTTCCTAAAAAATTAACAAAACAAAAAAAATGTAAATCTATAAGCTATACTAAATCATAATGGCCTTTTTTTTAAGTTAGTGCACACATGTCAAGCATTCAACCTAGAAGAGAGAAAAAAATACCTATAGTTCTTAGTGTATTCGTGAAGAAGTGTGTATTTTGCTTATGGTGGGTACTTATAATATTGAATCGTGATGAATTGTTTCTCATGTGAAGTGATAATTAATTTCATTATCCGTTATTCGCTCATGAAATAATGGATTGTCAACTGTGTCGAGATGCTTGATTGTCAAAGTAAATCATCTATCTTTTAACTAGTAAGCTAAACTTTTTTCTAAGAAGTAATTAATCCAATAGAGCTCAAAATAATTAATTCTATTATCTTGTATTCTTTTAACTTGGTGATTGTTCACCCCAAGTATATGTTCATATGAGTTTGATTATGATAATTTAGAAAATAATTAATTATACTAATTAACGTGGATAATATATAGTATGTTTAATGTTAGATTGTGTAATTTTTTAATAAATTTTTATATTTGGTAGAATCAACTTTGGAACTGATACCCATTGACAAGTTTATATATGAATTGAATGACAAGATAAATGATAAATATGGTGTAATATCAAGATTAGACAAAATGACAAACACATCTTTTTTGAGAAGAAAAAAAATATATCTTACTACCTAGAAAATATTTATACTGCTCTAAGTCTTTTGGTTAAAACTTAGTTTGTAGAAAGATTTTTAGTTAAGGCTTACTCAATTGTTTATTTTTGATAAGCATAACATTATTATCATACATCATTAATATCATAGACTGCCCCTTTGATATTAATGATGTAATGAAGAAAATATTTTTTATGTGATGAGCAGTGAAGAAAACATACTGGCCAATGCTTTGGGAGATTCCTTCATGCCAAAAATGATCTTTTTGCAGTTCACACAACATGCACGTTTTGCTGTGAATAGTGAAATATTTTTCTCACACCCACTTGATGTATAGTCTACTCGTGGGATGCATCAACAGGAACAGAGGGCAGCAGCCTAAATGCTGCCATTTAGCCATTTTTGAAAAGATCCAAAGTATAATTGGATGTGATTGTGTTTAATTTATCTAACACGGTGTGTCTCTATCCTCAATAACTAAGTATCACATCGAGAGTTTCTGAGCTTTTACGACTTTCAAGGGGGGATGCAATTTAGAATATGTATTATTAAAATGAGAATAAGAGTATTTATGACAATTAGTGCTGCGTCAATCATATTCTTACTTTTTTTAATATAGTAATTGTAAGGTCCAAGACTCTACTAATCAAATTAATTAACATGACGATATTCATCATGGGAACGTGTGGACATATATGTTTATATTTTAGTTGGAATCATCAAGTCACCTCTCTCTCCTTTCCTTATATGGTGGACTTTTATTTTGTGTTCAATGAGACACCCACACTATGCTAGCCTTCTTGACATATAGCACCATGGCAATTGGCAAGTATAGGTGTTAAATGGGCCGGGAAGACTAGACCCAGCCTGATTCAGGCATGCCTGGTCCGGCACAACATTCTATAGTAGCGTGCCTGGGCTTGTGTTGGCCGCACCCTCGGCACGAGTCGTGCCGTGCCGTGCTGATGTTTTTTGTCCTAGTGGGCCATGCCTGGTACTTGGGCACGACATGAGTGATCACACACCGAGCGACGCCTGAGGGGGGGACAACATGACGACATTTTTGTTAAAATCCTAATATTTTTAAAATTTGATTGACCCAACCCTAACCCAGGCGGAGTTTGGGCCGTAGGCCTTTGCCGGGCTGCCCTCCAAGGAAGTTTGCTGTGCCTAGCACGACACGCCAACCTAGTTGGGCCCAAAAAAATAGACTGTCCCTGCCCGTTTTACACCTCTAATGGGAAGTGTCACCATGGCTAACACGAAACGTCTCACTATTCTTTTCAATATTTGTCGTGCCGGTATTATTAGGTGCATGAGCAAGAGCAAAATCAATTATTAAATTTGCAATGAGTATGAACTGTACAAGGAGATATTCTTTTTAGTATTGTCTTGAAGTGCATTCCTATGGATTGAGTTCTTGAAGGAATTGCCCTTGAAGAAAGTTATATACGTATTTGTAATAATCTTTCTTTCATCTAGTTAGTATTAGTTGTACTTGTACTCATTCTGAGCACTAGAGTCCCTAATAGAGATGCACTTAATGATACAAATAATTATGTATATTATTTATCTAAATAAATATCCTAAACAACACAAGCACACTTAAAAATTTTACTTTGAAGGTAAAAAAATGTCTCTTCCCAATGTAAAAGGTGACATGAGATACATCTTCATGGGATTGGATGTGACAATTATTTGATAAAAAATTAGTGGACAATTCTTTTCCTCAAAAATATTTATGTGATATATGGTAAAAGTATATTAGCTTTCTCTAGATGTGTCTGGTAGGCAATGTCGGGCTTCTGCCCTAATGTTTGGCCTAGCACAATTTTGTGCATGGCTAGCCTTGGTTAGCTGCTCAGCACTAGCGGCCACCCTAGCTTGCCCTAACTAGTAGCCACTCAGATGTTGGTTGGGTCTAGTGGTTGGGCCTCCATCTCTATCCTATCTGTATGCGGGCTAGTGTCTATATATTTATATGTATGAAAAATTTTAAGTATGACATAATTTTAATAATATATAGGTGTACATCGATTCTATTATTTGAAATAGTAACTTTGATGCTATACTAGATATTTGAGGAGTTGATAGATCATGTATTATTTTAGATAATATGAGAAAGTTTGATTCACACATTTTTTCAAATTTAATGTCAATTTGTTTTTGTTACCATGGGACAAAGTGAAACATTAATTAGTATATAAGTGTCTTAATAGCTCGTTATTATTTGTCGGACATCAATATCATTCATTTCTATTTATATGAATGAAAAAGTTATGATATATGAATATGATATCAATCTTCATATTTGGAGGTTCACTAAAATGATTAACTTATTTTTATAATATTTAAATAAGTTATATAATTGTTTATAAATTTTATCATATAATTGTAGTTGGTTCATACATGTAGCTATGTATGAACTTGATAAAAATTTCTACTTATATGATTTTAATCTTTTGATCCATGTAGATAGTCAAAAGTTATAAATAGATAAAATTGAGAATAATATTTTAATTTTTTGTATATCTTAATTATTATAATAGTAAAATATAAGTATTCTATATATTGGTCAAAGATAATTTTCACATTGCTTATGTATCTAAGTGTAATATAAATCATAATAGTGTATACTGACGGATACATATTTGTTATTATAAAATATTTTGATGAATTTTAATAATAAAAATTTTATGTTATGATATGTTTTGTTTATTATTATTTTATTAGTTGTATTATTGATAACATCAAATATCACATATAAAAATTTTATTAGTCGTTAACACAAGAATACCACATTAATTATATTGAATTTCAATGGTATTCGGTATTCAATTAAAATTTTATTTTTTAGGCTTAATGACTTGCACAACTTAGAAAATTTTGCGGCGTATTGGATATCTTAATATATTTTTTAAATTTTATTTTTCATTCTCCCCATAATTTTTTCTTATCAACTATAGGGTAGTTGCATATGATAAGCTTTCACATTGGTCAATCATCTCAGTAGTGATTGTGACCGAGCATATTTAATTTTAGAGTTTTATGAAATCTAGTGCATTAGTGATAGTTTAAATACATATATTTTAATACATAGTCTTTTTGTTTGTGAGTTGAAAATAATTTTTAAATGGACTTGTACTAAAATGTTTATTGTTTAACTAATGGGATTATCTAATAATTTTGATAAAAATTTTTATAATCACATCATTATTTGGAGTATTATTAAATATTATTTCATATATTTTATTTTATTTCTCATATTTCATAAATATACTTGACATATACTTACATATAATAGAACTATCATGAGCATAAATGATCTCATAAAATTAAATTTTTTTTTTATTTTTTTTTATTAAAATAAATTAAATAATTTTGATGTATGCATTGTTATCATTATTAGTTCAAATATCATGATGACAATGCATTTTTTAAGCATTGTCTTTATGAAATTTTATTGGCACTATTGGAATTTAAGTTTGCTGAATTGCAATGCTATGTGACATTTAAATTTTAATTGGAATTTCTTTTTTTTAGGCCTACGAGCTTATGTGATGTGATGTATGCAGCCAGCCCAGCACGGTACGATTGGCTTGTATAGTGCATAGCCGTGCCACATCATGTCATACCGTTCCTGTTGAAAGTTGATGTGTCAAACGGGTTGTGGTGACACAACATGACTTGTTTTTTCAAGTCACGTTCATGCTACCGTGTCGTGTTAAGACACTGCACGGTAAAATTCTCATGCCGTGCCAATAACCACATGTACATGGTGACTCAATTCATTGGCCCAACATGGCATGGTGACGAGGTCATGTCGGATCGACGGGATTCTTTTGCGTGCTGCGAAAGAATCCCATTGAGAAGAATTCTGCCGGTCACGTGGTTGATTTTTTTTAAAATATTAGACTGCCTTGTGATGGGGTGGTCTAATTTTTTATCCTATTCCATCTCGGGTACGGAGTCGGGGTCTAACTGTTAAAAAAATTCAGATTGGGCCATTATGTCCAACAGAACTTCCATGGGTGGTCACTCGGGATGGTCTACCATGCCTTTGGGCCATACACACGGGTCTAGTCTATCTCGGCACGAGGTATGATTCATGTCAACCTAGCATAGCTAGAGCCGTACCATGGGGCGACCTGGCTCGGCATGGGGCATGGTTCTAGATGGTACTGTGCTGGGCCATGCACTGCTGAACCTGACTTGACTTGTTTGGCACATCTAGTTGGAAGATAAGCTCTCGGTTGATGCCATTACTTGTAATCGGCAACATTAGCAAGACCTAGCTTATGTGACGGTATTTTTTAAATAAATAATTCGCCCCATCGAATGGTCACCTGAAAGGACTTGACCTTGGGCTCATTGCCAGTCTCAGGTCCCCGAGTTGGTGGATCGTGCCATTGGGCCAGGCAGGCGCTCATGCTTGGCCTGACACGAGGCACGGGTCTTGCCGCCCACCCCAGTGCTGCATGAGTTGTGCCACGAGGTGGCATGGTCCAAGAGACCAAGACTAGGCATGGTATTGTGCTGTGCCATTCTGGGCTAGGAATGATTGAATCATGCCATGCAGTGAGTCGTGTCTGAGCTCTCTGGCCCAGTTGACACCTCTATTCAATATAAGTATTCAAATTTCTAAAAAATTCATAAAATTTTACAAATGTAACATATATATGTGTTTGTGTTTGTGTGTATATGTGTGTGTGTGTATATATATATATATATCATTATTGGTGCTGGGAGGCTTTTTGATTAATATGATTTGTTGGGGGCTTCGTGAGTAATGTGTTTTGTGGGAGGTAGCTTGAGGCTAGATGATACACTTTTTCTTGGGCATAGTAGTGCTTGGGCTTTTGGCAAGTTTGAGATGTGCCTTTAATAACTATGATATATATATATATATATATATATATATATATATATATATATAGGGAAAATATGTATCTATTTATAAAATATAAAACAATTAAAAATATACTAAAATTCAAAATATTTATTTTTTTTGTGTACTCAATTTTAAATCGAAATAATTTTTTTTTTAAATTAACTTGTTTTTTTTTTTTAAAAATAAAGTAGCTGGCCAAAATTGTTTTTTGTAGTCAAGCTTGAACTAGCTGTTGCACATGAGCTTCGCTCCTTCACAAAACAAGTCATCGCAATGCATTCTTGGATTTATACCACCTCTTCATTCGTAAATCCTTGTGCATTAGGGATAATATTTCTGGCTTCTTGTGCATCTTTTGGAAATCCTCGTGTCTCGCCTGATGCAAGACATTTTTGCTATTGTTTTAAGTAAATATTTAATAATTATGATCATCATATCATGATTAATTCATATTTTAGACATCCATTTTATGTTCTAAATTATTAATTATTATTTTATGTTTTATAATTTTTTATTATATTATTTCTATATGTATCACATGGATCCAATGGTAGGTAGTCTGAAAGTATTTTTATATTAAATGAACTTGGTTACTATTTATTCAAAATATTTTAGAAAATTTCATGCTAGTAATTAATTTTATCATATTATTCATTGCAAACTTGTGATAGTAAAATAAAAATATCATTGAAATTAAAATTGATTCAAATTTAATGATTACATCGCTTTGTTGAGTTTGTCTAGGATTTTAGCTATTATAATTTTTTATTGTATTATTTGGGTCTCCTATGACGTCTTATCTTATTATTTTTTTTATAAGCACATATTTTTTTAAAATATATATTTTATCTGAAATCTTGTTTGATTATTGTATAATTTTTATTTTAAATAATCCTAAAATAAGTTCGTACAAAAGATATTTGTATATTCATTAAGTTTTTAGATGTTGGGAAATACAGACCTTTAGCTAGGAAGTAACTCAGTCTTGAATTTTCTGATTGGACCGTCTTTATCTAAATCAACGATTTCATCATTTTCATAATATTCATCATTATTTTTTATTTTTAAAAATTTAGTATTTTTGAGGAGAGATTTATATTTTTATTTCGAAAAATATAGGAAATAAATAATTGGAAAAAAAAAATCATATGTACCTACCAAAAATTTAGATCTAAACACAAAGTTCAGGAACTCTAAGTACGTACTCGTTCTTAAATATTAATTTACACAATTATATTTCAGGTAATATTAAAATTAATATTAAAAAAAATTATAACTAGCAATATTGCCCACAACTTAGATAATTTCAGTGAGCTGAGAATCATAGAGAAAATAAAATATAGTTTTAATGTGACGTATTATAATGTTAACTCTCTATCATAGTTCTTTTTTAAGTTAAAAAATATATATATTTTTTCTATTAATTTACTTGGGTAGAAATATGATGACTTTTTATTTGTTCATAATTTTTTTTTTCCATTGTAAATAGGTAAAAATAGGCATTTTGGCTTCACATGCCTTTTTTTATTATATCCAATAGGAATAGGTGCGTGGAGTCCAGGCGCCTTTCCTTGTCATGGTGGCCATACCGAACACATCAATCTATGGTGAGTGTTGGCATGCGGGTCATTTTGTTTGGCTTGGTCCACTCACATGGCCGACTATACCACCATGACAAGGCGCCTTGCCTTGTCATGGTGGTTGTGTTGAACACATTAGATATTGCATTCTCATGTTTGTCTTGAGCCACTTGAGTTATTGCTCAACTTTAGTCGTATTGATCAAATATTAATTATTTCTTTCATTTATCTAATTGCACATAGATATTTAGTTCATGCATCATGTTTGATTCATATGATTCAATAATACAAAAAAAAATAATTATAAGTATATTCAAAAATATAATTATTTTTACAAATTCTAATATAATAACCAAACTAAGTTTTTGTTATTTTTTAAAATTTATTAAATATTCAATTTGAGATTTTTCTTTATATATATATATGTGTGTGTGTGTGTGTGTGTGTTGTCGTCCTACAATTAAACATGTTGAATGTGAAGTTTAGTATGATTTTATAGTTCACACATCTTATAGTAAATAAAAGATACTCCACAAACACTAGAAGAGCAAAAATGTTGCAATTCTATTGCTTAATAAATTAATTGATTAAAAATAAAGATAAAATTCTGATATAGAAAACACATATTAATAGAAATAATTTGATATTGATACTTGTGTTTGCTTCCTAGTGTTTGACTAAATAAAAGAAGAAAAAAAATTTAGATATACATGCAAAGCTAGGTGTTATGAATATTTTTGATCTGATAAAATTAAAAGATGAAATGACTCAATAAATGTTATTGGTCACAATCAAGGAAGCACGGACACGGCTCCCTACAGTTATGTCCACGTGTCCGACACCTAGACATGTAGACACGACACAGACACGGCACAAATATGTGTCCGATATGCCACGTGGCGTATCATTGCACAATCCGTGTTTGATATGCCACATGGCGTATCGGATGGTTGCGTCGGCAGTCGTATCCACGTCTATAGTGCCCTACGTTCGATGATGTCGGGTTGCCAACATTGCAGCATGGGCGACGTTGGCCACTGGCAGGGACGGGCGTGATTTGAGGGGAGAGGAAGGGACGGCGCGATTTGAGGGGAGAGGAAGGGGCGGCGCGATTTGAGGGGAGATGCATGGGCGGCGTGATTTGAGGGGAGAGGCAGGGGCAGCGCGATTTGAGGGGAGAGGCAGGGGCGGGCGGGCGTGATTGAGGGGAGAGGCAGGGGCGGTCGTGCTTGAGGGGAGAGGCAAGGGCATAAAATAAAATATTTTTATAAAAAAAAAAAAAATATATTTTTATATAATATAATTATAAAATATTATTTTATAAAATAAAATAATTATAAATATTATCTTATAAAATAAAATAAAATATTTTTATTTTATAAAATAAATAATATATATTTATTTTATATAATAAAATATTTTAAATTAATTTAATAAATTTTATAAAATACCTAATATTTATAATTAATAATTTTTATTTTTATTTTTTTATCATGCCGCATCCTATCCATATCCGTATCCTAATTTTTTAGAATTTTTCGTGTCCCCGTATCCTGCCGTGTCGTATCCCCGTGTCCGTGTTTCTTAGGTCACAATAATATTAAATATTTTTGACTCAATAAAAGAAGAAAAAAAATTGTGATATGAATATTGATTCAAGAATCAATGATCTAAAAGACTAGAATTAGGTGTTAAGAAGAAAGAATAATAGAATCTTTGCCGGTGCAGCCATGCCCAAAGATAAAAGTTGAAGAACTTCTGAATGAGCACAACAAGACTAGTAGTTATCAACATAAAAGTTATAGTTTGAGTGAACTTTGTAGCATGTTGTATAATTTTTGAACCTTGAAATATTCTTCATAACTCAGGGTGTAATATCGTACGCTTCTTCTGAGTGCATCTCAATCTCCCACAAAAATAATAATTCATCTTCATTTTGGAACTGGTTTTCGTTCTCTCGGAGCACTCAACTAGGTCCCATCATTGTAACTGTGCAATTAAATTCATTTTAATAGTATGGTTGATTATTATAATTTTACTAATATAGATCTGCCTGTAGACGCATGAATCACTCTTTGGTAAATTTCTAAAAACATGCAAAATTTCTTTTAATTATTTTTAACTTTAAAAAATAATTTTTTAATTATTTTTTTTTTATAATAGTATATAAATATATTTTATTTTTCATGATTTTAGCTGTATTCTTCTTTACTGACACTAATATTCATGTAGTGCTTTGTTTGTGTCCATATTTAATGATTTATATATATATTTTTAATTTGACGGAGTGTCATAATTATTTTGATGATGAGTTGTGATTTCTAAGCATGAGAATATGAGAAGGTGAAAATGAGTTTGCTAAACTCTCAGATTTAAGGTATCAATTTTGTCGAAATTATTTTATTTTGTTTAATATTTTTTAGATAAATAGATAAATTAATAATAACATGTAAAAATTTAAAAATATCATTCTTCTTTTATTTATAGTCCAGTCTTTTATATTAAAAAAATGATAAATGTTAAATATTATGAAAAAGAATTAGATCTTGACATAGATAATAATGATAATCCAATCACAAAATTTGAAGTTGAAATTAAATTTTTTTTTTTCATGATATTTATTTACGTGCCTATATACTTAAAATAAATTTCAGTTGTTCGGACATACTTTAATATAATTAAAACTAAAAATGCTAGGCGTGTTAAAAAATATTCTGCACAAAATATATATTTTAAAAAATATATTTATATATATGCAAGACTACTGGAGGCACTGACCATATTATGAAATATGGTGCATTGAATTCCAAGAAAATTCAATTTAATGACAAAGTATTTGAAGTTGAATTGAATCAATGCCCGGTTTATCAACCTCATTAATTTACAATACAATGTAATTTAATTTTAATATTTAAAATTTTAAAAATTAAATTTTAATTTAAACTAATCTAAACTTAAAGACAAAAGCCAACCCTGGCTATTGTGCTGGGACGGTTGGCCTGGTTAGCCCTGGTCAGTTGCAGTGTCTGAACTTGCCTGGCGAGCAGTATTGTGGCACTGCCATCCCGACCTATCCCAATCTGACCCGAATGTCCAGTTGAGGAAGGCAGGCGTGGCATGGTAGCTTTTAATGGGCTACCAAAATTTGGTTCATGCTGACCCAATGTGGCTCACTTGACACCTCAAAGAAAGCTATATTACCAGGCAACATAATCAAGATGATATCACAGAAGAATAAAGTGGCAGAAAGGCTAGACTGAACTCTGAAATTTTGGGCAGAGCAGAAGCAATGTCACATCATGCTACTCGAAGATTTCTACTCGCACGTCTGTGGTAAATGCTAAAACATTTTTCGAGGTATTGTATGGGAGGAATTCGAGAGTAGTTCATCTTTAGGTGTTTGAGCGTGATGTGTACATGCATATGCCGAAATCAATTAGAAGTATGTTGGACGCGAATAATACATATCTCTTTCTTTAGATTATATGAGAGGAGCCAAACATTGTAATGGAGGCAAGAGCTTTCGGGGTTCTAATGCAGTGGGATCAAGCTAAGTAAGGTGAACAATATGACACTAGGGGAGCCTCTGAAGTTGGCTTTAAATTCGAAGGAAAATTGAAAGGTTGAGAGCGTAGCAAAATTCATGTGTTGCAGAGATGATACTGGGACGAGGAAGATGTATTCGCTTAGCTCGAGAATATTATGATCGGCTCATACTTTTAAAGTAGTAATTGTGTCTGGCCTTGTGATTTGGATTGTATAGTTGCAATTCGAACTGAGTGAATACATGTTTTGTGTAGTTGCGTCTAAAAGACATATGCCATGGAGTCATCACATTGAATTGTAAAGCTGTGATTCTTCTCCAGCCGTAACATGTGTTTTGGAGTTGTGATATGAAAATTTGAAGTCGCAAATCAAGTTAAGGTGTACCATGTGCTTTGATATCACAACTCTATTTTGTGGTGTCAAAGAATTATTGTTGTCGCAATTTATTTTGTGCGTTACTATTGGCCGACTCAAGGTAGAGGTGTCAAACGGGATGTGCCGGGCCGGCCCAGCCCATTTTTTTAGGCCCGACCGTGCTTTCGTTTAGGGCCAAGCACGGCACGGTTATTGTACCGTGCCTGGCCCGGCATGGTTTTGTGGGGGTTCAGCCCATCACGGGCTGATCCGCCTGGTTCGGCCCGGTCAGGCCAAATTCTAAATTAAAAAAAAAAACTAGGGTTTCGGCACTCATGTAACCCTAATTTTAAAAAAAAAAATTGATTTCGGCATGGTATCGTGCTAACGGGCCACTGTACCATGTCAGGCCAGGCAGAGCACGACACGAGCCCGAGCACGGGAAATTTCCGTGCCGGGACAGCCCAGGCACGGCCGAATTGTGCCGTGCCTCGTGCCGGGCCGGGTCAGCCCGGCCCGGTTGACACCTTTAACCCAAGGATTCAAGTTGTGGTCATGTTTTTGGGTGCTGCGACATGAATGATGGCATGACTTTGATTTTAAGAGGGTTTTATTTTTTTTATTTAATTATTGTAAATCAAAAAGAATTGTAATCAAGAATCAAATCTATAATTCAAAATCTAATGCAAGATTGATCACACACACACTCACTCACTCACACTCTCTCTCTCTCTCTCTGTCTTTGTCTCGAGTGTGTACTATGTTTTTTCTATAAGAGTTCTTGAATTCATGGTTAATCATGCTTTTATTGCTTTGAAATCACACAAGGGTAATGAAATGTCTTGCAGATCCTCACAACTTTGGACTTCCTTATCGTTTTTGTATCAAGGGACCCTTAGGGTTCTTCGTGTTGCATTTTGAGATTACATTACATTTGGTATTTGGTATCAGAGGAGAGCCGATATGTTGCTGAGGCCATTACATTTGGTATCAAAACCAAGTTTAATTATTGCAGATTGTTACATTTGTTGTTAGAGCCATAGCCTAAGCTTGGGGAGGTCGTTACAGTGTTAAAGAAGAATTCTTTCTTAACATACATAATATTGATGCATGGCATAGCTCTAGTTGAAATAGGAATTAAAACTTGTATCATGATTAAGTGCTCTATATATGATAAGTAAAGATGGGATATAATAGTCAATAAATACATATTTTATGGCCCAAAGAGTTATTTTCTCATATTCAGGAGTGTTGCTTTGTATGAAATAGTTACTCCTGAAATATTTTAAGCCGAATAAATTAAATATTATATTTTTTTTAATATAAAATTTGAATTGACATCTGATCATAGACTCAATTAATTATTTATTTTGTTTTCATCTTATTTTTTGCACATAACATATTTAAAAAAAAATTATAATCAAGCATCCATGCTTTTAATGGTAAGAACAAAATTGATTTTTTTTTTTTTTTTAATTTTATGATTAAATTATTATTATTATTTTATGAAAGTATATAAATTTAGAAAAAAATGTTGGCCCGGCACAGCCCACTTGCCTGTGGGCGTGATGGGACGTGTCATTTTGAGTTTCCCATGATTTTAAACCGGCTACTACCGGTCCATACATGCGGCTAGTCTAGGCTAGCCCGGGTTAACTGCAGTCAAAAGGCAGGCCAAGGAGGCTGGTGCTGCTGTGCTAGCCTGGGTTTGAGCCGTGTCCGGCCGGCTGGACCACTCACTCTGGCTAGTAGTTCTCAGGTCGTGCTGGGTTTGATCTAGCCGAGTCTGCAACGCAATACGGAACAATCTGGAGCTTAAATAATACTGTTGCTTGCTTCTGATATGAGCCGCTGCTCGCACAAACATGGCTTAAAAACTTATAGCGACGTTGGCTGCAGCCGCCTGCATGACGTGGGATCTAGCCGAGTCTGGAAGGCATTTTGTAACCAGCGTCATCAATGGGTTTGATCTGGTGCCAACGTTCTCAGCTGCTTCTGTCGACGACCTTCGCTCCGAGGTATAAAATTTCTTCTCTCAATCGATACTTCTGATGCTCGATTCCCAGCCTTATTGTGTTGAGCCTGCCTGTGCCGTACTTGTGCTCACCAGGTCACGGCCTCGTCCTGGTGGAATGAGTTCCGGGATCAGGTCGAGCAAACCAGGGTCCTAAGCATCGTTTACCGATCTGCCAGCGCTTTAGGTTCGCGGCTGCCATCCATATCCAGTGCGAAAGCAAGGGTTGCGGTTGCAGGTTCACTTCTCCGCCCCGTCTCCAGCAGAACTCAAGTAATGTTTATATTTCTTTCATTTAAATGATGCTCCGAAATGACACTTTTATCAGAGTTTATATAATACCTAGATGAAGTTTTAGATATTAAAATAAAATCCGATACCATACTTGTGTCGTAATTATTTAATATATTTTTTATAGTTTGCTAAATATCTTAATATATTTTTTATAATTTTAAATTATTTTTAACGAGTGATATATTATTTTTAAGCTAGTTTGTATTATTAGGTTTAGGTGACATTCATTTAACATGTGTGACATGATCATCACGAGGATATAAAATAATGAAAAATACTAATTTTTTGTATTTAATTCTTAGTTAGAAATTAAAATAAATATAGTGGATAATGACACATGTTAAATGGATATCATCATGATTAGTTTATATATCAGATAAATTAATGATCATCACGAGGATATAAATATTATATCTACCATAATATAGTGCATACACACGCACGCACGCACGCGCTCCCACACGCGCGCGCGCGCACATAGATATTAAATGTGGACCATGCAAGAACTTTATAGTTGATCAGATGAAATGAATGGCCCAGTATGGTTCCATCTCTTCAATGGTTATGCATGAAATGACAGGGCGTGGTGAGGCAGGCGAGGAGCGTTGCAGAAGCTGTTATCAGGAAACACTCGTCGTTCACATCATGGTCATGCATGGGGCCTCGCAGGCGCGTCACCGGCCTTCCCACCAGCTCCGAAACAAGCCATCTGCAGGAGGAGGAGGAAGCTTCACCAGCAGCATCAAGCTCAGAAACCATCTTCGTGCAGGAGAAACTCGAATGCAGCGAGGTGGTAACCTTGAATGATTCAGACGAAGAATCCTCTGCCGTCGCTGCTGCTGCTGCTGCTGAAGATGTTGCAGAAGGAGAGCTGTGGCATGAGCTGGAGGAGCAGCTGAGAAGGAAGGACAAACAAGTGCAACTCCATCATCATGGGGAAGAAGAAGAAGATGGTGAACTGGAAACTGAAACAAACCCACTGGCTGGTGGCACCACCGAACCGCTATCCTCTTCTCCTCGTGTTTCAGACCGGTCTCAGAGCCACCGGTTCTACCCACCAGGCCGGATCCTCCACATTGTATCATGTTCTTCATCCGTTGGTGTTGGTGCGCCTGATGATTTGAGCGAGGAGGCTGAGCCTGCTCATCATGTTGGCATCTACGAGAACCCTAGAGAGTTGTATAGCAAAATACGTCTTTCCAAAACCATGATCAAGGATCACTACATGCCTGTTTACCAAACAATGATGGAATTGTTAATTGACAATTTGGGAAATCACGACCATTGTAACTAGTGTGCGTCTGCCCCAGGAAGGCTATTTTTTTTATTACTACTAATTATTGTTGGATGCTAATATTATGATATAAACTGGTCATTAAGGAAACTGACTTTTTTTTTTTTTTAAATTTTTTTTTGCGTTTGGAAGTCTCACGTGAACCGCACGTGGCGGAACCATGTAAAAACAGTATGAACATGAGTAGTAAAAATTTTGGCAGAAATATAGCCCGGGCCTTGACCAGGCCAGGCTGACAAAAATTGACGGGCAAGTGTCACCGTAAGTAGGGCAACGGCTGCTCGCCTTGAAGGTTATGTGTTCGCGACAAAGGTGTCGGCACGACGAGCCTTCTCGAATCGATCATTGGCACGTCGCCCTCTACCCCTGACAGGACAGGCTGGAGGTCGCTGCGGCGAGACTTCTCTTAAATAGAATGATGCTCCGGGCGATCTTCCATTTCCTCCGATGTGGGAAAACTTATTAGAAATCCCGCGTTATAATATCATAGAAATTCGAATTCCCTCAGACACGTCACACGCATATGTTTGATACGATTATTCGCCTGCTTAAAATTAGAGTTTTGTTTTGTATAATAAAAATAAATATTGTGTTTCTCTTCATTATTTTATTCATGTGGATGAAAATTCTACCGATTTTCATTAGAAAAAAATAAGGTCACATAATTAGTAACTTAATTTTAAAAAATAATTATTTTTTAATTATATATATATATATATGTGTGTGTGTGTGTGTGTGTGCGCGTGTGTATATTATTTATAAAATTTGTTTAAATTTTAAATATTATTTTACTTTTATTTTTTATAGGGAAAACATAACAACCATTACATTTTTTCTCGAAACCAATACACAAAAATACAACAGCTCGAATCCATCGTAATAATCACAAAAAGTGCATTTGAAGATGCGCCGCTACTAGTAAAATATATTAAAAAATAGGCACGTGACTTATTGCACCTAGTTTTTTTTTTCCAGCATGAAAAGGAGGAGGGTGAAATCCCGCACCACGTCATGATTTGGCACTCGGGGTGTTGGGCCTGGCCCAACACAACACGATCCATGACATGGGCCTGCCAGCACATAATCCTGGCATGGTTCCTGTCTGCGTCACACCTAACACAGATTTTTGAGCCATGCCGTGGGCCGGGTGTGTATTAGTGCTGGCCCAACCAATTTTACATCTCAATCCGAAAATGCCCACTAAAAAATGCAAACAAAAAAGTAAACATCATCTGAAACCATTTTTCTACAAAAAAAAAAAAAAAAATGTATTCCACAACACCAAATCCCACGAGGATACTTTAGTAATTCCAATCCCACAAAATGAGTGGTTTAAAAAGCATTATTTTCACTTCTTTATTTTCATATAAACAAATTGCTGCTTTCAACCACTAAACACGTACGCCCGAATTTAGCACTTCAAGAACTAATATCAAATAACATGCCAATACGCCATCATCCTTCATCCACCATAGCGGGCCCTGATGGGCTCTGGCAATTCTTCATCCATTATGTCAATCCTCAACGTAGACAAATACGTGCGGACGGTGGTCCTACGATCTCCCAGATAAGTGTGATCCAAAAAGTTTGCATGTGCCAATGAGCCAAGATTTTTGGCCGCCAATACACTGTAGCAAAGCACTCTATCATACTAAGAGGCGCCAAATTGAGCAGCTCAACTCATGATAGCGGCTAGCCTAGCCCACCTAATTGGACCCAACCCAGTCTCATGGACCTGGTATGAACGTACGTCACGACTAGGTAGGCTCGATACCGATGCACACCAAGCTACAACATTCGACTAACCCACCTTGTCATGTCAGGTCATGTCGGACTAGGTGAGTCCCACACCTTGGTAGGCCGACAAGTGTCTCCATCCATGAACAGTACACCTCGGATTCAAGACTTATCAGATGCAACCTCTTTGATTTGCAGCAACAAGACTATGAACATATTAACCTCTTCTAGACCCTGCCCTAAACTGAAGCATTGTGCACCGAGTACGATCTTTACCTTTTAGGTCATGTCATCCAAGAAAGCACGGATACGGCTCCCTATAGGCATATCGGACACCTGGACACGATAAGGACACGGCATGGATACGTGTCCGATACGACACGTGGCATATCATTGATTAGTCCATATCCGATACGCCACGTGGCGTATCGTTGATCATTCCATATCCGATACGCCACGTGGCGTATCGTTGATCAATCTATATCCGATACGCCACGTGGCGTATCGTTGATCAATCCATATCCGATACGCCACATGGCGTATCGTTGATCAATTCATATCCGATATGTCACGTGGCGTATCGGACGAAGGCGTCGGCTGCCCGTATCCATGTCTACAATGCCCAACGACATCGCCCATAATGGCCAATGGCCGATTCTGTGAGGTGGCGCAAGTGAGCACGATTCTGTGGGGTGGCAGGGGTGGGCATGATTCTGTGGAGGGGTCAGGGGGCGGGCGCAATTTTGGGGGGGGGGGGGGGGGGGGAGGCTGATTTTTATAAAATAAAATATTTTAATTTTGTAAAATAAAAAAATTATATTTTTATATAATAAAGATTATTATTAAATATTATTTTATAAAACAAGATTATTATAAATATTATCTTATTAAAATAAAATAAAATAAAATATTTTAATTTTATATAAAATAAAAAATATATTTATTTAATAAAATAAAATATATTATTTTATTTTATAAAATACCTAATATTTATAAAGAATACTTTTTATTTTTATTTTTTTTAATCATGTCGTATCTGTATCCTAGTTTTTTTTGAATTTTCCATGTCCCGGTATCCCACCGTATCGTATCCCCGTATCTGTGTCCGTGTCCGTGTCCGTGCTTCTTAGATGTCAGCCTATCCAACTAGGTCAAATGGCCCAAAAAAATACGCCTCCCCCCCTGGCAGTTCCACCTAAAAATAAGTCTGAGAGAGCACGTTTGGACAAGTCTACTCTTCCCAGAGCTCTTGCCTGCCTAGGACGCGTAACAAGATCGTATTAATAATGAATTATCAATTTCAAAAATAAAAGTTACCAATGGCGAAGATAAACCCGACAGGGCAATATGTCATCTCTCCATATTTTATTGATACCATATCTCCCACAGCGTCGAACATAAATCTCCTTGCTTTCTATGAGAAATCAGTAAGATGGAAACTTATTTCCCTATTTATAAAATTGTAGGGAATCTATATGACAAATGTGAGCGACAATCAAAGACATAAAAATGTACCTTCACATCGAGTTTTAAAATATTCACCATCACTATAACGAGCACAAACCACCTGCGTCCACACCCAAATCAACATCCACTCTACTCATTGTTATCGCCTCCACAAAAATAAAAAACTAAAATTGCCAATAAATTTGGACGATGATGCCGCGTTCTTCCTTGAAAACTAAACTAGCATGCGAGAGCACTAAAAGCGTAAGCATTAACATACCGCGGCGTGGTCGAATATCTTCCCATCAAGTGTTTCGGGAACAACCTTGCAGAGAAAAGAAAGATGAAATAAATAACAAATAGATCCACCCCCAAACTGGGAAAGTCGAATCGATGATATTCACTTACAGATAAAAATCGAAATTCATGCTCCCTCTCAATGAAAGCAGGAATCTAACCTTGTTAAGAAGGAAAAAAAACCATGAATCATCAATAATATGTTTGTTATTCATTGAAGATGAGTAGAGGTGTCAAACGGGCCGGGCCGGCTCGGCCCAAATTTTTTGAGCACGAGCGTGTCGCAGTGCTGGGCCAGGCACGGTTACTGTACCGTGCCGTGCCTGGCCCGGCACGGTTTAAAATAGCCAGGACTAACACGGCCCGCAAGCACGGAGGGCCGTGCCATGCCGGCCCGCTCGGGCTTGCATGTCCGTACAGTTCGGGATACGGGGGGACCACGGGTCGGGTCGAATCAGACCCGACCCGTGGTCTTTTTTGCGGGAGGGGCCATCATGGGGTCGGGCTCACGAGACACCCGGCACGAGACAAACCCATGCCGGTGTGCCGTGCCGGGCCGGCCCAGGCACGGCTGAACTGTGTCGTGCCTCGTGCCGGGCCGGCCCGGCCCAGTTGACACCTCTAAAGATGAGGGAGGAAGAAACAAAAAATCAGCAAAATCCATGAAAAATTGTCTCCGAGATGCATTAAAATTCAACACGTTATCACAAAAAAATGCAATCAAACTCATAATAATTAGAAACTAAAAGCAAAAAAAAAAAAATTTGATTAATAAGACATATAACATATATAGACCATTAGTTCTTGTTGTAGTAGTTATTTTGGCCCTGATATAATTCATTATGTTGAATCCTAAAAGAGATCGTGCATTGGTGTGATGACAAATAGCTTCGTCCAAGAACGGTATGTCTCATACCTTACATGGAAGGATACTTGTGCATTAGGGTATGACTTTTTTTTTTCATATTTTTAGCTGCTACCGCCATTGGAGATTGGTGGCAGGCAAACTTTGGGAGTAGAGAAATTCAAACCATTAGGCTGCAAGATGGCATCAATGGCATCGGATGCCACAGACTGCCTTAGAGCATCTCCAAGAGTCTCAATAAATCCCTCCCATTTGCTATTTTAGATAATTTTTTCCTACAAATTAACTTCAAAATACTAGCTATTTCCCATAGTCCTCATTTGACTATCTATTTTCCATAGCCAAATGAGAGCTATGGAAAATAGCTAGCCAAATAACTAGTCTAAAAGAGTGAATTTTTTAGGAAAAAACTATCTAAAAAAGCTAAGGAAAAGGGTTTACTGAGCCTCTTGAAGATGCTCTTAGTTAAAGTTAGTGGTAAATAGATAGCTAATATAGATAGCATTGTTAGAGTGATTTTGTAAAAGTGATTAACTAAAGTAGATAATATACTATTTTAGTAGATTTTGTGTCGCTAAATAAGAAGAAAAACTGATGATCTACTCTAATTGAGCCCAAGCAGAAGAATGGAGTAGCAGCGAAACACGGTGCTCATCTATATTTCATTTTGTAAAGATCTCAAGTTGAAGAAGAATGAGAAATAAATTCACACAAAAGAGAAACCTCTAATTTCTTCCAGAAACGCGAGATTTGATAAAACTCTTAAAAAGATATGCTCGTGATAAATCATTCATATCATAACCACGTTACCTCTGATTTATCAATTTCAAAAACAGTAATGATTAAGGTTTCCCCTTCGCAAGGCTCGACGCTCAAGCACGAAATTTCCTGCTACGTTCAACAATTCAGCAACGTCAAGCTTCATGCTAAACTAAGTCCGCTAGCAGCCGACATGTCGAAACAACGTTTTTCTGCAAATAATAGAGTAAACCTTGGTTTCAGGATTCGCGATGCCACGCTCGAAGAAAATCGGAGTCACATGAGCGAAGACACGCCTGAACCCGCTCAATCTCGAAACTCTGAAATTGACGAGTTTTGGAAATGAGCTCCTTGCACTCCTCTCTGTCTAATTATTCAATGGCACAACACGATGAATATGATCAGCGATCACGAGGCACAGGATTCAACAGATTATAATGGGTGGTTTTTAAACCTGAGAGAAGAGAGCCGAAGCCACAAATTGAAATGAGACCGGAGGGAGATAGAAGAGCATGGAAGTCGGACTCCTCGCTCAGCTCCCGTTGTGCATGTTGGATGCCCGACGACGCCATTAGCCTTAGCCTGGAGTAGAAGCCCGGAGGGTTTATCGCGGCCACCTGGGGTTTCTGTACAATTTTGATTTTTGTATGGGACTAATTCATTTAAAATAAAAAATCTGAAAATTAAGTTGCTTTTCAAAAATATGTCAAGATTAGTATGTCTGGAAACAACATGACAAAATCATCATTGTGAACGGAGCTCCCTATTACGGGAAACAACACGTAGTGAATTTTTTAAAAATCATTGGCCAGCGTAGTGAATGCCAGCTATTGAAAATATTGTAGGGATCCCATTACGGGTCATGCCCCTCGTCCCTCACTTCTTGCCTCTCGTCTCTTGCTTCTCATCCTTTGCTCTTTCATTGAGCTCCGTCGAGCTCGAAGTGGAGCTCGGGAGCTCCAGTGAGCTCCACGAATGAGCGAGGGGCGAGAGGCATGGGGCCAGGGGTGTAATGGGATCCCTACAATATTTTCAATAGCTGGCATTCACTATGCTAGCCAATAATTTTTTTAAAAAAATAACATGTCAATGGCCGCTATTCACAATGACAGCTTTACTACGTTGTTTTTAGACGCACTAGTTTGGGCATATTCTTGATGAAAACTCCACAATTTCTCCAAAATGATCATTTTTTTTTTGAAAACAAAATTTCTGGAATGATCCTAGCCAAATTTCATCAAGAAGAAAACGTTATCATCTCGGGCCTTGTCACGATTCATAGCAAACAATGTCTTCTTTAATTCATCCTAAGAAAAAGGGCCAAGAGCGTGGTGTTGTCATCACTTGAAACAACTCGTTTGACTACACTTGGCATTGGTTCATTGTGATCAACCCCATGGGCAAATAAACATTCACAAATAATCTTTCATCAAATACGACAACCCATTTCATATTCAACCAACTTCTCTGAATCTCACAACCTTCTCCATTTTTTATGCCCATTTTATGACTACATTAAAATATCTCGTGTTTAAGTCTCCTTCTCACAACTAGTACTTCTTGGCTTGTTGTCTCCAATGAACTTTCTTTTGAATCAAAATATTAACTAATCAACCATTTTCTACCCTAAATTCTTTGACAAAGTTTGTGGCATCCCTATTACATAATACATGCAAATGTTTGTGGTAATCATCAGTTTCCCACTTAAATTTCATGGCGATTTTATGCCCCCAATGACCAAGAACCACAAAATATGCATGCAATCTCTCTATCATTATGAGGGCATGCATATTTATCACACAACTTTCAACATGATTATTTAGGGTTAGTTTAGAGGTGTCAAACGGGCCGTGCCAGGCATGAGTCAGTACAACAGTCATGTTGTGTTGGGCATGGGCGCGACTTGAGCATGGCTGGCCCGATATAGCCCGACAGACTTGACTCTAAGTAATCCAGGCCTGTTCGTGCCTGGAATCAAGGAGTTTGCCAGCTTTTTTTAAAATACCGTCGAATTGGGTGTGCGGGTGCAGTCCATTGGACCATGCCTGATACTCAGTCCGAGGTCCATGGGTGCATGACCATGGCAGGTAGGGCATGGCATGGTCGGTACCCTTGCCTCAGAACCATGCTTACGGGCCAGACACCCACATCATGCCTGGTCCAACTCTTCCTGGCCTAGCATGGCACTAGTAATGCCCTAGGTTGACACGACCTGGGTTCAAGCACAGGTCTGGATCAAGTTGTGCCAGGCCAGGCACGATTGAACTGGGCCATGCACGGGCCGCCCGACCCATTCGACACCTCTAGGTCAATTCTGAAAACAATTTATTCTTAAGCATGAAGAACATATGGTCACTAAATTCCATAACCTCTGGATTTAGCAAGATGAGAGGAGACTGAGATATGGGCTATTAGGTTCTTCAATTATGTTTGTGAGAATAGCAACAACCATTTATCATTAACAAGATCTCCATCAAGTCATTCCCCTACACGGTTTGGCTTCTTCTTAGACATCACCCATGTACATGGATATTCGTTCATAGGCATGTCCTATATAGATTACATGCCACAACCACCTATGTTGCTCTGCTATATAACCATTGTGGGCATTCAATAATCTTTTTTTCTTCTTCTTAGCATAACAAATCATTGAAGTTGCTAATACAATGCCATGGGATATTTGGATTTGTAGCCAAACTCTAGAATAAATCCCATGATGCTCATCTTCTTTGCCTTTTTGAATACCCATAAAAAATAGTTATTCTCCATGGACCATGAACCTTATCTCTCACCTAAAAGTTAACATGTTTTTGGGAATAATTAACAAGTCAAACCTGATCAACTTATTTTCATTGAATGCCAATTCCACCACTATGCTCAACACTATCAACCCAAAAATGTCTATAATTAATTCGAACACGTATGATTTCTAACTTTTGAGTATGAACTAGTATTTCAAGTAATAGAACAAAATTAGGCATATAAGCTCGAATAAGCTCATTCAAAAGACAAACTATCTGAGAATGATCCAAATCTTAGCAACTTAAACATAGAACAATCATGATTGTGGGTAGGACTATTATGCTAGGCCTATTGGCACCATATTTTTTTGAGTCATGGCTTCCCTCTTGTTCGGTGTTTTAACACTAGCTTGGGCTTGCTTGTACATCTTCATAGCTTGATATGAACATAACTCAATATTTCTTCCATGATGCCTCTCATATTCCTTAGTGATTGCCAACCCCTCTTCAATATCACTCCTCACTAACTTTGATACATTTCCAATCAAATTAGATTGACAAGTATGAGGTATATGCTCTGCTCACCAAAATTATTTCTTAAATTATGAATGTTTGCATGGTTTGTTTATAGTCTTGGAATAGCACTAAAGAAATACATGTCCTTATAGATACCATCATTAGCCAACATTGCGAAGCAAAGCTAGGTACTCCCTTTTACTGCGCCACCATCATCCTCCTTTAAGCATCATTCACCCCACAATGGCAGAAATCATACTGTTAGGAACTCAAAGGGATGCATCCTAGTTTTTAGCAACTTCAAACTTAGTAGCAAAAAAAATTTTTCAGAGAATTTATTAATATGACCAATCAACCCGCAAGTCCTTTATGCACATAAATAATCAATCAAACAAGGAGTTTTTCTTTTCATCATATTCATAATATTAGCCAAAATGGTCTCCTAGAATAGTTGAAAATTTCAAAAATAAAACCATTGGGAGGTCATAGACATGAATCTAAAAAGAAACAAAATACAAATATATCTCTGCTAGATTATCACTGGGTTTCAATTCATTTAACACCAAGAGATGGTTGTTAAAAGGCCAAAATCTACCATCCACCACCCTTTGGAGATCTATCAAATAATAAAATTGAAACAATATTAATTGTGACTCCAAATCTTTGACATTAATTCCATGACTCGGTCACCAAATACTAGCCATTTTGTATTTCACAACATGTTTACCTAATGCTCTATATGAAATGTCCCAACCAAACAAAGATCATAGATTGATAAAAATTGACTTCCTTCAAGGCTAGGAAACACCATACCATCTTTCACTTCATCTACAGTCACCAAATCACTTAACTATTATTCCATCTTCAACATAAAAGAAATAATAGTGAAATATATGCTCATAGATCACTTTTCACTTTATGCTGAAAACACTCTTAGTGCCTACCACATAAGCATCCCATTTTGGAAGTAAGATCATATATGTGTTGGGTTTAATGATATCAAATGTAGCAGAAAAACAAGATTTTACCACGTACCCTGAATAATGATCCATGTAATTTGATTAATTGATTATTTAAGGTTTCCAAAACTTTATCTCGTTTGATTGGATTTAGACATCTCCAAATGGATACGTCCTTTACTAATATCCACATAAACAAAACCTTCAATCAAAATTGAGGTTTATGTGTCAGCAAAGTTCTTGATTGTCTCACAATCAAGAATAAATAAACTATGTATTTCATTTTTCTTTTCATCTTGAGAAAAAAGAATTTAGTGGCTGGAATAATGTGTAGTGTTATGTGAAACTCTAAAGATCATGAGGTATATATAGAGTTCCAAATTAGGGTTTCACTTACCTAAACCCTTTTTGGTATATTTCATTTTAATTCTAATTTGATTTTAATTACCAAATAAAAATATATATTTACTTATTTATTAAGATAAAAATTACCTTATATATATATATTACAAAGTTTAAATGGACTTGGTAAACCTATATCCATTTTGGATCTGTTCTAAGTTTGTGACCCTATAGGTTCATATGACATTGGCAGTGAGCCTAAATTCTCTATTTAGGCTTATAAGTCATAAGTAACATTTAGCAAGATATTATGAATATTATAATCCATTTGTTACATAATATCTTGATTGAATATATGGCATAGTTTTTGTCATCCTTATATATAGTTTAATTATATTATTTCTTGATTCCAAGTAGACTAAGAATGATAACTCTTTATCAATTCACTTTAGCATTGCCATGTATTTTTCTCAGTTTATCTTATCAATGGGCCCATTGATATCTTACTCAGATTAAATGAGGGACAAATTCCTTCTCAATTACTCACATTCCTCACATAACTCAATTTATATCCAACAATAATCTATTTAATCACCCGGTTAAAGACAATGTTAGATTTTGCCAAAATATAAAATAGTTATATAGAAATCTATGATGATTGTGAGGTCAAAGAATAAAATCAATATTACTTTGATGAGAATTACTTATGACAATAAATTATGTAGTATTCTCATAGTGGGCCAATCCGGTACATCATATCTTAAATAAGTATCTCTGAGTTTACTTAATATCTCATATTCATGATTAGCAAAACATAATCATCAGTCAACACCATACCAACCTTAATTCATTATTAATTCAATAATAATAATAAATTACTAGAGATAATATGAATAGAACTCATGTTTAATTTAAGAGTTTTACTATCAAGTCACATACTTTATTTTCTTTGAATGAATTAACAATATAAGTGATTATCATAATATAAAATGATAATGAAAATGCTTCTTTATTAATAAAATGAATAAATCAAAACATGGTCATACATGATTGACCTACTACATATCATTAACAATCTCCCACTTGCATTAGGCCCAATCAATATTAAAACTAATACTCAGGGACCTAACATGACTCTCATGATTGGGTTGTGGAAGAGGATTAGTCAATGGATCTGCAACATTATCATCTATAAGTACTTTACATATCTTCATGTCTCCTCTCTCAATGATTTCTCAAATGAGAAGATAATGCCTGAGTATATGTTTGGATCTCTAATGTGATCTGGGCTCCTTAGCTTGAGCTATAGTTTCATTATTTTCATATTACAAGTTCATTAGATATGATATACTAGGAACAACACCTAGTTCAGTTATGAACTTTTTGATCTAAACAACTTCCTTGGTCTCTTTTTAGGAAGCTATATACTCAGTTTCTATTGTAGAATAGTAACGGTGTCTTGCTTGGAACTCCTCTAGCTCACTGCACCTCCATTCAAACAAAAACACATAACTTGGCTGTGATCAAAAATTATCTTTGTCAATTTGGAAGCTGGCACCTGTGTATTTATTAGATTTGAGTGCTAATTTTTCTGAGATTTGATGCTTCACATAAGCTTCACATCTCCAAATTTTAATTAAAAAAATTTGAAAGTTTTTTTTAGTCCATATCTCATATGGTGTTTTTTTGACTGCCTTTGATGGAACTCTTATCAAAATAAATGTAGCAGTTTCTAAAGCATATCCCCAAAAAAAGATTGGTAGATCAGATTGACTCATCATTGATCTAACCATATCAAATAAAGTTCAATTTCTTCGTTCAGACACCTCATTCCATTGTTGTGTTCTTAGTGGAGTTATTTGTGGCGTGATCCCACTATCTCTTAATTGATCTATAAACTCTTGGCTAAAATATTCATCACCTCGATCAGATCTTAGTGATTTAATATTTTTACCAAGTTAGTTTTGTACTACATTCTTGAAAATTTTGAACCATTCAAAAGATTCAAATTTATGTTTCATTAAATAGACTTAACCATATCTAGTAAAATCATCTGTGAAGGTGATGAAGTACTTAAAACCTCATTTAGCAATTGAGCTTAATGGTCCACATACATCAGAATGTATAATGCCCAATGAGTCTTGAGATTTCTCACCTTTTACAGCAAAAAGTGTTTTAATTTTTTTTTAGTGAACAAGATTCACATGTTTCTAATGATTCATAATCAAATGAATTCAAAAGCCCATGCTGATGGAGCCTTGATATATGTTTCTTATTTATGTGGCATAAATGACATAGCTAGAGATAGGTAGTGTTTAAGTCATTACATTTAGACTTCTTTGTTTCAATGTTATAGATTGGCATTTCATTAGTATCTTTAACATATAAAACATAAAGACCACTAGTGCAAGAAGCATATCCATAGAAAATATTATGAAGATAAATGTTACATTTACCATTTTTTAAAAAAAATGCAAAACTTTTTTTGTCAAAACAAAAAACACAAATAATATTTTTTCTCATATAAGAGACATAATAACAATTTTCTAAGTTTAAAATAAGTCCACTAGGAAAAGTTAACACATAAGTCTTTACAGCTAAAGCAACAACTCTTTCTCTATTGCCAACTCATATGTTCACTTCGCCTCTAGCCAAGATCTACTCCCTTTAAGACAATGCACATTAGTACAAATGTGAGATATTGATCTAGTATCTAATGCCCAAGAATTAGAAGTAGATAAATTAGTTTCTATAACATGAATACCTGAAGAGGTAGTCACACTACCCTTGTTCTACTTCAGATCATCCATATATAGCTTGCAATTTCTCTTCCAATGATCTCGCTCATTGCAGAAAAAGCATATACCCTCCTTTGGGGGCTTTACTTGGGGTTCAGCTTTGGATTTAGGTTTGGGCTTGGGCTTGAACTTAGGATTCAGAAAGCTTTTATGAATCTTTCCCTTGCCCTTCCTCACCATTTTCATACCGTTTTTCTTGTTGATCATTAGAATATCCTTGGTGTTACTCTTGATGTTATTTTTAGCAGTTTTAAGCATCCTATACAACTATGAAATAGTCTTATCCATACCATGCATGTCGAAATTAATGATGAAACCATCATAAGCTTCAAGCAAAGATTGGAAAATGATATCAATAGCCAGTTCTTATTCAATCTTGAGACCAAGTTTATCCAAGTGTTCAAGATAACCCTTCATCTTGAGAACATGAGGATTGGCAGAATCACTAGTAGTCAACTTGTAGGAGAGCAATGCTCTAATGGTATTGAACCTTTCAATTTTAGCTTTCTCTTGGAAAATTTCTTTAATATGGCCTATCATAGTATAAGCCTCCATTTCCATCAGTTTCTTTTGAAGCTCAGATCCCATGCATCATAAAGTGATGTCAACAGAATCATCGACATGCTTAGTATAATCATCCTTTTGTGCACTAGGAGCATTAGCGGCTACTTCTTCTAGGTTGGGTTGTTCAAGGATATATTTATTTCTTTCTTGCCTAGGAATAATTTTTAGGTTTTTGTATCAATCAAAAAAGTTAGTCCCATTTAGCTTATCCTTCTCAAGGATTGATCGTAGTGACATGGTAGGGGTAGTGTTTGATTTCATTATCTACAATGAATATATGGAGTACATTTAGCAATGTATTATAAATGAATGAGGCAAAAATAAAATTCCAACTAATTTTTATTTAAATTATAAACCCTCAAAATAATTTCTACTATTGAAATTTTCATAGTGGGGCAAGATCCATATTTCACCCTACTTCAAGAAAGCTTTGGCTTAACCCCTAAAGTATGGCTATTTAGGTAGGTAACACTTTACCAATTATATCTCATGTAATTCTTGGATAGTTATAGGATATAAACATCACACGTACCAGCATATCCTATCAAATGCCCTAGGTCTAAAATCATTTTGATAACCTAGTTAGGTCTAACCAACTAAAACATATGGATATCACCATTATACATCTTATCTTATTTAGATGGCTTAATACATAATGTTTTGGCACAACCTATATATAGCAATCCAAATCTTGATAAGTGTTGATTAATATGAGGCATTTTAATGACTTAATATTAAATGAGGGTTTAGTCAATTTTTATCTTATTTTGTTATTACCATATGGCATTACATACATGGAATCTCATGCATAACATATAAACAAAATAAGATAAAAGTGACATAACATAGCCCATATCTAAGTTGATCTTCATAAGCCAAATATAATCTTGAGCATTCAACTTGGAACTCCATCTTCTCCAATGATGTCTTTCTTGGGCTCCCACCTTGGACCTCCATCCTAGGCCTTCACTTTGTATTACACCTTGTATCTTGATTTACATTACATAATATATTATAATTTAAACTATTCTATTACTATCTAATAATAATAAAATAAAATAATTACAACAAATTTAAAAATGACTTGCATGCCGTATTTAAAAAATTACATCCCAATAAAATAACTAAAACCAATCACATTTGTGTAAGGGCTATGCTATGCACCATGCATTTAACAATGAACATAAATTGCATAGTAATTCAATTGCATAATATTATGTTAAAAATGATTTGTGTCACAAATTCATTCGGGGTCAAGGGGAAGTGCCCATTGCAGGATCCAAGGGGCAGCACCCTAGGCGACTATACTACTAGCCAGTTAGTGGGTGCAATGGTAAATACTTTACCTTATTTGATTTGAAATTTTGGTTTCAAAAACCCTAATTTGATCTGAATTTGGTAATCAAACTACAGTTCCTTTAATTTGTTCAAAACATATCAAAAATGATTTTTTTTTAATTTCTTTAAGCTCCACAAAAAACCCTAGTTTTTTATAATCAAAACAAATCTGTTCAAAAACAAATCTGTTTACAGCCCCATTACAAACACAGGTTTATGTAATAGGTTTACAGTATAACAAATCTGTTCAAAAATATCTATTTTACAAAAAAATGTGTTACAAATTAATTTTGAAAACATAATTACCGTCTTAATGATAAAATAGAATACATGTGTTGTTCTTCATAAAAATAGTTTACATAAATCAAAAAATCAAAATTCTGATTATTGTTTAATCAAATTAAATTTTCTTTAACATTAATCAAATCAATATTTATTTTGTTTTAATAGAGATTATAACAGAATTGTCACACGACAAAAACCTTTTTTCAAAAACAAATCATTCACCCAAAACTATATCACATATATACATAATCAAATTAATCGAATTTCAAGTCCCTCCAATACCACTGTTGGGTTTCATGATACCAAATGTAGTAGAAAAACAAGATTTTATCACGTACCTAGAACAAGGATCCATGTAATTCAATTAATTAATTGTTACCCAAAACCTTACCTCATTTGATCAGATTTAGATGTCTCCAAATGGATGTGTCCTCCACTAATACCCACACGAACAAATATTCAATCAAAATGGACATGTATGTGCTAGCAACGTTCTTGATTGTCTCATAATCAAGAATAAATAAATTATGTGTTTCATTTTTCTCTATCCATCTTGATAAAAATGAATTTGGTAGCTAGAATAATGTGTAGTATTGTGTGAAACCCTAGAGAACATGAGGTATATATAGAGTTCCGAATTAGGGTTTCCCTTACCAAAACCCTTTTTAGTATAATCTATTTTAATTCTGATTTGATTTTAATTACCAAATAGAAATATATATTTATTTATTTATTAAGATAACAATTACCTTAAATAAAAAATATGTATATATGTGTGTGTGTGTGTGTATTTTTATAGAGTTTAAATGGGCTTAGTAAACCCATATCCATTTTGGATTTGTTCTAAGTGTATGACCCTGCAAGTTCACATGATATTAGTAGTGGACATGAAATCTATATTTATGCCTACAAGTCATAAGTGGCATCTAGCAAGATATTATGACAACCCAAGTAATGTGAAGGCTGATAATTTGACATAATCTAATTTATAGTGAATATTATAATCTTTTTGTAACATAATATATTGATTGAATATAATGCATAGTTTCTGTCATCCTTATATATGATTCAATCATATTATTTCTTGATTCCAAGTAGACTAAGAATGATAACTCTATCAATTCACTTTAGAATGATCATGTATTTTCCTTAGTCTATCTTATTAAGGGGCCCATTGATATCTTACTTAGATTAAATGAAGGACAAATTTCTTCTCAATCACTCACATTCCTCACAAAACATATTTTATATCCAATAATAATCTATTTAATCACCCGGTTAAAGATAAGGTTAGATTGTGTCAAAATATAAAATAGTTATATAGAAATCTATGGTGATTATGAGGTTAAAAAATTAAATCATTATTACTCTAATGAAAATTATATATGTCAATACTCTATGTAGTATTCTCATAGTGGGTCAATCCAATACATCATATCTTAAATAATTAAGTACCTATGAGTTGACTTGATATCCCATATTCATGAATAGCAAAACATAATCATCAGTCAACACTATACTAGCCTTAATTCATTATTAGTTCAATAATAAAAAAAATGACTAGGGATAATATGAATATAAGTCATGTTTAATTTAAGGGTTTTATTATCAAGTCACATACTTGATGACCTAAGAATGAATTAACTATTCAAGTGATTATCATAATATAAATTAATAATGAAAATACCTCTTTATTATGGTCAGACATGATTGACCTAGTGCATACAACATATCATTAACAATATGTGTATATACATCAAAGGTAAGAGCATATATGTGTGAAATCAACTTTGTTATGTGTGTATTCAATACATATGCATCTAGGGTATGTGTGTATGTATGCATACATGTAGATATGGATGTATACCTACATGCGTCTAGATGTGTATATATACATATGCATATATGTTTGTAGCTAGATGTGAAAAATGGTCCATACCAGCTAGGTACACACCTATTAAATAAGGTGGCTCAACAATGCACACCAACCAACCTAGGTCATCTTGGGTCAAGATGTGTGCTTACTAGACATGGGCTGGGCAATGGGCATGAGTCATATTTGGCTCAACATGATGCAAACCCATGCTAGCTTGGGCACGAATTAAAACAAATAATGGCTCAATGAAAAGACCATGGTTGGGTTAGGATGGAGATGGGCACAATTGATGTGCCTACTAAGACTCAACTTGACCATGATCTTTTTTTAAAAAAATGACATGTGAAATTTATGTACCATCTTGAGTTGGAATTTTTGTCCAACCTGAGAACTTTTTTTTCACTAAGGCTAACAGATGGGGTCATGTCATGCCACATTATTTTGTGGCATATGATTAAAACCTTAAATCTCAGCACACACCATGTACATATATTAAACATGAGAATTATTTTTCATAGGTTTTCAGTGAGTCATTACTAGGCCACCAAACCTATTTGTCACCTATATGCCTATAAGTACATATATTTGTGTACATATAAAAATACATCGAGAGACACATGCAATTGCATGTTTTTAGTTGTGTTTAATATATATATTTTCTAATTGAGACAGACAAAAAGGAGACAATATCTTTGACATTGAACATCAAATATTTTAAATGGAATATTTTGTTATTTTTTATTTTATTTCTAGTCTTCTCATGGAGTCATTCAATTTAGTATTGGAGAGGTCCTCCCACCCCTTCTTTTAGAGTTAAATGTGGGCAAATGTTAAATTTATGATAATACCTTTTATAGTTAATGCATGTCAAAAAAAATTTTATTAAATGTGCAACAAGAGCCTCAATGCAAGTAATTTTTAAGAGTGACCATTGGGAACCCTCCACTTATTAGAGAACTTTTTTGATGTATTTAATACAAATAATTACTACTATTCTTATGTACTATTCACTATAAAGTAGAGGTGGTGAGTGGGTTGGATGATTCGGGCACAACACTGGGTACTACCCAATTGAGTCATGCCTAGCCTGACACGGCATGGTCTAGAACCATGCCTGGACTCGAGTCGTGTTAGCTTGAGGTACGACTCATGCCCTACTGGGCCATGGGGTGCCATTCCTCGTGCTGGGCCAGACATGACCCAAGTGCCTGGCCCATCTGCACTGTTTACCTACACAGGTACTGTCACTTGGATTGTGGGTTAGGAAAGTAGGTGTGGTCCATTTGGCCCATGCTCGCCACACCCAGGTGGTTTTAAAAAATATATATATAATTTTTTTTAAAAAATGTTCCATTTGGCACATGTGGTAGGTTTTTTTTATTAGCTTGCCATGTAGTTGGCTGAGCACATCCACGTAGCATGACCTAGGCACATGCAGAAGTGTCTCATCCCTCTCCAGCATGAGCCAAAGTCTTGAGTCCCCCGATAGTCTTTTTGACTGTCGGGATCCAGGACCTTCTTAATGGCTACGACATGAGAAAAAAAATAATAACAATTTAATAAAATCCTAGTTGTTGGTTTTTTTTTTCCAAAGGACAAAAATCCGATGGCTGTCGAGTTTATACCATTTTTATTTTTTAAAAAAAAGTAAAAAAAATTTTAAATATATTTTTTTAATAAAAAAAATCTATATAAATAGTTTTAAAGAGTTGAATTGTTCATTCTCAATTCAAGCTCAACTCTCTCTTCTCTCTCTCTCTCACTCTCTCCTCTTGATTCTCTCTTTCTCTGAAGCTAAAGATTTAAGATTTAGAAATTTTTTTATAAAGTTTAAAGAACATGAAATAGAGATCTAGTGTTTTTGTTTCAATTTATTACATTTACATAACCTACTAGGTGTGGGCTGGGCTTTTTTTTCATTCTCTCTCTCTCTCTCTCCTCTCCATCTCCATAATCCATGTATTATTTTGTATTTATTTTTTTAATATAATTTATTTTTAAAGTTAGAAGTATGAATATAAACTAAAAAATATAAATGGTTAATAGTGAATTTAATGATAACGAATTAATATTAATATAAACATGAATAATATTAATAATGATAATCCTACAAAAAGATCTGAGGCCGAAATCATGTTTTCTCCCATGGTCTCGACCCAAACTTAAATATCTAAAAAAACTAGAAAAATATCTATAGTTTGGACTCACTTTAACATGATACAAAATAAAAATAATTAAAAGTGTCGATGAAGAATCGGCACAATATAAGTATTATAAAAAATATTATACATATAGGAGTACGTATGAAATTGGGTACCTAAAAAGACATGCCAATCATTGCACCAAAAAATATGGTGCATTAAATCCTAGGCGAACCCAACTGAGTATTGGATTTTTTGAGGCTGGATCTAGTTTAGCTTCTTTGTTGACCCCCTTCATACACAACAATGAGTTAGGGAGTGAATGCATGACCAAATTGATCACCACGATGGGTCTTCTGATTAAATTTTTGGAGGATCCTAGGGTAGTCAGTATCAAATGACTTATTTTCAGTCTACACATCATAGGTTTCCTTAGTCAGTATCAAAATTTTGGCGGAATGACATAATAAAATATTATAAGTTAGAAATAATAATAATAATTAATGAATTTAGATAATATAGTGGCGTGATATACGTGATGTCCAATATCTAGACTAGTCGCGATGATATATCTTTTGCATGTCTTACCGCCCACTATATAGATTCTAAATGGACACTTAATAAAATGATTTTAAAATTTTTAGAGATTCTCCATCTTCATGATTGCCCTGTAATATATGAGTGCATGATGAGAATCTTTATAGATTATCATATTCAAAATAAAATATTTAGTATCACATTTGATAATATATCTAACAATGGAGTAACCATTAATATATTTGTTAGGACCATTAGAAATAGGGCCATTAGAAGAGATTTTTCATGTTTAATGCATGTGTCATATTATTATCCTGATAGTACAAGTGGGGATGAAGGTTATTTGTCTCATATTAAAAATAATATGAAACTCATTAAAATATCTGTGGACAACTAGTAGACAATAGAAGTCTGGTAGTCTATGTTTTTCTGTGGATCTAAAGAAGAAAAAATTTCAAATGATTATGAGACACCATTAGAATTACACTTGCCTGATGTTGAAGTCATATGTTGGATACGAACATATGGTATTCGATTATGTCAATAGTAAGAGTGACAAACTTATTATTGATGACATAGACTGGAATACAAAAATTTCATTTATAAAATTCCTAAAGATTTTTTATGGCGCGACGAACATGTGTTCATCTATTTACACTCCTAACACTTGCATTGCACTAATTTTATTTATAAAATTCCTAGGGTTAAAGTGGAAGGGGTAGAAAATATTTTGACATATATATCCACATGCATGAAATAGAAACAACAACCTGAAGGATTCATTCATTAAAATTTGATTGAGTTATATATATATTGTGACACTAGGTATTGTAGTAGTTGTGGCCAGGCTTTGACAATGGAAATGGACACTATATTTGGAGATGATGACTTCTCCATTCAGTTAAAAAGGGGTGAATGATGAGAAAGTTGGTCGAATAGGAGTGAGCTATCTCGGTACTTATTACTACACAATCCTATCACATAATGATACCAATAACCTTGATATTTTACAATGGGGGAAAGAATATGAGTCAACATATCTCATGCTGTCAAAGATGGCATGAGATCTATTGACTCTTTCAATGTCAAACATAACATTAGAGTCTAATTTTTTTCTAGTCAATGTCAATGTTATTTTAGATAAGAAATCGAGAGTATGGCCAAATACCATTTTGACACTAGTATGCAAGAAGGATTGAAAGGATTCGAGATTGGGCATCCATTTATGATTAGGCTGTAATAAGAATAGAGAAATTACTAGTAGATGATGACTCATGAGACTTTGAAAATTATTGAGCCTAACACAAGTGATACCATCAGACACTTACGAGATGATGATCATTTGTATATTGACACCGATTGGCATTAGGATTAAATTTGATTGACGATTGTTATGTTGTGGTATTTTATTTTTGGTTGGATTTGATGATTTTTTTTGTTACTTTTCATTATTAAAATTTTTGTTAATAATTTTATTTTATTATGATTTATGTAAAATTATGTCATAACTCATAATATATAACTTAAAATATTAAATTTGCAAAAATAAATATTTATAATCTTAAATTGATAATCATTCGATTAGGTTGGTAGCTTCTAGGCACTGGCTGGCATGACCCATTTTGATTTTGTCCAGACTCAAGCTGATCGGGCCATGCTGCGCCAGCATGAATCAAGTCATTCCATGCCCAGCATGGCATGTCAACCTTATCAAGCCATGTTCTACACGACATGTTGGCTTGATTGGGCCACCAAAAATAGGTCGCACTGACACAACATAACCCATTTGATACCTCTATATAAAATTGAAATCAATAGTGGTAAATTTTGAAATAGAAAAATTAATTAAATAGAAGTAATTTTTGGTTTTAGAAGATGAAGATAAAAGCTATCTTGAGGAAGGAAAATTACCTAAAAGTAATTGAAAAGAGGCCATAAAATATTTAAGATAAGAAGAGAGATTGAATGAATGGTGACATTGTTGCAAGTTTGTACTTGATAATGACAAATGATATATTATCTAAAATATTTGAATTATAGTTAGCAAAAGAGATTTAGGATGCTTTGACAAATATGTATGAAGCCAAGTCATTATACAATAAAATCATGTTGAAAAGAAAGTTTTATATTCTTTGAATGTTTAAATTTGCTTCAATAATGAAATATATCAACATTTTGAAAATATTATTTTTTCAACTATTATATATGGATCACAACATAGAAGATAAAAGAACATGCTAGGTATTTACTTCAAACTCTACCAGAATTATGTGGCTATCTCAACATAAATGTGGCTAATAATATTTACTTTAATGAAGTTACAAATATTATACTCGAGAAAGAGAAAGAATGCATAAAAATAAGAAAGATGATATTTTTTTGCTCTCAACAAATTGATGCTTTTAGGGGATGATCGATAGAGCATAACTTTAGTAAGAATCAAAATAAGAATATGACAAAGTCATTGGGCCACAAGAAAATGAAGTATCTTCAATGTAAAAAGCAAAGAGAAATAAAAAAAAAGAATATTAGTATTATAAAAAAGAAAAATAATAAAAATATCCAAAGAAAAGAATACTAGTCATCAAATACTTAGGTTTGTGTAGGAACTAATCTTTTATTTTTAAAAATATCTAAAGCATGAGTAGAACTTGAAAATAAAAAGAAGATCAAATACCTAAAAATTAATAATGAGGGAGAAGATACTAGTATTGAATTTGATAACTCTTATCAGCAAGAAGACATCAAAAAGTAGTTCACAATAGCATGTAATCCATAATAAAATAAAGTTACAGAGGAAATGAACATAACCTTGTTAGAATGCACAAGAGTCATATTAAGAACAATGAGGGTAATCAAGTTATTTTGGGCAGATGTAGTTAAGATCACTTGTTTTATGATCAATTAGTCATCATCAATTTCAATTGACTTGAAGATGTCGATAGAAATGTGCACTAGTAAACTAGCTGACTATTTTTGCCTATATTTATTGGAAATTCCTATGTACGTTATGTGTAATGCCCATGAAATATCAAAACTAGATTAATAATCCAAAAAATATATATTTCTAGGATATGCTGATGGATGAAATGAATATTTCTTATGAGAAGAAACTACTCACGTGCTTATCATCAATGGATAAAGGTGTAAAACGGGCCAGCCCATGCCAGCCCGACCTATTTTTAGGTGGCTCAATCGAGTCACTATACCATGTCGAGCATGACACAGCTTTAGCAAAGCTGCCTTGGCACGACCCACCGGCCTAGCTTTTAACTTTATCTATCTATCTATTTATCTATCTAACTATATGTATATCTATGTAACTATCTTTTATCTATCTATCTATTTGTATATCCGAGTATCTATCTAATTGTCTTCTGTCTGTCTGTCTAATTACTTATTTTCCTATCTGTCTATTTATCATCTTTCTATTTGTCTATCTGTTTATCTGTCTATTTTTCTATCTATTTATCTATCTATATATTTTTTATTTATATATCTATATGTTTATCTGCAATATTAGTAGTTTAATGTTTATGTTTTATTACTACTATTTTCATTCCTAAAGTGGCTAGATTTGGCCCATTAGGGCTGAGTTAGAGATGGTTTTGGCATTTTCGGTGGGATTTGAGCTGGGTTTAGATCAGGTTCGGCCTGTTTGGAAAAATGTGAATCCAAAATTCAAATTTATTAAAAAAGTTTATTTTTAAGTATTTAATTCTTAAATTAAAATAGTTAATTAATTATTTAATTTTTAATTTATTAAATTAATAAAACATAAACATTAAACTACTAAAATTTAAAAACTAACAAGTGTCTAAATAAATAGTAATAATATAGTCTAAATTAATAAAACTATAACATAAATACAATCCAATTCAAATTACAAAAACATAACTATTTGAATTAAGCCTCAAAGTAAAATGAAAAAAAAAATAAACAGAGACAATTCAAAAATGATAATTAATAATAATACATATTATTAGTGTATGATCAATGATGATATCAGTATTAGTGTAACAATAGTATTAGGCCATAGGCAGTAAAAGTAGGCTCAGGTGTTCACATCAATCATCAATAGATCAATCTCATATTAGTCGTCAATCATTATCGATGTTCCATGAATCATCATCAGCAACCAACTCCTCTACTTTTGTTGTAATCCCAGCACGATCCTAGATATCCAAGCTTGAATCCTCTCAATCATTCATGTATTTTAATGCCTCAATAATATCTGACCATAATCTGGACCTCCTATCTGAAATCATATTCACTACAATAGAAAAAGTAGACTCTAATGCTATGCTCGACACTGTAGAAGTTAGTAGATCATGTGTCATCTTAGATAATATGGGATAAGTGGACTCATATAATTTTCACTACTATAAAATATCAAGATTCTTATTATCAAAATATGATAGGTTTGAGTAATAATCGGTATCTAAGTACCAAAATAGCTTGCTTTTATTTGATAGTGTACCTCATTGTTTACCCATCGCTAACTGGTTAGAAAAGTCATCATCTTTGAATAAGGTATCAATGTCAGTATTCAGAGCCTCACTACTACTATAATCATACCTAGTATTGTTGTATGTAAAGAGCTAAGTCAACTTCTCATGAATGAACCCTTTAGGTTGGTCTTACTGGTTCAAGCACGAGGATATGTATGTCAAAATATTTTTTACCCATTCCACCTTACCCCTTGGGTCAATAGGCAGGTATATAATAAAATGATAGAATAGTGGACTAGTACTTTAAGTACTTGGTTTCAATATCTACAACCATATCGCTAAGTATCTGGTCATCTCTAAACTTCTTAAACATGCTACTAATATTGCATATGTACCCGAGTGTAATGCAAGTCACGATTGCTCTCTCCCCTCTCTCCTCCAAAACCCTCCTAAAAATTCTACCTTTTATCCATGTTCAAGGTCCTGTAAAGCTTTCACTGGCAACACTTTATGGGTAGGCTTGGAGAATAATTAACTCCTCACCTAATGAAGTTACTAATTGGTGTCTCAGATACATCCAATTCATTAAATACAAAAGGACCACGTGATACCCTAAGTTCTGTAGCTTCAATACTGCATGATCAATCTGCACAAAACTTTAAGCATGATGATTCTTTGTCTAAAAGCTTAAAGAGAAAGCTCATTGTATGCACAAAAAATGATTTGGAAGCAACAGGGTATGAAATAGAGTAAAATGGTGTCTTGCGAGTCTTATACTACAAGATTTACTAGATTCCAGATCATTATTATTAAATAACTCCACAATGAAGATGTAGAATACAAGCTTGGATACCCTCGAAGATAAAATTCAAAACACACAAAGTTACGAGGAAGTGGTGCATGATTCTGAATGTAAAACCTTCTCCAGTTCAGACGAGTAGTCACAGATTAAGGGTGATAACTCGAGTTATAATGTTTATACAAAAAATAGAAATTAAAATGTGATTTGTGATGTTAATGGTTTGAATCAAAATATGAACCTCTTAGTTCAAACCATTTGAGCCTGGTAGAGGACCATTTCAATGTAGAAATTTAGAGCAAACACCTCTCTAAGAGTGTCTTGGGGCAAAACTCAAAGATGGAATGGATCAAAGGGATGGTCAGACCCCTCACACCAATACTTTTGGGAGGAATAAAGCTCTCTGTAGCTCTCTGTTCTCAAACAATAAAAGACTAGAAAACTCCACAAAGCTATCCTTTTTTCCCTCTTCAATAGACATGAATACCTTTTATGAGATTGAAGGCTTAAAACAAAGTATGGAGCATTGGAGATTCTGCTTAGTGGATTTCTTTGTAACAAAACACCCCGTGCAGTTTCTCCTAAAAAAATCATTAGTGAGCAATGGAAGTTAAATGTTCAAGCAAAACATCCAAGTGGATAGATTTTCTGTAATTTTAACAAACTAAAAGAAATAGAAGGGGTGCTGAATTCTAGACCTTACCTTGTGTATGGTAGGCCACTATTTGTGAAGCTGCTGCCTATAGGGTTTCATTATGGCCAAAAAGAGATGACTAAAATCCCCGTATGGATTAAAATACCTAATTTCTCTATACATTTGTGGAGTCCTATTAGGATAAGCAAGGTTGAAAGTTGTGTAGGAAAACCCCTTCACATGGACAAGCAAACATCTAAAATATCTAGAATTTCTTATGTCTAGGTGCTTGTGGAGGGTGACTTGGGGGAAGAGCTACAATATGAAATATCAAAAATATCTAGAATTTTTCTCAGATGGGAAAAAGACATTACAACCTATAATATATGAATAACTTCCTTTGTATTGTAAATTATGCTCAATTTTTGGGCATACTATAGAAAATTGTAAAAGAAGAGAATGAATGATTTGAAGGAGGACACATAATCTTCTCGATCTCCTTCCAGCAAAAAATTCTTGTTGAAAAGCTCTCAATTGGCTAAGAATGCCACCAGCACTAATGGCGAAGCCCCATCTAAAAAGAGGCTACTAAACATATTTTAGCTAACGGAGAAATGCAAACGAAGCAAAAAAACGCATTCCCTTTTGCGATCGAGACTACATATGAAAAGTGGGCACAATGTGGAGAAAAGATATTAGAAGAGGTAGAAAACTACAAGGAAGATCATCTAGTGGATATGAAAAATACGTTTCAATGGGCCCAGGTGAAATAAAATGAAGAATTCCAACTTGTCAAAGGAAATCAGAAGAGGAAGGATCCGACTCTCATTGAAGGTCCATCTCTAAATCATATAAATAAAGGCAGAACAAAACTCAAACAACATAGGGGTCCACCAGCAAATGCCCCAAGATGATGGATCAAAAGGAGAACTCAACTCCTTAATAAATAAGGATAGAAGTGTTTTTTTGCCTTTATGTCTTTGGGGTTTTACCGTATTGGAGATTTGAAGGATGGTTCAAAGGGTGCAATCAGAGGCACCCTTCGAACTTGTTTCTAAGGGAAATTTTGGGAGAGGTGAGGGCACCTCTCAGGCTTTGAATGCAATGGTGGAGATACGTGGTACTAGAAAATGCAAGTAAACCCACCCCTACATGCTTTTGCTTGGAATTCTTGGAATCAATTGAGAGTTCTCATGGTACCATTATGATCATCTAAACAATTATCATTCTATTTTTGGCCTACCAAGAAGGGGTGTCAGATAAGCATTTGGGCATATCTGACATTTTTATACTCACAAGATAGCCACATTACATGCAAATGGGCAATAAATTGCTTAGGGCATACTGCTCCAAGATGCAAAGAATGGTTTACAATTTATGAAAATAGTAAGCTAAAACATTAATAAGGGGCTTAAATAGCTTCATAAAGATCTTTTAAGACTGATTAATGCACACCATATAGACATCATTTGGGTCTTAGAAACAAAGCTTGAATCTCAAAAGTTGCCTCATCTTATGGAAACAAAGTTAATTTAAGTCTATTGACAACTTTGATTTGCATGGAAATGGGCGGTTCCTTGTCTTATGGGATGAGCAGACTTCTACGATTTGTAAGATGTCTTCTTCTCCCCAGTAGATATATTTGAAAGTCCATGATAATGAGAAGGGTATTACTTTCAAGCTTTCTTTCATTTATGGAAAGAACTTAGTGGTCTTGAGAAGACCATTATGAAAGGATCTAATATCTCAGGTGACTTCAATCACTAATCCATGGGCTATTCTAGGTGATTTCAATTCACTTTTTTCGAGCCTAGACAAAAAAGGTGGGAGAATAGTTACTAATTACGAGTGCTCAGATTTTATTATTTCTGCTCCAATCTAAGCCTTGAGGATATGAAATTTTCTAGAACATATTATACCTGGACTAATGGTAAGGTATCTAGCAAGCTAGATATAATATTGATGAACAACCATTGGGCAAATCAGTGCCTAGACTGCTATGCGCACTTCTTTTCCATCAGAATTCTCCATGATCACTATCTTGTAGCGATGTTTACATAGGTAGTTTATTAGAATAAAAAAGTGCCTTCCAAATTTTACAATATGTGGATGACCCATCGGAATTTTTTACCAACCCTTATATATTTTTAGAGCTCTCACATCGATGACTCTATGATGTTCAATCTAGTGAGTAAACTCAAATTATTAAAGGTGCCTTTGAGATCTTTGAATGACCTTCATTTTGGTTACATAAGTACTAGAGTGGCTGTGGTTAGAGCTTCACTAGACTCCTTTCAAGATAAAATGCTACAATCTAAAAATAGTTCTACTCTCCATAAGGAGAAGTTAGAGTATAGATTAAAGCTTAAGAAGCTAGAAAAGATAGAAATGTCCTTATGTCAAAAAACAAAGATAATATGCTTGAAGGATTGTGAAAGATGCACTAAAATGTTTCATTCACTAGCAAAATCCAAATTTCAAAAGTACAATATAATATCAATAATAAAGGAGGACGGCTGGACATCATTATCTCAAAAAAAAAAGTCAATGAGGAGTTCCTAAAGTATTTTACCTCACTCCTTGGTACTTCTAAGGAGAGAACTCAAATACTGAGGAATATAATCAATGATGGAGAGACTCTTTATGAGTCCCACCTAAGCAATCTCTCCCTCATATTTTCTAGGGAGGAGATAAAAACTATTCTATTCGAGATTAGGAACAACAAATCTCTAAGACCAGATGAGTTCACTATTGAATTCTTTAAGGAATCCTATAATTATATTGGCACAAATATTATTAAGGCAGTCGAAAGCTTCTTCCATAGTAAGAAAATGCTCAAACAAATTAATCATGCCTACATTGTCTTTATCCCCAAATCTGCTCATGCCTCTACTATTTGGGATTATAGGCCTATCTCTTGTTGTAATGTAATTTACAAGCTAATATCTAAGCTGGTGTCCTCTAAATTGAAACTAAATTTGGGGAAAATTATAAACACTTCTCAGGCAGCTTTTGTGAATGGAAGATTGATCTCAGATTTTCTTATTAGCACAAATTTTGATAAAAAAAATATGCGAGGAAAAGAGTCTCCTCAAGATATTTTCTCAAGATAGATCTTTAAAAACATTTGATTCGATTGAATGGTCTTTCTTAATTAAAATTTTGGAAACTTTCAAATTTTTTACTGATTATATTGAAATAATATGCCAATGCATCTCTACTCCCACATATTTTCTCTCTATCAATGGGCAGATACATAGGTTTTTTAAAGTCAAAATGGGTTTGAGACAAGGAGATCTCTAATCTCCCTTATCTATTTTCTAAATGTATAGAGTATTTCTCAAGAATCCCACACAAAGCAACATGTTCAAAGGGTTTCTTATTTCATTCCAGATGCTCCATTTTGAACATTTCATACCTAATGTATACTAATGACCTTATAATCTTTTGTTTATGTGATAAATTTTCATCAAATATTGTTCTAAATGCATTAAGGAAATTTTTGCATGCATTGGGTCTTTTGTCTAACTCCTCGAAATCGAATATCTTTTTTGGAGGAGTTGATCCAGAAATTAAGCAAAAGATCATAACAAATTCGGGATTCCTAGAAGGATCCTTGCCTTTTATATTCTTAGGAGTACCTATATCTTCTATTAGGCTAATCACCTCTCAATTCTCTCCATTATTGAAAAAGATCGCTTTAGCTATTCATCATTGGGTAGGCATGGTCATATCCATGGCAGAAAGACTTTAACTATTTCGTATGGTATTGCAAGGGATCGAAAGATATTGATTTTCAGTATTCTTAATCTCGGCAATAATAATCAATTCTATTGAAAGCCTATGCAAGATATTTCTTTGGGGTGGCCCTCTAACAAAGAGATTCCATTCCAAAGTAACTTGGAACAAGGTAACTGCACTGATCCGCAATAGAGGACTAGGCCTTATGAATATTTTAACATGGAATAAATCTTTTTTCATAAAAATACTCTAGAGGATCAATAGAAAAGAGGATTCATTATGGATATGATGGATACATCACTAATAACTCAAAGTGCCTAGAAATGCATGTCATGCAAAAATGATCTCCCTTTTTGGAAATCCCTAATTTATATTAGGGAAATCTTAGTAAAAGAAATAGAATGAATTTCTAACGCTAAAAGAATGTTAAAAATCTGGGGAGAGAACAATATAATTGTGGATGGTTCTTATCTTTTCTCATCCTTCCAACATAACGAACCAAAATTACCATTGACCAAAGCAATTTGGTTCAAAAATTACATTCCCAAGCATGCAGACTTCTTTTGGATAACTAAAGTGGAAAAATTGCGAACAAAGGACCAGCTTTTTTCTACTCCAAGGAATTTCACATGCAAGTTATATGAGGATTGAAAGTCCACAAACTATATATTTTTTCTACTCTAAGAGAAAATGGCATTCTAACAATAATATAACTTTTGTTCTATATCCAAACCTAATATAAATTGAATTATTTGAATATGCTTCATATGAACCAAGTGGAAAAATTCTAGGATCTAAGATTCATACCAAAATAATAAAATATCTTTTCTACTAGAATTATATTATCTCATTATTGGTTGATCAAACTACTAATGCAATCCACATAGGATTGATATCTTGATAAAACTCATATTTACTACTTGTATGACCCATATACTTATGGATCTTTGTTAACGAGGTACCCTGACCAATGAGATTTGGAATACTATCTAACCAATAAAATTGAATAATGTTACAAAATCACAGTAAACACTACAAGTAGAGGTACCCACCCATGTACTTATTAGTACTATATCATTTCGCATTTTTAAGATATTAAAGGTCGGATAATAAAAATGGGCACTCAAAGTAATCATCAAGAATAGTTAATATATTGCTTAAAAAGAGTTGATATTTGGATGACCCATAAATAGAATGACATATGGTTTTGATGGTAAAATACCGAAAGCATAACTATGATGGGATCATCCTTGGTAGTTATAATCAAAGAATGATAGCTGATCTTGTATGCCAAGAGGACTCAAAAACATTTTCATATTAATCTACTTTTGTCTACCAGATGAATATAATATTACTCAAATAATAAAGAAAATATATTCATATACAAGGAAGTGAGTCAACCCAAGAGTCTAAATATTATTTTTAAATCCATGTCAACCTATTCAACTTGAACAATATTTGGTATGTAAAATACCAAATATTCTTATGTATTTAGAGTGATATTAAATAATGTGTGAGCATGGAAATGAACTATAATTAGACTAATTTCATGACTTTAAGGTTTTGGTAGATTTTGATGAATAATCATGAAATCATTATATTCTTATAGGTAATTCTTGGAGATGTGTGGTTCATCAAATAATTTAAGCATCCATTCTTGGTTGAAACTCTATATATTTAGTCATGATAATCTTTGTACATTATGAATCTACCATTTAATTAGTACAATCATTTAATTATGCAACACATTCATTTTGGCTATCATATTATCTTTGAGTCACAGCCATATTTATCTCGTAATAATTAAATAGTTATGATATTAATTTTATATCATAGTAACCAAGTACCCTATTAGTGTTAAAAGTCACGGCCACTTCCCATCACCATAGCTTTATCTTTATCAAGACTTTGATTTCTCAAGTTAGAGCCATAGTATTTTCGTAAAGCCGTGAATTTTGGACTATAGAAATTTATAGAACCATAACTACTCATGTCAAAGTCATAAAAATTAGTTAACACCTCACTTTTTGGACACAAAATATTACATAGAGCATTACTCAAGCACCACTACTTCCAAAACCATGACTCTTGCCCTCAAGAAAAAAAAAATTCATGACTTGGATGAATGAAGTAATTACCTGAGTCATAGTTATTCCTAGTGCCATATTTATTTGATGTAAAAGAAAGACCAAAGTCACAACCCATTCAAGATTACTTCCAAGACCATGAAAGAGACAAAATCCATAAGACACGAATACTTCCTAGCACCATGACTTTGCATCACATAAAGATTATGAGGCATTCTAATACTATGGTCACTTCCTAGGGTGATGACCTTGAGCTCAAGAGACCAAGATCAAGGTTGTGACATCTTCCAAAAGTTATGACTTTTTGTGGAGCGCACTGCCTTCCCACCCCTACTTAGCATTCCACTTGTTATCCTGGATGTAGTGGAGGATTTTTATTAAAATGGTTCACAGGGAGTCAGAAGCAAGCAGAGTCAAAGGCGGGTCAAACTCACATAAGCAGAGGGGGAGACACATTCATGAAATTCATACAAGTGCCAGATTTTCTAAGTATAGAAAAAATCACAAACTTAAAGGAATCGAAGGAGATATCAAAACCATGATTTTCTTTTTTTTCACTCTTTGAAACCAAAAGAAAAACATTGCAACAATCCTAGGGCAATATTTTCATACTCTCTAGGGGATCCACAAGTAAGCAGAGATGCACGATAAAAGTTGAACCCTAGATTTGAGGTGTGTGACTTTCAGACCCCCTCTATCTAGGGTGGATTCTTGAAATAAAATAAAATAACATGGTTGTTGGGTTTTTATCCTAGATTCTCATGAGTGTTGTCATTGAAAACTTGAGATTCATAAGACTTTTTCTCTTGTTTCTCATATAAATTTCTCCTCAATATCAGGATAAATTTAAGTCTAGAATTTGTATAATTATAATTTATATGATGTATGAATAATTTTAAGAATATTATGTGTTTTATTTATATTGTGGAATGAAATTAATAGAAATGGTTATTAAATAAAAATTGAGTTAGGATTTTTACTATTAGTAGATTTGTGTGAGTTATCATAGTGAATGATGATAAGTAAATCATAAGCCCAACTCATTCATATCATAGGAAAAATGTGATAGTCTTTCTAACTATGATGCATGAGACAATCCTATATGTTAAACCTAAAATTAAGGTATATTAATCATTGTTAGTATATCAATCAAAAAGCCCAAAAAATGAATACTTTTATATGCTAATCTATTGTATATTTCTTAGAAGAACTAATCCTCGATTGATATAGATATTTCATAGAATATTATCCTAAATATTTCACATTTAGTATGGGAATCACATCATCAATGTGGAAGGCAATGATAGGTAATCACAAAATATGTGAGCCATTGTTACTCATAGGGAAGTAATAGTCATTTGAATTTCTTTCACTCATATGGTTCCCTCAAGTGAAATTTGAGAGAAGTATATGTTAATTGTGTAAATATGATACTTAAGAAGCTGAAAATATAAATGCTTTTAAATCATATTAATTTTTAGTTTTTATAAAAACTAAGGCCATAGAATAAAAATGAATATTGTTCTGTATTCAAATAACCAATTTTTTTTGAGTACTTTGGTGTTATTAGATGAAGTATAAGCACAAAATTATGATATAATTGGATATATTTCATGACTTTAAAGTTTTAGTAGATTTTGATAAATAATTATCAAATTGATAGGTTTTTGGAGGTTTTCGACTACTTAGTAATTTGTAGATAATTGAATAGTTTCGATATTCATTCTTAGCCAAAACCCTAATTAATTAATCATGAAAATCTTTTCATGTTATGACTCTACCACCTCATTAGTATAATCATACAATTATATAACATATTCTTTCTGTAATGATATTAATATTATGAAGTTCAATTATATTTAGTGTGGGAGTGACTTCGTCATTATAAAGAATAGTGATAGATAATCTTCATGATATGCATGAGTTTATTATGATTCAAAAGGTAATGATACTGAGAATCTTTTGATTTAATTTTACTCATTTGGTTCCCAGTGATGAAACTTGAGGGAAGCATATATTAATTGTGTAAGTATGATGTTATGAATCCAAAAGTTCAAATACTTACAAACCACATTAGTTCTTGGTCTTTATGATATATTATGGATGAGAAATAGAATATACATACGAAATAACTATCAAATATAGTTGATAAGTTACCTAAAAAGTATGGGCATGTAAATAACTCTCGAATAGAGATGACTTATTGTCTAAGTAGAAAAGTTTGAAGGGATGGCTATGAGAAGACTATCATTAGGATTTTCTTAATGGTGATAAAAACCTAGTATGACATTAGTAAATATGGTCATTACATAATAATTCAACTTTTATTTTATATCCAAACCCAATATAATTTCAATTATTAAAATAAGCATCATAAAAAATTTGTGGACAACCCCTAGGATCATAGTCATTTCAAAGTTCATATTTATCTCCCATACTATAATTATATTGTCTCATTGTTGGTCGAATAAACTAATGATATAATCTTTATAAGATTTATTTATAGAAGAATGTCTTTTTTACTTCTTGTATGACCCATATACTTGTGAATCTTTTTTGACAAGGTACCCTTTCAATAAGCTTTTTTTTGAGATAATATCTAACTAATAAAATTAGGTAGTATAACAATATTGCAATATATATACGAAGTAATTATCAAAAGAGATTGATGAGTTGTATAAAAGGTATGGACTTGTGAATGACCATCAAGTAGAGATAATTTGTTGTCTGAATTAAAAGTTAATGAGGGGACAACTATGAGGAAATAATCATTGGGATGGGCTTGATGGTAATTATTACATTTTATGGCATTAAAGAAAAATGGAATTCTAACAACAATCCAACTTTTATTCTATATTCAAACTCAACAAAAATCAAATTATTTGAACATGTGTCATACAAATCAAGTGAATAAACCTTAGGATCTAATAGACATACTAAAATCACAAATTATCTTTTATACTATAATTATGTTATCTCACTATTAGTTGACTGAATTACTAGTATAATCTTTATGGGATTGATATGTGGATCAAAGTCTTATTTATTACTTGTATGATTTATATACTTACGGATCTTTGATAATAAGTTAATCTTGCTAACAAGTTATTTGGACACTATCAAACTAATAAAATTAGGTAGCATAATAAAGTTACTATTAGTAATAGTGCTCTAAGCCTATCGTATGAACATGATATTTTGATTATTTGCGAGAATTAATTATTATTATGATTTTCATGTTTATTATATATAATGTCCTTGCATAATATTATTAATTATTTAAAAATATTTCTAATTGGTTATTGTTATAGGAATAAAAATGAATTAATATTAGTATAAAGTTTGATTGTTATTCATGGTATAAATATATGTATGAGATACAAATCAAATTTATATCTATTTGTTGAGAATTAATATTGGACAGATTCATCTTGAGATTTATACATGGATCAAAGTTATAAGTTAATCTCTAATAGTTATGTCATTAAATCTTTTAACCTGAGATCCCTATAGTTCTCAACATACAAAATATTATGTTTTGATATAATCAAACATTGTCTTTAATCAGATGACTATAAAGAATATATTTGGATATAATAAAAATTAAGTAGTGAGATATGAGCAATTAAGATAGAATTTATCTCTCTTATTATAAAAGAGATATCTCTAGATCACCTCGACAATTATGACTGAGAAATGCATGGCTATGCTCGAATGAATTGATGGAGATCAATGTTAATCGTTTAGTTAGTCTAATTGGGTTTTGAGTAATCAAAGATTGAATGATATAAGATTTATTTTGTCCATGCTTTATATTTTATCAAGATATCATGATAAAAAAGAATTATATCATTAGCTATATTAAGGTTGTCTCGAAACCTAAGTTTTTCATTTTAACTTAGGTAGTCGTAATATCTTACTAGGCCAATTATGACTTGTAGGATCAAAATATAATTTAAGCCTACTACTAATGTTAATTGAACTGATAGAGTTAAACATTAAGAATGAATAATAACTATTATGGTTTTTTCACTCTCTATAGTAATTTAAATAATGATATTATTTTAAATTACAAATAATAATTAGTTGTTATTTAAATTTGAATTTAATTTTTAGAAAGTGTTAATTCATGATTTAAACAAATAATTAACCTGTTATATTTTCTTATTGGATAAGAAAATGATTAATAAAGGTTTTTTATAAAAGATTTTATAATTTATAATAATATATAAATTTATTTCCTTATCTGATAAGGAATTTAATTTAAATTATTATTATTTAAAAGAGTTTTAAATAAAATTCATTTTTTTGACTTAAACCCTGGCAGACTACACACACGCACGCACACGCACACACACGAGACATGTATGTTAGTCGCCATTATCTATTATTAGAGAACAACCAAAATAGAGAAAAGGAAAAGAAAAACCATAATTTTATTTTGAGAAGACGAATTTGGACTAGTATTCAATAAGATTGTTTATTATTTGTTCCTGTGTGGATACTCATAGAGGATGATTATTTTTCAGAAAGGCAGCACCTTGAACATTTGAATAAACCAAGACACATACTTTGAAGGCTTGACGAATCAATCTACAAGAGGTAAGTTTCATTTACCCTTATTTCATATTTTTATGAAACACATGTAATCTTTGGTAGGTTAAGAAATAAAAAATTATAAATTTCACTACATTTATGTTCCAATTAGATTGAATTTAAATCATTGGATTTAAATTTCTTAGCAGTTATGTTATAGACATGAGAATTATTGGATTTTTGATGGTTCATAACATAAAGGCCATTCTGAAAATAGGTATTTGCATAAAACATGTCTTTATGAAAAATGGTGCAATTATTATTCTTAATAATAAAAGAAAAACCATCATTATTCAAATAAGAAACTGAAATAATATTCTTACATATTGTAGGAACATAATTGCAATTGTCCAAAATTAACAAAAAAGCCCACTAGGCAAAGTAAGTTCGTAACTTCTTATAACAAAGGTAGTAACTTTTGCTCCTTTGCCTATTCGTAGGTCAACTTCATCCTTCTTCATTTGTCTACTCATTTTGAGTCCCTGTACATTTGTACAAATGTGAGATCCACATCTAGTATCTAATACCCAGGAACTAGAAGAATAGAAATTAACCTATATTACATAAATACATGAAGAACTAGTCTCACCAGTCTTCTTCTCCTCCTTTAGATCCTCTAAATACAGCTTGCAGTTTCTCTTCCAATGACTTGGTTCATTGCAAAAGAAATAGACACCCTCCTTTGGGGCTTTAGCCTTGATTTCAGGTTTGGGTTTGGGTTGACCATTGGAATTTCCGTTGTCCTTGCCCTTGCACTTGTTCTTGAAGCCCTTTCAATTTTAACCATTAGAACATGGCTAAGCTTGGATTTAATATTCTACTCAATAATTTTAAGCATCATATGCAGCTTAGAGATAGATTTGTCCATTTCATTCGTATAATAGTTCATGACAAATTGGCCATAACTATCAGGAAGTAAATTCAGGATCAAATTAGTTGTTAACTCTTTGCTCAATGAAAATCAAAGCCTATCAAGATGCTCAATATAGCCTAGCAATAACTAAATCACCCTTAGTCATATTACAAGAATGCAATATCTTGGTAGTCTCATACCTTTCTAAAAATCCAATAATTCTCATGTCTTTAACATAACTACTAAAAAATTTAAATCCAATGATTTAAATTCAACATATCTTTGGCATTGTTGCCTTAGTCATATAAATGAGAAATGCATCTCAAAACACCATCAAGTTGGACTTTTAAATTCATTTGATTTTAAATCATATGATAATAATGAATCTTGTCTATTGGCTAAGATGACAAAAGATCACTTTATTGGACATAGTGAAAGGGTCAATAAATTGTTGAATCTCATACATATAGATGTATGTGGACCATTAAGTTTAGATGCTAGAGAAGGCCTATAATATTTACTGATGACTTTAGCAAATATAGTTATGTCTACTTATTGAGACAAATCTGAACCATTTGAAATGTTGAAATCTTTTTAATATGAAGTACAAAACCAACTTATCAAGATAATCAAGGCACTTCAATCTGATCGAGGTGATGAATATTTGAACCAAGAATTTGATGATCATCATAGAACTCGTGGAATCATTTCATAATTAACTACACCTAGAATATCATAATGGAATTGTGTATCTGAGAGGATGAATTAAACTTTATTAGATATAGTTTGATCTATGATTAATCCAATAGATCTTCCATTTATCTTTTGGGGTTGTGCACTCGAAACAGCTACATTCAGACTAAATCAAGTTCCATCCAAAGCAGTTGAAATGACACCATATGAGATGTGGATAGGTAAAAGATCCAGTTTGTCTTTTCTTAAAATTTTAGGTTGTGAGGCTTATGTAAAATATCAAGTTTCAAATAAGTTGGAGCCTAAATCTAATAAATGTCTTTTGTGGGATATTCTAAAGAGACTAAGGAATACTACTTTTACAATCTCATATAGAACGTATTATTTGTGCTCAAAATGGTATATTTTTAGAAAGAGAATATATTTCTAAAGGATCCAATGGGAGTAAAATACAACTCAAAGAAGTTCAAGAACTACAAGATAACATTGAACTATCCGTGGATACTCATAGTGAACAAATTATTGTTGACACACCTTTTATAGCACAAAATTCACATAGATCTAATAGGATGCATCATGAGCACGAGAGATATAGATTTCTTATAACTGATAACAATGATGTATTGTTAGAGGATCAAAATGAACCTACTACCTATCAAGAGTCTATGTTGGATCTAGACTCAGAGAAATAATAGAGGTCATGAAGTTTGAAATTTAATCCATGAATGATAATCAGGTATGGACCATGATTGACCCACCTAAAGGTACAAAGACCATTGGGTGTAAATGAGTTTTTAAAAAGAAAACTAACATGGATGACAAAATGCATACTTACAAAGCAATGCTAGTTGCAAAAGGTTTCAAACAAACTCTTGGTATAGACTAAGATGAAACTTTTTTACTTGTAGTTATACTTAAGTCTATAAGAATTCTTATTACCATTGTTGCATATCATGATTATGAGATTTGACAAATGAATATTAAAATTATGTTTCTTAATAGAAACTTACTAGAAGATGTGTACATAACACAACCTGAGGGTTTTGTATAATCTAAGAATTCTAGTAAATTATGCAAGCTTCAAAGATCCATTTATGGTTTGAAGTAGATCTCTCAGAGTTGGAATCTTCATTTTGATGACCAGTCAGAGTGTTTGGATTTTTCAAAAAAGAAGATGAGTTTTGTGTTTATAAAAAAATTAGTGGGAGCACAATTGTATTTTTGATCTTATATGTCGATGATATTTTACTCATTGAGAATGATATCCCTACTTTGCAGAATCAAATCTTGGTTAGGAAAGTATTTTTCAATGAAAGACTTAGGCGAAGCTGCCTATATCCTAGATATAAAGATCTATAGAAATAGATATAAGAGGCTGATTGGTCTAAGTCAATGTACTTACATTGACAAAGTACTGAAACGGTTCAGTATGAAATATTCTAGGAGAAGATACTTGCCCATGTCTCATGGTATTTCTCTTCGAAAATCTTAATTTCCTAACACTAAAGATGAGTGAGAGCAGATGAGTAAGATTCCTTATGCCTCATCAATAAAATATATCATGTATGCCATGTTGTGCACTAGACCAGGTGTATCTTATGCTTTAAGCATAACAAGTAGATACCAGTAAGATATTGGTGAGAGTCTCTTGATAGATGTCAAGAATATTCTTGAGTATCTGAAAATGTCTAAAGATATGTTCTTGGTATATAGTGGATTGAAAGATGATCTGGTTGTAAATGGTTACACAGATACAAGCTTCTAATCTAATAAAGATGATTTCTGATCATAGTCAGGATATATGTTTTATTTAAATGGTGGTGCAGTTAGCTAGAAAAGTATAAAGCAAAGTACTATTACTGATTCTACAATTAAAGTTAAATACATTATAGCATCTGATACATCAAAGAAAGTAGTTTGGATCAAGAAGTTTTTTACTAACCTTGAAGTGGTTCCTAGCATTACAGATTCTATTGATATTTATTGTGATAATAATAGTGCTATTGCACAAGCAAAGATATAGATCATATCAGTGATCCAAGCACATTCTTAGGCATTATCATCTCATTTGAGAAATCATTGAGAGAGGTGACATTTAAGATATGTAGAGTTTCAACAGATAATAAAATTGTTGATCCATTGACTAAGCCTCTACCACAAGCAAAGCATGATATTCATGCTAGGTTTATATGTATTAGATATATTGATGAATGAGCCTAATGAATGTGAAAGATTATTAGTAATAGTGCTCTAGGCCTATCGTAGGGAGATGTTATTTTAATTATTTGTGAGAATTAATTATTATGATGATTTGCATATTTATTATATATAATATCCTTGCATATTATTATTAATTATTCTAAAATATTCATAATTAGTTATTATTATGGGAATAACAATGAATTAATATTAGTATAAAGTTTGATTGTTATTCATGGGATGAATATATGTATGAGATACAAATCAAATTTATATCTATTTGTTGAGAATAAATATTGGACATAGCCATCTTGAGATTAATACATGGATCAAAGTTATAAGTTAATTTCTAATAGGTATCTTATTAAATCTTTTGACCTGAGATCGCTATAGTTCGCAACATATGGAATATTGTATTTTGATATAAGCAAACATTATTTTTAATCAGATGACTTTAGAGATTATACTTAAACATAATAAAAATTATATAGTGAGATATGAGAAATTAAACTGGATTTATCCCTATTATTATAAGAGAGATATTTCTAGATCACCTCGATAATTGAGACTGATAAATGCTTAGTTATGCTCAAATGAATTGATAGAGATCAATGTCATTTGTTTAGTCAATCTAATTGGGTTTTGAGTAATCAAAGATCGAATAATATAAGGTTGGCTTTGTCCGTGTCTTATATTTTATCAAGCTATCATGAGAAAAATGGATTATGTCATTAGCTGTATTAAGGTTGTCTCAGAACATAAGTTTTTTATTTAACTTGAGTAGTCATAATGTCTTACTAGAGGCCACTTATGACTTATAGGAATAAAATGTGATTTATGTCCATTGCCAATATTAATTTAACCTATAAAAGTCATACATTAAGAATGAATAATACTAGTTATGGTTTTTTACTCTTTATAATAATTTAAAATGATGAGAATATTTAAAATTAAAAATAACAATTAGTTGTTATAGGTTAAATAATTAAACTGATATAATTAAACTGATATATTTTGAGAAATAATTAAATTCATGATTTTCTTATTAAATTCATGATTTAAAGAAATAATTAAACTGATATATTTTCTTATGAAATAAGGAAATGATCTATCATGGTTTTTTAAAAAAAGTTTTAAATATATAATAATATATGAATTTATTTCTTTATCTGATAAGGATTTGAATTTAAATTATTATTATTTAAAAGAGTTATAAATAAAATTTATTTTTTTTGACTTAAACTCTAGCAGACTTATATATATGTGTGTGTGTGTGTCTGTGTGATATGTTTGTTAGTAGCTGTTATCTATTCTTAAAGAACAACCAAAATATAGGGAAGGAAAAGAAAAACCTTAATTTTATTTTGAGAAGACGAATCTGAACTAGTATTCAACAAGAACATTTATTTTTTGTTCGTGTGTGGATACTTGTAAAGGGTGGTCTCTTTTCAGAAAGATAGTACCTTTGAAGATCCAAATTAACTAAGACACGGATTTTGAAGGATTTATGAATCAATCTATAAAAGGTAAGTTTCATTTGCCCTTCTTTCATATTTTTATGAAATACATGTGATCCTTGATGGGTTAAGAAATAAAAAATTATAATTTCATTGTGTTTATGTTCCAATTAGATTGGATATTTTGCCCAAAATCCCAATAATTACTACAAGTAGTAGGTGTTTCATAATTAATTGGTCAAACTACCTACATAATTCCTATAAGATTGATATTTAGAACTTAGGTCCACATCACTACTTGCATGAGCCTTATACTTGTAGAATTCTTTTAGATGAAATATAATTATGCAATGATCTTTTAGGACTTTGTCATAAATAATAAATTTTGGCATCATAATAAAGTAATAATAAGATTCTACCTCAAAGTCTACATGATACATATCATTAGCTCACCATTATTTTTACAAATAGTATTTATGTAGATTATTCTAGTCTTTAATGATATTACATATACCATCTTAAAAAAATAAATAATACACAAAAACAAGGAGGATAGACATGTATGTTCATAGTAGGGAAAAGCTTTGACAATAATATGAGTGAGATCATTTGAATGTATCTTTAGTGTGAGTCAAACTCATGGTAGATTAAAATCATTAAGTGAGAAAAATATTAATTTCTACTATTGTGGCAAGAAATGGCACTTCGAATGTGATTGTTGATATAAGAAGAAAAGAAGAGATATTGAGTCATCAAATACTCAAAGGAATGTAACAAGTATCAATAATAATGGTAACATTCTATACATCAAGTAGACAATAATAGTTGAAAGTAAAAAATAGTTTGTTAATGCTTGGTTACTGACTAAGGAGCGGCATGGAACAAGATATCCCATAAAGAATGGTTCTACACATATTAATGAATCTTAAAAAATTTTGTACACATGAGTGATGATCATGCTTTAAAGATTATTAGTATTGATACTTTCAAAATAAAAATGTTTAATAGTAGTATTCACATCATTTAAGAAGAATGACATGTGAAAGACTTAAAAAAAAATATATTATCTTTGGGACAAATATATAGTCTTGGATGCAATACCTAAGTTAAGAATAGGATGATGTAAATTATCAGAGATATGCTTGTGGTAATGAATGTAGAAAAGATTGCACAAAATATATTCATGCTTAATGGGAAAATTGTACATGAAGCTGATACATATTTTCATCAATTAGTAAAAGAGAAGAGTTTATAATGATATGGTGTCTCAAACTAGGTTACATGTAGAAAGAGTTTTAAAGATTTTCACTAATATAATACTACTTTCAAGGCTCAAATTGATAAATCTACTTTTTTGTGAGCATTAAGTTACAAGTAAGTAATATAGATTCACATTTTGTATATTAGTTGCTAGGAGTAAACACATTCTATATTTGGTTCGTTTTGATATATGAGAATAATCAAAAATGTTTCTAGGAAGAGCAAATTAATTTGTGTCTTATATTGAAGATTACTCTAGAAGATATTGAGTTTAACCAATTAAGAATAAGTTAGATTCATTTTTAATTTTTAAAAACTTCAAAGTGTGGTTTGAACTTTAATTTAGAAAAAGGATTAATTCTTAAGGAAAAATAATAGAAAAGAGTATGCAGATTAAGAGTTTCTTGCTTTTTGTAAGTAGGAATGTATCAAAAGATAGTTCACACTCACATATTAGCCACAACAAAATGGAGTGCTAGAATAGATAAATTGAACTTTTTCAAAATATTTGAGATTATGTTAGAGATTGCAAGTCTACCAAACTCATTTTTGGCATGAGTAGCTAATATTGCTTGTTATGTAATAAATCAATCATTATCAACTGTAATTAATTTAAAGATGCTAATGAAAAATATAGATTGGTAAACTAGTAGATTACTCTAATTTATATTCCTTTGGATATCCTACATATATGATGTACAAAACCCAAGAAAGAACAAAGTTGGATTCAAAATCCATAAAGTATATATTCTTAGGGTATGTTGAAGGAGTAGAGGAGTATCGCATATGGGATCCCACTATTCACAAGATTATTATCATCAGGGATGTAATCTTTGTAGAAAATCAACTACAAAGAAAAGTTGAAATTATAGCGCATCGAAAGAAGTTTCACAGACTTTAACTATATAGGTAGAAAATAATCTAACATAAGAAACTATAGAATTTACTAACAAAGTTCTAGAGGTATAAGAATAAGTCGAGTTTGAGGGTCTAGAAGTTAGTCAGCTAACTCATAAAAGAAAACTGCCAACTTGGCACTCAAAGTATATTATAGAGAGTAATATTGCATATTATTTTTAACAAATGATATAAAGCCATTAAAATTTCATGAAGCTATAAGTAGCTCACATGCATCTCTATGGATGACAAAAATATATTAAGAAATTGAAGGTCTATATAATAATAAGACATGTAAATAAGTAGTATTACCACATAGAAGAAAAGTCATTAGAAATAAGTGCATCTACAAGTTCAATCAGAATAGTAATAATAAAGTAGAATGATATCGTGTAAGTTTGTTAGTTAATGGATATGCTTAGAAAAATATATTGAATTCAACTAGATTTTATCTATGGTGGTTCATTTTACAACAATCATAATAATCATGATTTTGTGTGCTACATTAGATTTTCAATTAGATCAATTGGATGAAAAAATATATTTCTTCATGGAGAACTTGAAGAAAAAAATTGTTTGCTCCAATTAGGAGGTTTTTCTAAAAAAAGCATAGAGAACTTAGTTTACAAGTTGAATAAATTTCTATATGATCTAAAACATGCACTTAGGTATTAGTATAAAAGATTTGATTTCTTTATCATTAGTCTTGGTACAATAAACTTAATTCATACCATTGTACAAACTACAAGATATTTGAGAATAAAAATAACTTTAATATTCTATTATTGTATATGGATGACATGTTTGTAGCTGGTATCAACAAAGATCAAATCTAAGAATTAAAACATAGTTGTCTAAGGAGTTTGATATGGATGACTTAAAACTAGCAAAAAAAATTAGAGATACAAATTTACCAAGACATAAATAATAGAAAGATTTAATTCTCTTAAAATAACTATTTAAATAAGATCTTGCAATGCCTCAACATACAAGTTAGTAAGCTAAATTTATCTTACTTTTTATTAATTTTAAGTCATCCTCAATTTTGTGTATTAGTATTAAAGAAGTGAGAAGGTAAATATCTTGAGTATCGTATACATCAATAATATGAAGTTTGATACTTTCTATGATTTGTACAAGCCTAGACATTGCACAAGTTATATGAGTGGTTAATCAATTTATAGTAAATCTAGTAGAGAGTATTGGAGTACCATGAAAGAATTATTATATATAAGAGGGACCTCAAATATTGTATTAAGTTATAAAGTTTTGTACCTTATTATCAAAGATTATGTTGATTCGGACTATATGAGAGATAATAACAATAGCAAGTCTACTACTAGCTATGCTTTTACTCTTACTGGAGGAGAAATAAAAAAAGGTTTTAAATATACAATCTATAATGTCTACTTATATGATAGAGGTATGGTGAAGAGATAATCTGGTTGCAAATGCTATTGAAAGAACTTGGATACAAATAAAAAAAATTATTTTATTTTGTGATAATAAGAGCACTCTATACATTAGTAAAGAATCAAACATTTCACTCAAAGACAAATATGTTAGAGTACAATATCACTTTATATGAAAAAATATAGATTAATAAAGTGTGGATTTACAAACAATTTATACTAATATGAACCTAGTAGTTATTGTGGCCAAGTTGATCAATACTGACAAGTTTTTATAGTGTAAAACCTTTTATGGCTTAACAAGAATGTAAGTATGTATGAAGTTGAAAAGTGAGGAATGTGAACTTCAAGTGAGAGAATCTAACATCAAAAGTATGTAGGTGAACTTCACCTTGTCCACATTAGAAATCTCTTTGAGATTTTTGAATTTCTTTTATGAAAGGAAGGTTTCTTCTCATTTTAATCTATAACAATCCCAACTCTCTTTTGTTTTTATTATATTTATTGTCTATTTTATTTTAAAGTATTGAGGTTGAATTTTCTAATTTAAATTATTGTTGTGCATTTTATTTTTATAACACAATTTGATGATATTTATGATGATGATATGATGTGCTTCATAAGCTGCATAAATAGACATATGTTACATCTTTCTCCAAAGACAACCAAGGGAAACAAAAATTTGTACACCTCGGCACTTAATATCACATGTAATACTGAAATTATTAAAAATTATTTATCTCATGTGTATTATGCAACATTAAAGTAGATAATCATGCTATTTTTTTGTCACATGAATTTTTTTCTCCCTAAAATATAATTTTTTATTTCTATTTTCTATGTTATTTAATATGAAAATTTTGAAGATAAAAATAGAAAAAATATATATATATTTATGTACTTATTAGGTATCTTTATTAAATATCATATGATATGAAGGTCATAGGACAAGATGTCCACCATCTTTCATTCACAAATGCCATCTAATCCCATATTGGATTTGGGAGATGCAAAATTAGCAAATTGAACAATTTATATAGCTACTAGGACAAATGGTTGGGACAACTTTCTTGAAAATAGTATTAATGGCTATCAGATTTTATGTTGTGCCCACCACCACTAGATAATACTTCTGCATCTTAATATGGTAGAAAGTGTGAGAATGTATTACAAATAAATAATTAATTAAAATAAGAATATCATTATGTACTACAATAAATATTTACATAAATCTATCATAATCCTATCATATCCCTCATTAAGGCTTCTTATTTATTATTAAAGTGTGCTCTATCTTTGAGGACTTTGTGAAAAGTGATAAATTCTTTCATATCTCTCAGTCTCATATGGTGTTATATCTAACGCATATATGAGTGTGCATTTAAACCTACACATTTTTCTTCATTTTTTGTGATTGTTTCATCAATGCATCCTAAAACAAGTAATAGATAAACAAATAAATAAAATTTAAATATCAGTACCAATGAGAAATATAAAAAATTCATGTAAATAATTTCCTATTGAGAACTCATACATTTCTCTACAATTTGTAGTAACCTCTCTAAATTTATTTGTTTTTTTTTTCTAGCTTTCTTTCATAATATGTAACTTTCAATACTATCTCCAAATCCAATTTTACAATCCTATTCGACATTAAAAAAGATAATTATTTATGACTTTTTGACAAATAATTAGTTTCATACCATTGTATGATCAAAATTACTCACTCATCATGTATGTCTCCAATCTAACATACTATTTTTGACAAATTTGATTATAGATATATTAACTTTCTATTATTTTGAATATTATTTTGCTTGAGAAAATTTTAATTTTGTTTAGTATAAACACAACTTACCATTCTACAATTACTAAAAAATATATTCGAATGCACAATCTTTGCCCTCAATTCTACAGAAATGTTCCAATCTTTGCCCTCAATGAATAGAACATATTTGGATGGTGGGTTCTTTAATTTTTTAGTTTGATTCATGAAAACTATAATAAACTTGCTAATAAAAAGATATTTCAATGACCTATATTTTATTCTCAATGAGGACATTATGATTTTCTTATTCTTATTATCAACCATAAGGTGATATGCAGTGTGATTGTAAATGAATTATTATCAAAATGAACTTCTATAATAAACAAAAAAATATATAAATAGCAAAGAAAAATAACAATGAATACAAGTACTTTCTCTGCTCCCAACAAATTTTAAAACTGTCTTTATACTTTCCATAATATGTATCAAGATTACTCAATCACTATGTATATATCCAATCTAAGATTTCTTATTTACTAATGTGGAGATGATAAATATGTTTTGATCTTCTATTCTTTTGAATATTATTTTTCTCTAGAAAAATTTTAAAATTTACTTTTTTCAAGTATAAACACACTTTTAAATTTTACAATTACAAAATTTATATTTGAATACCTAGTCAATTATGAAGAAAATATATCTTCTACTAGAATTTTCCAATGTTAACCATCAATGAATACAACATATTTGGTTGATGGATTCCTTGATTTTTAGAATGATTCATAAAGAGAATTATATACTTCCTAGTAAAAATATATTTCCATGGCTAATATATTATTCTAATTGAGGGCATTATGATTTTCTTGTTTTTATTATTAATCATTAAGCTACTATGCCAACTAAATGTAAATTAATTATTAAGAAAATAAAATAATAAGAATAAACAATAAAAAAATAAATATGAAAGAACAAAATAACAATACATACAAATACTTTATCCCATAGTAATGAAATTTTGAATAATTCTTGCTTACATGCAAACCCCCTCCTAATCGAGTACATACTATATAGTATGTATCAAAATTAATTAGCATATTATAACAAATAATTAATCACATGCCATAGTATGCATCAATATTACTCACTCACCATGCATCTCCAATCTAACATACTCTTTTATACTAATGTGAAGATAACAGTTAGGTTTTTTGACATTCTATTCTTTTGAATATTACTTTGCTTCAAAAAATGTCTATAAATTTTTTTCTAGGTATGAACACAAAACTTATACTTCTACAATTACTAAAAATTTATTTTAATATTTCAATCAATTATGAAGAAAGTATATCTTCAACCAAATTTTTCCAATCTCTGCCCTCAAAGAATGCAACATTTTTGCCTATTGGGTTCCTTGATGTTTAAGGTTGATTTGTGAAAAGAATTATATACTTGCTAAGAAACATATTTTTCCATTGCTTGTATTTTATTCTGATTGAGGACATTATGTTTTTCGTATGCTATAAACCATCAAGATGTTATGTAATGTAAATGTAAATTAATTAATAACTAAATGAATTTTTAAATGATAACTTATAAAGAACAATAATAATGCAAACAAGTAGTTTCACCCATATTAATGAATTTTTTAATGATTATGGCTCACATACCATAGCATGCATCAAAATTATTTAGGGCATTATGACAAATAATTAATTACATACCATAGTAAGTATTAAAATTACTCACTATGTATGTCTCCAATATTACATACTCTTTTTGACTAATATGATGATCACAAATATGTATATATTTTTAATTATTTTGAATATTACTTTGTGAATGAAAAATTTTAAAAATTATATTTTCAATCATTAACACATCACTTATAATTCTACAATTACAAAAAATATATTTGAATACAAAATTATTTATGATGAAAATATATCTTCTAGTGAGATTTTCAAATCTTTACCCTTTATGGATGAAACATATTGGCAGGTGGGTTCCTAGATTCATCCATGAAAGGAATAATATACTTGCTAGTAAAAAAATATAACTCGATGGCCTATATTTTATTCTAATTGAGAGCATTATCCTTTTCATACATTTATTATCAACCATACCGCTGCTATGCCATGTAAATGTAAATTAAATGTTAATAAAATAAAAAATATTAATAAATAATAACAATGCAAATTAGTACTTCCTACCATCGTAATGAATGCAACATATTTGGGTATCCCTTCCTAATAATGAAGAACAAAAATAGTACACACAAATAAATACATTCTCCTATAGTAAAAAAAATTTAATAAACGTGGCTTGCATTTGTAAACTAAAAAAATAAAATACTTTATTTACTATACTTATAATTTGGCAAGTTGGCATTCATAAATATGCCACACTAGTGAAAAAAAAAAAGAAAAGAATGAAATTATTTTTAAATGTCTAAGATAATGTCAAACTTAAAAAAATACTTTATTTAATATGCTTGTAACTTTGTTTACATGTTGATGTCTATAAAGATTAAAAAAATTATAATTTTTGTTCAAATAAAAAAGTGAATATAGATAATGTCAAGCTTTAATTGGTGAGCATATTATATGTTGTACTTTTCTTTTTGATTGTGAGTATATTGTATTTTTCACCAATTTATGAATTCATATCATTTTATTATTAACAATAAGAAGAATATGATACATATTCCAAATTAAAGAAAGTATAGTTATCACAAATAAACGATACTTTGTGCCTACTTAATGTAAGGTTTGACAATAGATATATCCTCTAACATGTGTGATGTTAGTCTTGCAATAATAATTTACAATCAATGATTTATGCATGCCATCTAGTTAATGTTTTCCAAAGTTTTGATTAATGACATATTAACCTTCTCTATAATATTATATTTAGCTATGCATTTTTCCATTCTATTATGCTTTCATAGATAACCCTCAAAGATCTTCATGAATTGTTTAAATGATTACATCCATCTTAGGAAAATTGATCCTCAACAATTCAAACTATTTCTAGGCACATTATTACATTAAGTATTATAGCAAAAAAGTAAAGTGTGAAATAGTTCGTGAGCAAACACAATATAATAACTAGTTAATTGTGTGTTTCTTTTAATACTAATGGATCAACCACCATATTGCATAACTTGCTGAAAACTAAAATTATTTGGAAATTGCACACCTTACATGTGTAGGCATAACAAACATATTAACATAATTACGACATAAGTACTTGGTAATTATGAGACCTAAGACCACATATCTTTAAGATTTTCATTGGTATAATATGTGTTTTAAAGTTTGAACAATGGCCTTAAGAAACTTTAAATGTGGGTAATAATTGACCAATTTTTTTTTCATTGTTTTGGAAAGAAAACAAGATGTGTGTAGGAGAAATTTGTCATTGGTTTACATAGAATTTAGTGTTTTTAAGACAACCTCCAAAAAATCAAATAAAGAATTTAATGTTTTCTTTGGTTTACATAGAATATTAAATGGAGTACCAGTTATTCCTTACCAAATATGTTTCTCAACATGGATAACATTCAAGTTATAAGAAACATGTAAATCCTTTAGTATTAAAGATCAAAGAATATTGACTACTCTTTCCAAAATCTTGTTACATTTGAGTCTAATTTAGTATTCTTAATCCTATATTCTGACCATGCATTACCAATGATATCAACCTTTCATTGAAGTTTCTCTCTATTTAATGGAATATGATATGACCCATACATATTTTCTCACCATTAAATACCTTTTTTGTTTTTGATAGTAATGGTTACATTGAAGAAAATGTCTATGTCCCATGTGTGAAACTTTTTTTCATCCTTCCAATCTGAGAATAAATGTATGTTACCTACACAAAGGCATGCATAATATTTTTTAAGTTGTTCAACCATGGAAAATAGTAATTGTACATAATAATATGTGATCCTTATGATATTTATCAGGCATCATAGCATTAAAACAAAAAAAAAAAAATCTTTGGCAAGTATCATAGCCATAACCCCTAACCTTTATGTTGTTGTGGTCTAGGTATAAACAATGATAATAACATAAATTTTCTCATAATGAACAAACAATGTGGAAGAAAATATGTGACCATTATGAGATTTATCAGCGCAAAAGAAAACTCAGTTTGAGAATGATCAACTAATTTTGTTAGCTATTTCTAAAATTAAAATATCATCTTAAATATTTGTGTAGGTGGGCATTAATATAATAATTTTTTAAGAACCTCTTTACTCTTTAGTGCTACATAAATTTTGTTTCACCTTGAAATTCCTCATATTAGACATAAATATAAATCTTTATGTTCATGTCAATATAGTGTGTAATCATTAGGGGGAAAATGTATTCATGATTTTTTTTAGCTTCATACATTGGCAAGTACATCTCATGGTTCAAAAGCATTATATCTCCTATCAATTGAAGTAAATCAAAAAAAAAAAAAAACTCTTTTTGAACCACCCAAATTTTGCTTTCAAATTATACAATTTAACTATTGCATACAACTATATAAACCTTAAGCAAATTGGGTATAATAATTTTTCAACATCATGAGGTAATTTCTTAAATGATTGTAAATAATTCATAATATAATCATGTGTAGCATGTACCATTCTAATTTAGATTGATACATTCTTTCAATGAAAATCATCATATGGTTATTTTATTTTATATGGTGGTCCATGAATACAAGTCATTTTATTTTGTCAGCACCATGTTTCAAAACTTTGTAAAATAGATGTCAGGAAGTCTTCAATACCATTTGCATACTTTTGTGATTTTCTATCTTTTAACATCAAAATTCAATCCATGATTTAGGTTTTAAGTAGATGAATATATACAAAAAAGATTTGAATTGTAAATTCGAATGAATAGTATTCTCTCAAAGTAAATATAATTTTAAATGATTTCTCTCAGAAAATTCAAAAGATTCATGAATATGTATTATAAGGTAAAATATATCATGTCAAGTCATATTAAATGACAACAATTTACATTAATTTTTATTATTGCATCAAATAAAATAAAGAATTCGTTAAATAAATGCCTCATTGTATGCAGATTCTACAATAAACAAAGTTTAGCAACGAATCTTTGGAAAAATAATGAATAATGTATCACTATTTAAAAAGTAATAATAAGAATTTTAGTAATTTTTATAAATAGTGTAAATGAAAAGAAAATAACAAACATGAAAAAAATGTTTGAAGATAAAATCAATGATACTAAGAATGAGGTATGGAACATGAAGTCAACAACATTCAGTCTAGTCCATGACACCCACACATTGAACTGACAATAATACACTACACACAGCTGGTAAATACGACAAAAGTTACACTATCAAAAACATAATGTTTTCATATAATAACTATGAGATAAGAAAACATAATTTCAAATCATATTAAATGATATCAACTTTAATTAATATATATTACTACATTAGATAAAATAAATATGTTTGTAGATAGGTACCTTAATGCATGCAAATTTCCTAAATAATAGAGAAGTTTACTAATAATGCATCAAAAAATTTAGCAATAATGTATTGCTACAAAAAAAAATAAATACCTTATTAATTTTTATAGATGGTGTAACTAAAAATATGCTGATTGACATGAAAATATATAGGTGTTAAACATGACATCAAAAATATTCACACATTGTAGCAAAGATAATTTTTTTTCATAGCACACCCTCATTATAAATAATTCATTGCACTATAAATAATTATCTACACACAACATGAAAAACATGGCAAAAGTACACTATTGAAATCATGGTGTACCCACATGACACACTCATACAACACATTCAATCACAAAACCAAAGATTTTACCATGAAAAATATGCCAAAACTATATCAACTAGTAGATCTTCAATTATTTACTAAAATATGAGTGTTCAAAGTGAATATGAAATGCAATCCAATATATTCAATAACCAAGTGCATAAATAATCATAGCCTTTTCTACATTGTGTTCAATGTAGCATATATGCAAGAGGAGCATGAACATTGCCTCCTAATGAGAGAACCACTAGGTTCTCTTCTTGAGATAGAGTTTTTATTATATCAGTTTCTTATAGATGATCAAGAGAATTTTAAGGGAAAAACAATCCACACACAAAAGCATGCATAATATCCTTGAGTAGTTCAACCATGCAAATTACTAAAGGCGAGATAATTTTTAATTGTGCATAATAATTGAGTCTTCAGGATAAAAATCTTCTTTGTTAGGCATCATTAGCTTTAATCCTTACCTCCTAGGTTGTTGAGGATCGATATCAACCATGATAATATCAAAAATTTTATTTTGATGCACAAATAAGGTCGAAATATGTGTTCATCATGAGATTTATTAGTTTAGAAGAAAACTCATGCCAAAAATGATCAACTAACTTTTAATGTGCATGCATATGAAGGATGACATAGTTCACCATCAAATTCTCTTTCTTTTACATACGAGATAAGTTAATTAGCTATTTATAAGATTGAAACATCCTCTTAATTAAATCTTGGTGTGGGTGTGAAATAATATAATAATTCTTTACAAACCTCTATATAAATCTTAACATTTTTTTCTTTAACATTGATAAATATAAATCTTAATGTTCATGTCCAATATGTTGTGTGATCATTAGGAAAAGCATCTATATTCTCATATATAATCTCCAATGCATACAAGATTTTGTTGGCTTCATACATGGACAAGTGCATCTTATTGATGAAAAGCTATATATCTTCTATCAATTAAAGTAAGTAACGAAAATTCATATTGGATATCCCAAATTGTGCTTTCGGATTATACAATTTAACTAGTGCATACAACTTTATAAATTTTAAGCAACTTGCGTATAATGATTTGTCAGCATCATGAAGTAGTTTCTCAAATGATTATAAATCATTCATACAATAATCATGTGTAGCATGTACCATTTTAATTGAGCTTGATACATCCTTACAATGAAAATCTTCATGTCAAGTTCTATCTATATGTTCATGTCGAGTAATTTTTCAAATTTCCGCATCATTTTCAAAGACATCAAACAAATTTTAATTCACACAAATAATAATCTCTTCCATTACCATTGTTATACATTAGTGAATTGGTACCTTTTGACATCCATGTTCTATCTATGATTTAGGATTTAAGCAAACACACACACAATATATGTAAAGTAAGTTTGAATGAATGCTATTCTCTGAAAATAAATATTTACAAAAATTATTAATGATTTCTCTCAGAAGAGACAAAGATTCATGAATATGTATTTGTTGGATTTTTGCTAAATAAACAAGTCCAATCCAAATAGTTTATAACACTAGATGGACTTTTATTATACAAGCAAGTCCAAGTTGTTTAAAACACTAAATGGGTTCACACATGTACTTGGGCCCTAAGGTGTGGAGGCCCAATGGATATTAGGTTTTCTAGGGCTTGTATTCTATAAATATAGAAACATAATGCAACCCTAGATCACTTCTTATTCATAGAATAGACAGAGAAAAAGAGATCCCTTTCTTAGTGGTTCAAGCACCCACACACTGCTCCATCACCCCGATGATAGTTTGCAAGATATGTGGGTCTCGTGCAACCTTCTATACAAGAACAAAAGATGTGATTTGTCAAAATATATTTGTTTAGAATTCATATTGTGTATTTAAAATCACATGATGATCCTAGCTTCCGTTGATTATTCCAATAGTATTACATATCATGTCAAGTCATATTAAAGGACTACAATTTAAATTGTTTTATGTTGTTGCATTAAAAAAAATGAAGTTGTTAGATAAATACCTCACTACGTGTAGATTCTATAATAAACAAATTATCAAAAAAAAAAAACCAGTGGAAACTTAATAATCAGTAAAAATTTAATAATAATATTTTTATTAATTTTTATAAATAGTATAAATGAAAAGGCAGTAACAAACATGATACAAGATGCTAAATATCAAATCAATGACACTAAGAATAAAGTATGGAATGTTAAGTCAACAACACTCACACACTACATCAGTGCTCATTCCAATCCACAACACACACATTGAACCATAAATGGATTCACTTAGTTGCTATTAGGGAAAAAAAATATAATATATCATATTACATGTCATCAATTAAAATTAATATATATCACTACATTAGTTAAAATAAACAATTACCTCGCTGAATGTAGATTTCTTGATCTAGTAGAAAATTTTAGTAATAAAGCATAAGAAAGTTTAGAAAAAAAGCATCACTACAAAAAAAATTTTAAATAAAAATCTTATAAATTTGTTTTAAAAAAATGTGTAAATGAAAATATGATGACATACATTAAAAAAAAAAGATGCTAAACACAATATCCACAATACAAAAACATTAGAAAAAATTATTCCAACCCATAACAAACACACATACACACTATTAATAAATCACCACACCGTATATAATTCATGACATGCAATACAACAAACATGGAAAAAATTAAACTATCGAAAACATTGTGTACCCACATAGTTACTGCTACATGGCTCACTTTTGCATCACACGTAATAACAATCACGAAACCAAAGATTTTACCATGAAAACTCTCTACTGTGGATGAGAAAAACTATGACAAGTAGTAGATCTCCAACTATGTACTAAAATATAAGCATTAAAATTAAACAAGACATTCGATCCATTGTACACAATAATGGAGTGCATAGATACTCAAAACCTTGTTTGCATTGCATTCAGTGCAACATGTATGCGAGGGGAGAAAAGAAATCATTGCCTAATGAGAGTGCCACTAGGCTTTTTTTTTCTTCTCAGTAAAGTTTTTTTTTCATTTAACTTTCTTAGAGACCTTCGATGGATGTATAAAGATAAAAAAAATACAAGACATTTATTTTGTTTTCATTTTTATAGTTTGTTTTCATTTAAATCAAACTAGTAACAAAACTCAATCTACCCATCTCTAGCAAACCTAAAAGGTTCAAAATAATAATGTTAAGTTGATATTTGTTTTAAAATATGTTTAAATTTTTCTCTCTAATTATAGATGTTGTAGCTATATTTTTTTTTTCATGTCATCATGCTGATAATATTTTAAAATAGTATCAATGTAGCATTAATCTAGTGCTAACATTGTCCTATACTTTATATTTTAACACATTTTGTGTCAATATTATTTCTATCAACAACATATTTTTCCTTATGGTAAGAAGAAATGACTATGTATATCAAATAAAAACAATTTAAACATAAAATGTAAGTAGAGAGAAAAATAATCAAAGAATCTATATTTGGTTTTGAAGATAAAAATTTAAATGGTAAAATGAATAATACAATAGATGTAACTGTTATGTCTAGAATAAACTATAATAGGAATGATTTTTATAGCATTATGTAATTTGTAATGAAAATAAGATAAATAATCTTGCAAATTAGTTTTAACTTTTAATCCACAAAAATAAATTCCAACTTAAACTGAAATAAATTTATATCATTGATGCATATCAAAAATTTGCAGTGAAATACATCATGAACTATATTCACATGATATATGTATGAGATTTTATGCCTTTTAAAATCTTTAAGTAGTACATCTTTAACATATGAATTATGCAAATGAGCAATATGTGGTGACATGAAGGAACCTTGTCTTTGGAAGGTAACATCTACTAAACTTTAAAAAATAGTATTACTCATAAAAGGTTTAATAAAGATTATTTGGTTGTATATATGGAAAAATTATATTGAGCTGCGTTAGATGAATAGAACAATAAGAGAGACAAAACATTAACTAATATTTTCATAAATGATTTAAAAAAAAAGTTTATTCAATTTAATAATCTTTTTTTCTATGATTGAGAATGAAAAAAAAAATTACTAGACAAATTAGAGAAACTTTTTTGAGAATAAAATATTTATTGATTCAACAAATAATTTATCAAACAATGTGATGATAATTTTAAAATATCACTTTTAAAAATATATTTTTTTTTAATTTTTCGATCTTTATTTTCATGATTTAATGTAGAATATTCACATGTAATATTTTTTGGAATTATATTATACTAAAAATCATTTTTGATTATTTCCTTTTTAATGGTTAGTTGGGATTCATTTTGTTGTTTTATAAATGAATGAATTTATAATGTGTTGAGTTTGTATAGATATGCAAATATCCTTTATTCTGCATAATAGATAATTTAGTTTGTAGAGTTCAACTTAATCATAGAAAATCAAATCATCAGTTCGTATAGAATATAAGTTTATTGCTCACAATCTAGATTGAGTCAGAAATTTTTGGTAAGATTTTAGCATGTAATTTCAGTAGGACATGTCTTGATTATGAGAAATGGTGAAATTCTAATACCTTTTAATATTACACTTATGTGTATTCAACGAGACAATCATAGTGTGATAGTTTTATACTGGCATATAAAATAATAAATATTACACCTTTTAATATTATTTTGGAAGTATTAATAAACACATGCATTTGTTAATGTTTATTTTGATTTATAAAGAGTGTGATCTATAAGTAGATTAATAAACTCAATAAGTTAAATAATTTTATCAACTATATGATAAATATTAATTATTAATAGAATCTATATCCTATCAAATGGATTGATGATACCTCCTTGAGTATACATATAAGTTTTGATATTGTCAGGCTTTATATAGCTAGATTTTGATCCAACACTAGAATGAATTTTTTAATTCTATCTCCTTATATAGGTGAAGAATTCTTTATTTTCTAGATGTAAAAAGTCTTATCAAGTGATTGATAGATTTTTTTGGAGAGTTGGCTAGACTTCAACATATTCTAATGGATTTGCTCTGCCAAGAATATTCTTGTGCAACAAATTATTAAAATAACACATCTAATTTTAATTGTTTCAAAAATTTAGAGACAATGTTATTGTGAACTAGACCTTGCAAATATATGGTATAGTTTTGTTATATAAGCATTTTTCTACTTGGAAATACAACATCAATGTTTATGGTAAGCATAATGTTTTTTGTTACTGACAATTTTTTGTAATACACACACACACACACACACTATATTTGAAGTAGTAAATCAAATTTATTCTAATAGAGAGAGTGTGTGTGTGAGTGAGTGAGTGAGTGTGAGTGTGTGTGTGTGTCTATACTTGTTTATAAATTTTCACAACATGAAGAAATCCATTTGGATCCAAATATGAAAGATATGTATATACAAAATTTATGATTTACAAACCTTAGATTGGTGTGAAATTTTGGTGGGAGTCTATGATTGATGGACTAAATCTTGCAACTCACCTAATCTATTATTATGAAGTTTTGCATGATAAATATTTACCCAATATGTATTTATATAAAATGAATTCTACAATAACATTGTGACTGTAAAATATTTCTAATTATGATAATATTTTGTATATAACCTTGCGACTGTAAAATGAATTCCAGAATTCCAATAACATATTTCTAATTATGATAACATTGTGACTGTAAAATGAATAACCTTGCGACTCACTCTAGGCAAAATTTCATGTGAGACATAATTGTCATTTTAAGCAAATCTTCAATTATAAAAAATTTATGATACCTTTCATAGTTTGGATCATACTTGAGGACTCAACAATCAAATTAAGGAATAAATGATGAATTAGAAATTCATGATACCTTACCTAGTTTTGATTCAATTATAAGAAATTCATTCTTTTGCCAATAAAAAATAAAAAAAATATTCAAAATATGATAATTATCTCATATATCTGATGTTTCACATATATATTAACAAGCACAATAATATTATATGTTAATGATGACCACAAAATAATAAGTTTCACATATATATTAACAACTTATTTCAAATTTATTTTTAATCAAGATATGTTGCAATGTTCTACAACAAAATTTTCTCAGATAGTAATTGAAGGAGTGGCTGCAGGAATAGCCGAAGAGCACCTATTATATAAGAGCTCACTCTTTGCCAAATATTCTGACACATGTGCCTTAAACCTGGGTCCATATGCAATATAGAGGATAAATTGATCATGACAAAACTTTCTCATTGAACCTACTTCTCTGCAACATTCTTCTGAAATTATTTTGCTCATAAATATTGTTTCAAAGACTTCTCTTCCACATTTTGGATTGCTATGTTCAGCACATTTCCCCAAAAACTTAAAAAATCCAGGCCTTGGCTCTGGTGAACCCTCAAAGATGGATGCATTCGTGAGCTTGGGAGAGATCATCAAAATTAAACTTGCAACGATCATTGCCCACACAAACATAACATCAGTCCTTCTTGCCATTTTGCTCAATTCAAAATAATGTTGAGAGATATAAACACTATTTTGATATGATTGATGAAGAGAAACTGGCAACTAGAAATCAATTTATAGTATCTTAATAGTTGGCTGAAATTTAATGAGATTTGTATCTATTTAGTTTCTTTCTTTAGATAATTGGTAACTCATTGCATCGCTTCAATGCTTTTTACAATTAATGTATTTTATTGCCTATATTTAATTCTAAGTTTAAGGAGATCATCAATACTATTAATTATCACTTCTTATATTTATTTTATTTTATTATAGATACTACCCATCAAATTTAATAGTATGAGAGAGATTAGTAAATGAATTTGAATATATATATATATATATATATATATATATGTATGTATGTATGTATGTATGCATGTATGTATGTAGACACACACACACACACACGTGTGTGTGTGTGTGTAGATATATATTATGTTTAATAACAATTATAATATTAGGCGTACAAATTTTATCAACTAATTGCTAGAAAGATAAGCATTGCTCTCTTTTCAAGGCGAGGATATGTACAATTATAAGTCTTATGATATAATTCATATTTGTAAAATTAATCGTCATCAACTAGTTTATCACATAAAACATAATTACAAATATAATCATTTATTAAATGATTTTAAGTAGTGATATAGTTCTAACTTTCCAGATATAAATGTATCAGATAACTAAATTGTTATGCAGTATTTTTGAAGTGATTGATTTTTTAATACATATAGGTCATGGGCCAATCACATTGAACACAAAGAAAGTGGTGACAATCCCTCCCAATGGTATATATAGGGTAGTTGGTGGGGATAAAACCCACAACCAAAAGGCTGCCTAGTTTCTAATACCAGCGATTCAGCTACTATACCATAAATATATATAGTTGTATGTTATATATATCACTTTTAGAAATATTTTTTTTCATGAATAATGTTGACAAACACATTCTTCATGATTGTTGATAAAATGTTTAGTGTTGGGCAATTACATTGTTGATAAAATGTTATATATATTACTATCATAAAGTTATATATATTACTTTTAGAAAACATTGTTGATAAAATGTTTAGAAAAAAATTAATTTTTATACACAAAGGATATTTTTGAAATTACACATGAAATTTGACTAAAACATAAATATTTTTAGTGTTGGGCAATTGCACTTTCACGGTAGTGACATTAAGATATAGAAGACAACAAGAACAACAGAAAAATAAACAATATATATCCAATCCACAATCCAACCACGGCATAATCAAAAATGAGAAATAAAATACCAGAAATAACTGTGGTTCGCTAGTCGCTCAGTACGACTAGCTACATCCACCAGAAAACCCTTATGTGTTACATATTAAACCAACAAAAATTATCTTACAGTATGCATTGCATAACAGTCATGATAAATCGCACAGAGAGATAGAGAGTGAAGATGATGAACAATACTCAGGTCCAAAAATAGCAACCAGAAATTAAAAATTACAAAATATTTTATAATATAAATTCTCTCGGTTCATTTAACTGGAGCGAGTCGGATCATGGGACGGGTCAAGCTCTGCTCCAAAAATTTCAGCCTACTAACCAGACAGCGGGACTTCCATTATTGTGCTACTACTGCATCCCCAGCCTTTTAATATTTCCTTTACTGCACTTACATGAAAATATTAAAATAGAAACATTTGGTTATACAAACAGATTATCAAAAAACAAATTACATATACAGCAATCTTTACCTTATTTTTTTTTTGCATACAGATAGAGAGAAACTCTCTATAAACAGATAGTCCAAAAAAGACTACATCTGATTTGATATGTTCAGTAAGTCAAGACAGTGTCTTAACTTATTCAGAGTAGCATGTTTGGTAAACATAGTCAGCTGGATTATTAGAAGTTGTAATCTTCTTTACTTGTACCCTCTTCTCAGATCGAAGGAAATGATATCGCACATCAATGTGATTTGTCCTTTCATGGTGCACTTGGTCTTTTGCTAAAACAGATAGCACCGAGGTTATCACAGAAAACTGTTGCACCCTCTTCATAAAGACCAAGGTCCTTGAGAAAATATTTCAGCCATATCCCTTCCTTCGCAGCTTCAGTCAGAGCCATATACTATGCTTCAATAGAATATAAAGTAACATAAGATTGTAGTGTGGCTTTCCAGCTAACTACAGAACCACATAGAGTGAAGATATAACCAGTCATAGACCGTATACTATCAACATCTCCTGCATAGTCAGAATCAGAATATCCTGCCAGCATGAGTTCAGATTAATTATTAAATATTAGACCAACATCAAAAGTCCCCTTGAGATACCTAAGTATCCTCTTAACAGCTTTCCAGTGCTCTTGACCAGGGTTTATCATAAACCTACTCACTGCACTTACTACATGAGTAATATCAGGTCGGGTGCACACCATAAGATACATGAGGCTCCCGACAGTATTAGAATAAGGAACCTTAGACATTTGTTCCTTGTCAGATTCAGATTGAGGACAACATTCTAATGTCAGATGGAGGTTAGAAGAAAATGGTGTGGATAGAAGCTTACAATAAGTCATTCCAAATCTAGATAGAAGTTTTTGAATATATTGTTTCTGTGAAAGAAACAACTTTCTTTTAATTCTATCTCTGAATATTTCCATACCTAAAATTTGATTTGCTCCTCCAAGATCTTTCATATTAAATTCAAAACTGAGGAGATCTTTCAGTTCCTGAATATTAGATTTATTTCTGGCAGCAATAAGCATATCATCTACATACAATAGCAAGTAGATATATGATTCATCCTTGTGTCTTTTGAAATAAACACAACAGTCATGGTCACACATACTGTATTCATGACTAGTCATGGAAGAGTTTGGTTTATTCTTTCAGCAATGCCATTTTGCTGAGGAGTGTCCCTAATAGTTTTGTGTCTCGCTATACCTTTGTCCTTACAGAATTCCTCGAATTCAGATGAATAAAATTCTAAACCATTATCTGTTCGTAACAATCTATCCTTCTTTTGTGTTTGGTTTTCCACTAAGCTAATCAACTGCTTAAACTTTATAAAAGTTTCAAATTTATGTTTTATCATGAATACCCATGACATCCTGGAGTAATCATCAACTAAACATAAATAAAATCAAGCACCCCAAATAGATGTGACTCTAGAAGGGCCCTAACAGTCAGTATGAATATAATCGAAAATACTATTTATACAATGTATGACCTTACCGAACTTAGTTCTATGTTTCTTACCAAAAATACAATGATCACAGAAACTTAATTTAGTGACTCTATGACCAACAAGAAGATTAAGATCAGAGAGAATTTTCATACCTTTCTCTCCCATATGTGCGAGCCGCATATGCCACAGTCTGGTAAGTTCAGCTTTGTCTTCAGATGCTGGCTCTCCAGATGTGACAGCAATAGTCCATGTCACTGTGGAACTTATCAGTGTGTATAGCGTTCTAGTCTTTTGCCCCTTTAGTACAATTTCAACTCCTCGGTGAACATTCAGTATTCTCTCTCTACCACTAAATGAATATCTGTAATCATCCAGAATACCATGAGAAATGAGATTCATTGTCATCTCCGAGACATATCTCACATTTGAAAGTGAGACTATTCGGCCATCCCATGTTCTTAGTCTGACTATGCTGATTCCAACCACCTTACATAGTTGGTTGTTCCCCACCATAGCATGGCCAGCTTCCTTCATATCATATTTTCTGAACCACTCCAAATGAATGCTTATATGGAAGGAAGCCTCAGTATCCAGGATCCAAGAATTTGATCTTGTGATTGTTGTGGAGGTTACCAACACAAGGTCTTCTCCATCATCCAGATCATCAAAGGTCACAGCAGCTGCATGTGGGGGATTAGGCTGACCTAGCTGTTCCAGCCTTGCTCTCTTCTTCGGGCATTCAGTTTTCCAATGCCCTTTTTGTTTACAGTAGTGACAAGTGTCACCCTCTTTTGACCTCTTCTGAAGATTATTTTTCTTCTTTTTGAATGGAATAGGTTGTGGCCTCTTATTTAGTCACCACCAATCTAGCAGGATATTATTCAAGTCGTTCAACTGCAGCCTTCTACCTCATCTCTCTAGAGTGCAGGGCAACCTGAACATCTTCTAGTGTAATCTCTTCTTTTCCTACAATGAGAGATTCGACAAAATTCTAATAGGAAGGAGGAAGAGAAACTAAGAGTAGAAGTGCAACATCCTCATCTTCCACCTTAGCATCCACACGTTTAAGGTCCATGAGGATGCTATTTAAGTCATCGAGATGCTTCTTCAAAAAGGTTCCCTCTTGCATCCCCAATGTGAATAGTTTTCTCTTCAACAGAAGCTTGTTTGTCAATGATTTAGTCATATATAGTGACTCAAGTTTGAGCCATAGTCCTGCAACAAATTCCTCGTCTACTACCTCAGTAATGACTTCATCCGACAAGCTTAACAGAAAGGTGGAGTGTGCTTTCTCTTCACGTCTCCAAGCCTCAGCCTCAGTTATTCCAAGAGCAGCAATAGTGTGAGGACAGAAGCCTTGAACCAGAGGACTTCAAATATTAAAATTTTTCAAATGTGCTCGCATTTTAATCTGCCACATACTAAACCCGTTTCTACCATTGAATTTCTCAATCGTGGTGTTTAGGGTTCCAACCATTTCAACCGAATATCACTTGTACAGAAAAATCACAAACCCAAATAGCACAATTTCTCGAAAAATTTCCGAAACCCGCTCTGATACCAATTGTTGGGCGATTGCACTTCCACGGTAGTGATATTAAGATACGGAAGACAACATGAACAACAGAAAAACAAACAATATATATCCAATCCACAATCCAACCATGGCAGAATCAAAAACGAGAAATAAAACACCAAAAATAATGTGGTTCGCTAGTCGCTCAGTACGACTAGCTACATCCACCAGAAAATACTTATGCATTACAGATTAAACCAACAAAAATTGTCTTATAGTATGCAGTACAGAGCAGTCGCGATAAATCATGCAGAGAGAGAGTGAGAGAACGACGATAAATAGTTCCCAGGTCCAAAAACAATAACCCGAAATTAAAAATTACAAAATATTTTATAATAAAAATTCTCTCGGTTCATTTAACCGAAGCGGGTCGGATCTTAGGACGGGTCAGGCTCTGCTCCAAAAATTTTTGCCCGCTAACCGAACAGCGGGACCTCCGTTATTGTGCTACTACTGCATCTCCGGTCTCTTAACATTTCCTTTCCTGTACTTGTATGAAAATATTAAAACAGAAATATTTGGGTATACAAGCAGATTATCAAAAAATAAATTACATATACTGCATTTAGTTTTGAGTTTTTATTTTATTTTATAAATTAGGACCAATATATAAATATATATTTTTTGTCTTAAAACAAATAAATTTTTCCTTGTTTTTTTTAACCAGGTGGAATTTATGCTTATTAAGGATAGAGACAAATCACATGTAACCCAGGTGGTATGGTTGATTATCCTACCCTGCAATGATTTTAGATACAAGAATGGATATGTAACATATAAATTAGTTGGGTTAGTTGTTATTTCAAAATTACTAAAAAATCATAAATAAAATCATTTATTTGACACGACCCAAAATTTTAAATTTAAACCCCAGATTTATTTTTGAAAACATTTTAAAAAAATTAAAATTTTCTTGAAATTTATTTTTTAAAACTTTTTAAAAAAATAATTTTTGCTTGAAAAATAAATATATAAAAATAATTGAATTAAATTCTGAATTTTAAGTTGTGACTGATTTTAATTATGTTCATTACATAATATGAATAACTTATAACATTTTAAATCTATCTATAATTCCAAAACATAAAATGCAATGCACTTTAATATATATATATATATATGAATAATATGTGCCAAATATATCTACAATAAAAATTCTAGAAATGATAAAATTTATAATATTTATGTATTTAATAGAAATTAATTTTTTAGAATATACAATCCTAAATAACATAAAATGATGAATAATAATGTAAACCTAATTTTTTGGAAAGAATATTCCAAATATAATTCCACAATATTTTTTTAGGATAACTATTCTATCTGTTGCCACCGTGACAATATTTTTTTTAAATAATATCATTCACATCTATTACTTTGGTTTTAAGGATTGGAGTGATTTGTTAAAACAATTATTTAAGAATATTTATGAAATTTTTGGTAAGAAATGTTTTTTTTTCCTCTCAAATATAAAAAAAGTTATGTAATAGTTTCCTAAAACAAAGTAAAAAAAAAACAATAATAAAAAGTATTAATTTAAAAAAATTAAAAAAAAAACTCTCCTAAACAAAAAAAAAACATTTGTGTTTTGAGGGTCTTTAAAGGGGAAATCCAAAATTATCTCTCCTATCATTATAGAAACTTCATATCACCATTTTTGTCATCACTATTTAAAAAATAAAAACATAAAAAAAATCTTTATTATCAACAATAATGTTATCTATATATGTATACTATGTATAAGTTCATGAAAACCATATATACAAAGTATATTGTATATGTTTTCTAAAAAATATGTCAATATATATTGTATTTTCTGTATATACATATACGCAGAAAGCATATATTGTGTGTGTGTGTGTGTGTGTGTATTTGAAAACATATACAATATACATTTTCCAAAACATAAACAATATTTGTTTTTCGAAATTGTAGTGTACAAACTTTAAAAACACATAAACACAATATTATATATTTTTTAGAAAAATTTTATGCATTATATGTTTGTCGAAAACATATTTTGTGTATATATCTTTTTGTAAAACACATATATACAAGATTTATATATGTTTTCAAAAAACTTATATAATATACATTTTTCAAAAAGTCATTCTATGTATATATGTTTTTGAATAAATATACATATATACGTGAAAAATGTATTTTGTGTAAGTACATTTTTTGAACATTTTTTTTTTCATTTTTTGTAAAGATGCTGTGACATGGTGAGATGCAATTTTTAAGGGAAAATAATGTAGTGGCGCACCAATTAGAAAATATTTTAGGTAGTGAATGAATTTATTGATGTTTTGTGATGAACTTCTGAGGTTGAATTTGTTTCATATCCTAATGAACAAGGCTCAATGTAGATGATTTCTATTGAGGTGAATAAATTAAAAGAGGAAGTCTAAGAATTTATAGAAAAAGAACTCATTGGTGCTGGATATTCTCTTTGGGCTAACCATTACTACTATTTAATAATAAGAATTTATAAATATATGGTTTTTCATGGATTGGCAATAGGTGAATTTGATGCCTATAAATAATTATTACCCTATTTGTAAATCTATACTTTACTTGATCAACTATGTTCCGCTTTTCTCTTCTCAATGAAAGACTTGCTTTTAAATATAATGAGACAAAAATAAAGTTTCTCATTTCACTATACACATGATTATATTTTAGTTTCACATCATATTAATCCTGATATGCAAGCATATTATATTGTTGGTCTTGAAGTTTGGGTAGAATTATGTGATGTTTATTACCTTTTTAAATGATTTGCAATAATTTTGAAAAACAAATTTTACATAATTTTTTACGATCTTGTGGAGTCATGCATACAATATCCACATAGATAAGCTAAAGATAGTGATGGTGTTGGTTGCGAAGATATTCTACTAAAAATAATTTCAAACTTGAATTTAAGAGGTCTCCTAGACATATTTATTCTCATTTTGGCTATGGTGGAGGGGGTGATGATAACTCTTTGACAAAATAAAAATTAAACCAAAAAATATTTTACCCTTTTTAAAACTTTGTAACCAAATGGTCATTCTTGTTAATAAATTTTCTTTAAGAAATTTTTTACAAATATTCACAACCCTTTCCACAGATTGAGACCGAGGAGTCTCATCCATCCAGCTACCTTCAATTCAAAATTTAACTTATTCACAATGCATAATACCGTGTTATAAATTAGCTGTAGATGACAAGAATTTTTAAACTAGACAATAAAAAGATATTACAAAAATTAAATTGATCGTTGTTTGGTATGCGTACAATGAATTTGAAGGTTTTTGAGAACTAATTTTTTGATTGGCCAATTAACTTAAAAAAGATTATTGTTTTTATCTTTGTTAGCAATTTCAAATTTCACATTTGTTTGTTGATTGTATGGAATGATTATTTTATTCATAATACAATACATGGCACATAGAAATTTAAAGGATTATTTACAAAACTATTTCTTAATTCACTTATAATTACATTAGGCACTAGACACCCTAAAAAAATTATTATTTTTTGCTATGTCCACTACTATTGCGACTTTGTTATGTTGATTTATTTTATCAGTTAGGTGATATTTCTAAAGATCATTAATGAAAATATCTCATTAACAGAGATCCACAAGTACATATGTCACCCAAGTAAAAAAGTGAAATTTTGTTCGATATTAATTACATAGGGATTATATTGATGGTTTCTTTATTCAATAGTAAGATAACCTATTTTCAATAATATAGATATTAATATTGTTATACAATTTTAAATTAAAGGATTTATTTATTTAATCTATGTTATGATATTTAAGTTACTCAATTTATATTGTATTGAATACATAATGAAAGATAGAGTATTGTGTAATAATATTTTGTCCTAAAAGTAACCATGATTGTCACCTTTGAGCCTATCATATTCGAAAGATTGTCACTTCCTTCATATTATATGTATGATTAAGAATCTTAGTATACCTATCACCATCTACCACAACGATTTTAGAAAAACTTGTAAATACTTAAAATCCTACTTTAAGTTCTATTTAATCATCATCTATTATATCCATAATACAAAATAACTCAAACATATTCATTCTTAAATAAAAACTAATGTCACATCATACTTATTCAATTTACACAAATCTTAGATATATGCTATTTTAGTACAAATTTTAGAATATACCCTAGAGATGGGGGTTTGAGAGTTGTGTGCCAAAAATCTAGAGATTATCTTAATTCTCACATTCATTGATTTATTGTGGAAACTCTAAAAAGAGTGAAATTTACATATAGGTTTGATAGTTGTCATGACTTTTCTAGTTGCTTGGTGGGAGAGGTATAAGAATGAGAGATTCTTTTTAATTTTTCTATCTATTTTTATGCTTGGGAAATTCTCCACGTAAGAATTAAGTAATTTCAATAGATCACAACTTATTCTCCAAGTAATAAATTCAGTAATTTCAATAGATCGCAACTAAAAGTGATGAGTAATTTTTCTAGCATAACAAATAATATTTGATTTAACTTCCTCTCTTTGGTATAGAACAATTCATTATACAAGGTCACATGAAATGCGCATAATTTTGATTGGGAAGTGCCATTTAAAATGACTATTGTATTACATAAGAAAAAAGGCATTCTATGATAAGCATTGACACTAAATAGACATCTAGGGGTATCCATTACTTAATCTATATGGACTATCTCGATTTGAAGAAAGATAGATATACATCAAAAAAGTAATAATATCTCAAACATATTTTAATCATTTGGTCAATAAATTGCAAAGGTAAGTAATCTTTCCAAATATTTAATAGCTAATACAAACTCTACATATTATAGCCAACTATGTAGAATTAATCTTCCAAATTTCATCTCGAACCAACATAAATTCCAATTTATTTGGGGCCATTTAGTGGGACAAACCAACTTTCTACCCAACATCAAATAAATAGTCCATGCTTGTGATACTTTCAACACATTTGCATCCAAAACGACTTACATATAGGGGCTGAGTCTCCTTTGTGCTTGCTATATTAGTTTTGTTCATTTATTTTAGTAAATAATATGTATACAAAAAAAAATTTAATACCTTTATTTTTTTAGTAAATTCTTCAAAATTCATTCTCGATGAATTAAGACAAAAGATGATATCACCACCACAATACTTTTATTAGCCTTCAAATAAGCATATTTTAATTTAATTGCTGAGATCTTCAAGACTTGATTTGGAAGGATCTTCTTGAATTTATTTCTCAAAAACCTCATTTTTTTGATAATTTAATTCATAAGAAGTTGTATTCCAGATGATAAAAATATCACTATGTGTGGTCAAACAATAATTTATAAATCTTAAATATTTACATATGATAATTCATGCATGATCAATGATTACCTAATATGAGAATGCACAATACAATTTTTTATGGTCATCACTAAGTTGATTTCTCTCAATATAGCAACTACGTAATGTAAGATTAATATAAAATTGAATAGAAATGTAAGTCTATAATTATTTCACAATGTCATGCAAGGTTAAAGTGTTCTTTATTATTTCAAAATATCTTTTGAAACAGGTTGCATACAATGGAATGCAAAGAGGTACATGTATTGATGAAGACCTTTATAGTAAGAGTTTGTATGACATAATATCTCATCTATAAATAATATATGATATCTTTAAAAGTACTATAGTTTTAATGATAAAGTATTCATAGTTTTCTAAATGAATAAGAAACACTATTTGTTTGAGATGATTCTAAGATAAATCCAATGATTTTAAAATTAACCATGCAAAATTGAATACCTTTAAAAACCATGGTTTGAGATAGTAATTATCATTAAAGTTGTACATAAAACATAATGCATTCCTTCTCTAGAAAATATAAAATCTAGCCACACATTCTTTTGATTTTCATCTCCTTGAGATGGTTGGCTTTTGTTAGAAAGTTAGTTAGCTATTGTTAGAGAGAAGTAATGTGGTAAACAAGTAGAAAGAAATCAAAAGTAAGACACAATTAAGTTATTTGTAAAAAATGTGATAAAATGTCTAAAGAAAATATTTTTTTCGAATTCTATTAGACAAATACATTGGAAATGCAATGATAGCCAAGTTGCTACAAAAAAAAATTATAATATATAATACAACACAAAAATCTATTAATAATAAGTTTCTGTCATAGTTCATAAAATGTTGTGAACTACTAAAGTATTTGGCCTTGAAATTTTCTTAATCTAGTTGTAGTCCTAATATATTCGAAACCATTATGAAAAAAATGCTTTAAAGATTGATCTTGTTTTTTTAAAGTACAAGATTACAATAACTTGTGAACTTTTCCCAAGTGCATGCTAACAACTTTTCAACTTGATTTATATGCTTTTATAATATGTCCTACTACAATTTTTCATATTCATACAAAAATTGAAATATTATAATCTAGAACCTTAAATATGTCAATTGCTAAAATATAAAGAATTATGGTTTAAAAGTGAAAAAGGAAGATTAATGCTTCTAGTAAATATGTATATTATGAGTAATAATCAATATTCTACCATACTAATTACCCAATTACGTGTGCTTTTTTTCATTTCTATGTTTGCGTGTGTGTGTGTGTGTGTGTGGTGTGTGTGTGTGTTTGTTTGTTTGTGTGTGTCTATATTTGTATTTAAAATTTAACAAGAATTTACCTAATATATATTTTTATAAAATGAATTCCGGAACTCTACTATATTTTTTTCTAATGGTAAAATTTAATTTCTTTTGCTAATAAAAAATAAAAAAAAACATACAAAATATAATAATCATCTCATATATCTGATGTTTTCTAAGCCGAATATTATATAATATCATAACATGCACAATAATATTATATGTTTATGATGACCACAAAATTATAAGTTTCACATAAATAAATGTTGAATGTCACAATAAACAAATTAACTTATTTCAAATTTATTTTTTTCTCAATATATGTTGCAATGTTCTACAACAAAATTCTCAAATAGTATTTGAAGGAGTGGCTGCATGAATAGTTGAGGAGCACTTATTATATAAGAGCTCACTCTTTGCCAAATATTCTGACACATGTGCCTTAAACCTAGGTCCATATGCAATATAGAGGATAAATTGGTCATGACAAAACTTTCCCATTGCAGCAACTTCACTACAACATTCTTCTGAAATGGCTTTGCTCATAAATATTGTTTCAAAGACTTCTCTTCCACATTTTGGATTGCTATGTTCGGCACATTTCCCCAAAAACTTAAAAAATCCTGGTCTTGGCTCTGGTGAACCCTCAAAGATGGATGCATTTGTGAGCTTGGGAGAACTCATCAAAATCAAACTTGCAACAATCATTGCCCACACAAACATAACATAAGTCCCTCTTGCCATTTTGCTTAATTCAAAATAATGTTGAGAGATATAAACACTATTTTGATATGATTGGTGAAGAGAAACTGGCAACAAGAAATCAATTTATAGTATCTTAATAGTTTGCTGAAATTTAATGAGATTTGTATCTCTTTAGTTTCTTTCTTTAGATAATTGGTAACTCATTTCGTCATTTCAATGCTTTTTACAATTAATGAATTTTTATTGCCTATATTTAATTCTAAGTATAAAGAGATCATTAATACTATAACTTATTACTTCTTATATTTAATTTATTTTTATTATTGAAACTACACATCAAATTTAATAGCATGAGAGAGACTAGTAGATGAATTTGAATATGTGTGTGTGTGTGTGTGTGTGGATATATATTATAGTTAACAATATCATAATTTTAGGTGTGCAACCTTCATCAACTAATTGATAAAAAGATTGATTTTTTAATACATTGCCCATTTCTCAAAAATTCGGTGTAACTCATATTTCAAAAATTAAATTATTTTCAATGTGGCCCATTTTGAAATTGTATCCCATTATTTCATTAAATCAATTATTTTAACTTCCATTGTAACCTTCGTTTTTTTATTCTTTAAAAAAATATATAAATTATGACATCCAACTATTGTATCAAAATTACATTATGTAAAAAATAATCTAATGTCTCGGTTTAACATGCAATAGTAATTAGGAGTGTGCGGTAGGTAATTGCCATTTTGAATCTATTCATCTCCCCATTATTATTATTTTTTCTTTTATTTTTTGTTTTTATGTTTTTTTTTTCTCATCAATATTATTAATGTCAAATAAATGTTCATAATGTGCTAATTTATAAATATCTCATTTAATTTGATATCTAAAAAATAAATTATAAATAATTTGTTAGAATAAAATAACTAACAATTGTTGTGATAATGATGGATCTGTTTGTGATTATGCTAGTAAACAATTCCAATCCACTACCATGACTTTATAATGGTGTATTGAATTGCATATAATGAATTCAATAATATGTAATATAAAATAATTTCATATTTATTATTATCCAATAAGTGTACAATAATTAAATAATTATAAATATAATTTGTTTTTAGATTTATATTTTTTAAATATTAAGCAATTATTTGTGGATCCAATAGTTATAATCCATTATGAAATTATTCGCTCACAAACATGGCAATTGACAATTAAAATCCCTAAAGGGAATCCTTGTTAGTCATTTTTCTAAAAAATATATATATGTATTTGCAATGAATGCTTTCTAAATGCAATTAGATGATTTCTATACCAAAAAAATTCTTTTTTATGGTAACTGTTAAGGAATTAAATTTGAGCTTTAAGAATGTACTTCAAGTAATTTATTTCTCATTTCAATATGATTTTCTTTCTTTGTTATAATTTATAAGAATAAATTTATTTCTCATTTCAATGAAAGGAGGCTCTCGTGTTTTACTGTTTGATTTATAAGAATAAATTTGTACCAAAAATTGAAATATATTATCGAAGGGTAAATAATAATTTAGAAAGATAAACACAAAATGCTTCCTAATTTTTTTTTATTTTTAACTTAGGTATGAAAACTGAAATTTTCAAAAACTTTCTCCATTTATAATATGAAAAGACATTTCTTCTACTCTATGTCTCATCAATAGTTCCACTTATTACAAACAATAATTCTCATTAAAGAATTATTTTTTTCAGTTGTTATATGAATATTTCTGTCTTTCATGCTAAGGGTGAATTTTGGAGCTCTATGGTTTGAAACAAAAAAAAAAATCACAAGAAAGCTATATCTTAATAATGGTTATGTTGGATGAAAAAATTTATTTTCTAGCATATTGTCAAGGCAATGGGACAAATGATGGTACAATTTAAATTTTGTATGAATAAGTCAAAATGTATTATCCTATGTTTGATATCTTATAGTGGATATACTACATGAATATATTATCAATCAGAGATTTTATTACAATGTGACTAGATAGATATTCATCAAGATTCCTAATAAAACCAAAGACATGGCTAGAATATAATAATTCAATTAAACTTATTGTCGATTTGAAATATTATCCTAGAAATTTGGTTAACCTTAATGAGTGTGGTAAATTGGTTATTGGTCTCTACTAATCATAGATTTGAAAAGTAGTTCAATGGGATTTGGCCAAATTGAGCGTGTTGGGGTCCATCATGCAATAACTAGCCTTGAGTCATTCACAGTTATGAAAATTGGTTCAACTATTAGAATGGTGCTAGTAATAGCAATTAGGGGAACATCCAAACAAGCTCTATCTACCCAAAAATGACGCCCAACATGATCACATATGTCATGCCTAGTGTTCAGGCCAATAACTAGGCCCAATCTAGTTGGCCGACCCAAAAAATAATCATACTAAAACTCTTTTTTAGACTAGTAGTTGCTCTACTTTAATGTGCATGGGTGTGAGGTATGACATCATAGTTTGAAAGTGCATGTTAAATCTAGGGTTGTAGTTGCACTACAATGCCATATGTTATGGTAGGATAATACATTTTTTTTTTCAAATGCTTCTTTGATGAAGTGGTACTTGAAGGCAATGCACATTATTTTGATATAGAAGATAGAATCTTTAGCTAATACTATTGTAGACTTGTTGTCACAATTGATAATTGTGGTTTTAGAATTCTTCTCATTCATATCATCGAACAATCTTCTTCATGACATCTTGAGAAGTATTAAATGAGATAGAAATGTATTACAACTCAATAGTAAATAAGGGCACGGTGTGCTATTTTTTTGAAGCTTGTAATATGATAGTTGCACCAATTAAGAAAACATACTAGAACGTATTTCAATAATTGTTTGAACATCCTCCTCAATTACTATCATTGTGATTGAATTTATTTATACTTATAATTTCGAAATATTTTAATTTAATGTTTAAGGTTTTCTTAAAATATCTCAACTCTTTTCGTAGCTCTAAGGTGCAGTGGTTTGGAGAGTGTATGAAGAAACAGAATAATACATTTTTTGAGTAAATAATATCTACTCTAATTGCAGAAATACACAGAAGGCTCCCAATTGTTTGGGTCAGTTCGACCATCGAACCGACCCTAAATGGTCATAGGTTCCAGAAGTTTTGACTTCTGGAACTTGCAGTCGGGCCTTAGGCTAGGGAAATGGGACCGACGGAAAGTCAGTCTCAAGCTTGAGGGAGAAGGGGTGGTACACAGTTTGGGCCATCCCAAAATCTCGTGTCTGGCTCAGCACAAGACCTGGGTTACACCAGCACGGCATGGCACAAAACATGCCGAGAACCAACCCGGCATGAGTCCATTAATGGGTCTGGACCATGCCATGTCGGGCTACCCGGCCCATTTGACTCCTATATCCAAACCTCTATAACATAATGCATTATTTGACATTCTTCTTAATGTATCTAATAATTTTTTTCAAATATTTTAATGCTTTCTACTATTATTTGTTATGAATCGACAACTAACTCTCATTGTTTGTGCATTGTCTAGACTTTTACAAATCATGAAGAACATCAAACTTTTCACTCTATAATATGAAATTAACAAGAAGTATGGTAGAAATTGGCTTGCTACATTTCATGAAATATCATAAGATCATGTTAAGATGATCTTCGTGAGTGAGCTAAATCTTCCTGTTGTTTTGTCTCGATAAATCTGCGTCCCTAAAATCTGATTTGCTAGTTTCAAGTCTTTAATATCAAACTTCCTAGCCAACTATGTCTTTAATTCTTGGATTTAATATTTGATGCGTCCTACTAATAATATATCATCCACAGACAATAATAAAATGATGATATCATTTTCATCCTCAAACCTCGTGTAGCATGTATAATGGTCTAAGATAAGTCTATTATATTCTATGCTAATGATGAAGGAATCAAACCTAATAGACTTGATGAAGGAATCAAGACTATTACATCGAAGTATTATACTAATACCTAGATGCCTATTTGAGACCATATTGAAATTTTTTCAACTTAGAAATCAAGTTATCCTTGCTTATTTCAGCAGAACCTTCTAATAGAAGCATATACTTTTATTCTTCGAGTTCTACATGATGAAATATCATTTTGATATCCAACTATTACAAATATAGATCAAATATTGTACACAAAGTCATCACTACTCTTCGTAACATATTCCGAGTGCTAATTTGATAACCTTCTATCATGAATTGGCTAACTACCATTTGGAATCTCAGACTTTTTTTATTCTTATATTTCATATTATGGTGCTTCCTCTATAAATACTAGAGTTTCTTGTGTTATATTATTTTTCACTTATATAATTGTTGTCACATAAACTTATTTTAATGTGCTATCATTTCATCCATTATTTATTATTAATTTTTTACAAAAATTATATCTCTACTGATAATTATCTTGTAGGTTGTGATATATGAGAGGCAATACTTCTTCACTACTTCAACATACCATAAAAAATACACTTTTTGGATTTTAGATCTACCTTTTTTTGGGTTTTATATATTACATAAGTGAGACATCGAAAAAAGTATAAAATTTAGTAATCTACTAATTTACATGCATGTTCACATCTCTATCAACATCTTTAAATTAATTATAATTAATAGCAACTAATTTATTACATGACATGTGATATTAGCTATTTTACCCAAAAATATTGGGCAGATTTGCAGTCCTTAACATCACTCCTATACATTCTACAAAAATTATATTTATCTATTCAACCACTCTATTTTATTATTACATATATGTGACTATGAACTGTCATTTGATACCTTCCCACATATAAAGAATAAGAAATTCACTATTTATATATTCTCTTTGATTTTTTCTTGTCAAATACTTACTTATTTTTTCAAGATTCAAAGTATACTTGTGTTTTGAAGTCTTTAAAAACTAGAAATGCATCCTACTTATTCTTGATTAGATACACATATCTCTTTGAATAATCATCAATGAAAGATATAAAGTAATTTTTTCCTCTTGAGACTTTTTTAATGTTTCTCATATATCAAATTGAATCAAGTTTAAAATACACTCACTCCTAGCAACTGATCTATTGAATACCAATCTATGTTATTTACTTGTAATTACAATATTCAAAAAAAAGTATCTCTACCAATTTAAGCTATGAAAATTATTTTCTATTAAAATAATATTAAAATTTTATTCTAGTATATGGCCTAGTTTGATATGTTAATCATTGTTGACTCTTCTCTTTTGTGAATTGATATAACACATCCTTAAGCTTTTAGTATTGTTTCTCTTCAAGCATAAAAAAATTTGCCATAATCATTTCTCCCTTTATAAATATAAGCATGCCTCTCATAATCTTTATTATCTCATTCTTAATATGGGTCTTATATCCAAGACTATCAATTTTTTTTTATGATAATAATTTTTTCTTCAAATATTTTATATGTCATACCTCTTCAATGCTGTGAACCATATCATTAAATATTTTAATTTTGATAGTACCAATATCAAAAATCTTTAATACATGATTAAAACTTCTTTATATTGAACCTACTGATATTGGTTCATATATGTGGAACCATTCTCTTCGAGGTGTGATCTACCTTGAAGCTCCTAGGTCTAGTAAACATAAATTAACAAATTACTTTCTGCTTTCAACTATTGTTATTGCTTTTCTATATATGATGTTTCCATCATCATAAATACTTGGTATACTCCCATGAATATTTAATGACTAATTATCTCCACTTTTTTATCACACAAATAATCTCTTTTTAAGTGTTTTTTTTTCCATAGTTATAATACTTAATTTTCATTTTACTTCTTGATCTTGATATACAATAATTATGACTCTCAAGGGAGATATGATTAGTTGATCTCCCTGAAATCATAGTCAAAGCTTATACTTGTTGTGCACTTGTATGACTATCCTTTTTAATTTTTTCATATCTTTTCTTCTTCTAAGATGGCAGTTGCAATATCATAGAATACTAGATAGTTCGTAAGAATATTGTTCATTAGATTGAAGTTGAGTTGATCATGTAAATCCGAGTAGACTTTAAAGTAAAATCTCAGCACGTTCAACTTACTTTATTTTATGACTCATAATAAGTTAAGAAAATAGAGTATTAAAAGGTATTGATATGATCAGCCATCATAGTAAATTCTTTCATTCAAAGAGTATAAAGTCACTTTTATAAGAAAATTTAGTTTATGAAGTGATTTTGCCTCATATAGTCTTGCAAGACGATCTCAAATTTTCTTTGTTGTATTCTTTTCCAAAATATTGAATAGTACTCCACCAATTAGTACCAAACGCATATTAGCAAGCATATTACCATCAATATCATTTCACTTATACTATACAATTCTTGTGAACTTTTTTCTATTTAGTTCTAAGCAATTATCTTTCCTAAAAATTATCTTCATTTTTATTTTATCATAATAAAAAATTACTCCCATTATTTTTTTATTTCAAATTTTGCTATCATTTATTTTATTTTTATAGTGAACAATACATGAAAATGGTAATAAATATTTATTTTAAAATACTAAGAAAGTTCTCAAGAAAGTGGATGGGTCTCAATAACCTTTTAAAACCATAGATTTTAAAATTTATAACCCCCTTTTTACATTACTTTTTTTAAAACATGAATTAATTACAAAAAATTACTATCCTAATCTTAACATATGATACTATTATTATAAAAATAAATCCTATCTATTAATTTGAAAATAGAAAATCCAAGCGAAAAGGAAATTGAGATTAGAATTATTTGAAAATAAGGAAAAACCTCCTTTTATATACCAAAAATCAAAAATATTAAATGATTTTAGATATGGGAAATGTGACATTTCACCTACCCACCTTTTTTATTAGTTTGATGTTACATAAATAAATATCACATCTATAATAAAAGATTTCGAGGACTCCACCAAAAATTAGAAGAAAAAGATAAAGTACTATAAATATAATAAGAATAGAACATGATCAAGCTAATAGATAGTCACTAGTGATATCAAATATTGAAGCTTGAAAGAAACTATTTGCAATGTGATTTTGCTCTTCTAAGAAATGAAGAAGAGTGAAATCAGAGGAGAGATAGAAATGATAAAACGCATGCATATGAACAATGAAAAAGATACTAAGTGTGACATTGATTATTACAATTATATATGACAAAAATAACATGATGGGAAATAACTAAAATAAACAGAAATAAAATAAATGTGACTTCATCACATGCACACACAAATTCAGGACAACAAGTTATTAATTAAATCAAAATTTTCAAAAAAAAAATCATTACATTATCTATAATATTTTTATCATGAATGTTCATGCAAACACCTATATCAAATGAAAATGTAGAAATGTTCATGCCATCGTATCTTGTTCTTTCGAAGAATAATATTCTGAGTTTTCTTTAAATGAGAAATATAGATAGTATTTTAATGAGGAAGTAAGATTTGTAATAAAGACGAGGAACCCTCGCAAATATTCTTGGAATGAATCAGATTAGCCTGACTTTACCTAGGCAAACTGAATGATTAAAGTTGGCCTGGAACTTGCCCGGGCTAGCTTGGAATGAACTAGGCTAGTTTGGCTAGTTCTAGCCTAACTTGGTATGATCCAACATGACCCAGGAAAAAGGCATGCCAATTGATAGTGCCAAGCTGCCAATTTTTAAAGGAGTGGCAGCATGACTTTATGGCTTGGAGGGGACTGAAAAAAAATAAGTGTGCTGGCATTCCATTAACACATTTAATACCTCTTTGTGATAAAACCAATAGGAAAGAAAAAAAATATAGTACAATAACATCCAATCATGCTCTCTCCCATGTTAATATGGTTGAATTATTCTAATCTTATAAATTAACTTATTAAATAATAAATTTGTTTGTCGTCAATTTCACCATTCTCTGGAGCTCATGTGTATTAAAGAATTTTGGTGAAATATATTTGATTTTATCTTCTTTCATATAATCCCCTTTGATTTATGTAATACATGCTATATTATATTTGAATAAGATTGTGGAATTATCTTTAATAGAGGAGAATCCATATGATTCTTGAATATGGTAGATCATTGATCTGAACTATATAAATTAATGACTTACCTTGCAAATTGCAACAATATTTAAATGATTTGAGGATGTAACTATCTTTGTCTTCTTGATATCTTTTCAAAAGATGACCATTCCATTGTAATTAAAAATATACTAACTTTGTGATTAAGTTGTATGTAGATCTAAATAAATGTATCTTGCATTTGGATGTCATGTAAGTTTTTATTCTGACTCATTTCAGTAAAATAGTCCAATATTAGTAGTTCCACTAAGAAATCACAATACATATTTTAATTCAATTCTAATATCTTTTGGTTGAAACATTACTATACCATACAAATAAATTAATAAAAAAGATAATATATAAATAAGTATAATTAGCAAGGTACATTTGAGCACCAATAGCACTAAGATATAATAATTCATTACTAAGTAATTCCTCATATTTTTCAATATGATGAAATGGGTTAATTGCTTTTCACATAAATGATCAAACCTTTATAGGGTAACTCAAGGGTTGTGCTTTATCATATGAAAATATTTCAAGATTTTTTTAATATATATTCATTGATGAAGATATTGGATCTGCAGACTAAGATAAAATTATATTTTATCAAGATCATTCATTTCAAATTTCTTTTGCAAATATCTTGATATTAATTTCAGTTTAGGAGTTCTAACAAGATTTAAATCAATACCATAAACAATAATAATTATAAATTTAATTTTTGATTTCATAATAAATGAAATAGACATATAGAGTCATTCAAATACTCTTCTTTTAGTAAATAGTAACTAAGGTGATTGAATCAAATGCTTTTGAATTATGTAATCCGTACAAAGATTATTACAACATAATTGAGTACATGCTATGAAATTTTGTATAATATGCTTTGGGTAGTTTAAAATCCTTCAAAATTTTTTATATGTATATCACAATATATGGTTCCATATAATTATACAGTGGTGATATCTATGAGATGCATATCTAGACCTCTAGATACGACTAAGTTTATCAAAAAGTGAAATATAATTACCATAAAGGCTATTAATCATGATTTATACCTTATGAATTATTATTTTCATTTTGTTTTTGTATAAAACTCATTTGTATTCAATAATTGTTGCTCTTTTTGAAGTCTAGAAAACATGTCCAAACATTTCTTGCTTTATTAAAAAAATTAATCATGCTTTTATAGTCACTTTTTATTTTGATCAATCATTTCTTTGTTTACATTCATTCATTTTTTGTGATTCTGGATCATCATTGTCTATTTATATGATGTACATGGCCAAGTGGAAATTTAAAATATTATCCATAAAAAAATTATTTCAATCATATTTTTCACTTTTATACGCAACCTTTTGAAATCTCAAAAATTTTTGGTACCTTAACATCTTCAAGAAATATTTGACTAAATTGGTTTCATATGCTTCAAGCTTATTTTGGACTCATTTACTTTCCGTTCATCAAGGACCTCAATCTATGTTGGAACATTCAAAATTGGGATATAGTGTCATTTATATGAGATTAAAATTGATATAATGTGAATGTATTCCTAGTAAATCATTTTTCTAGAATCCACTTCTTTTCCCCTAATGGTAGAAATGTAATTTCATTAAAATAATAATCTGCAAATTTGACTCTAAAATATCTTCTATTAAGGGTTCAAAATATATTAGAATAGATGATGAATCTAAACCTACTGAATTGAAAGACTATATTATAAATATATTTTGGTAAATTGTGGTGGTACGATTGAGATATGAACTATACAACCAAAAATATATAAGAAATAAATATTTTGTTGTTTACTCGGTATAAATTGTGAAGTGAGGTACTCATGGTAAGATGTTCTAATTCTTATTAGACTTAAAACATGCATAAAAGTATGTCCCCATGTAGATATTAGTAATTTGATCTTCATTAGCAGTAATCTAGATATTAATTATAAATGTTTGATCAAGAACGCCACTAAACCATTTTGGTATGAACATCAGCAAGACAGCAACAAGATTCTTATTTATTTATCCTAAATTGATATATAATAGTCATTGACAATTTGTGAGAGAAATTCATCTATATTATTATATTGATTATATTGATCAAGTATCATTATATTTATTGGACAATCATGTAATTGTGCTCTTAATTTTTTTATTTATGCAATGAACCTAACAAATGCAATATTTCTTGTGGAAAGAATACACATACATACATGATGATCTAGGGGAGGTATATATGAGGACCATAAAATAACAAAAATGTACCCATGATAAATGAATATGTCCACATTTATTTCCATGAATTCTTTCTAAATAGAGTAGTGATACAGAAATGATTTTATTGCATGATGGTCTAACTATTAACTTGCCTAGTGAATAAAAATTACCAGACAATTTATTGGGTAAGAGAATCACTAGGTTGTCTAATGGATGTCCATGTGATTATTTTATGATTCATTGCATCATTGAAAATTCAGTGTGAATTAGCATATTATATCAAAAATTAAAAATCTTTAAATCATTGAATAATTGGTTTATTCTAACATATGACACAATTGAATTTATGGTCGTATGATACAACACAAAGAAATGTAGCAATCCCTCCCAATGGTATATGTAGGGTAGTTTTTGGGAATAAAACCCACAACCAAAAGGTTTCATGTTTTTCACACCAACAATTTGGTTACCTTACCATTAATATATATAGTTATATGTTATATATATATATATATATATATATATATAACTTATAAAAAAATAATTTTTTTTCATGAATACTGTTGACAAAAACATTGTTCACGATTAGAAAACATTGTTGAGAAAATGTTTGGAAAAAGTTAATTTGTATTCACTAAGGGTATTTTTGTAATTACACATAAAATCTGACTAAAACATATATACTTTTAGTTTTGAGTATTTTTTTTCTTCAAATTTTATAAAAATAGGACCAAAACATAAATATTTTTATGTCTGGATCTTAAAACTTAATTTTTCCATACTTTTTTTTTACCACGTGGAAGTTAGGCTCTTTTATGCTAGAGACAGATCACTGTTATCCTAGGAGGCATGGTTTTTTATCCTAGCATGCAATGATTTTGGATTCATAAATGAATATGTCACATATAAGTTAGTTGGGTTAGTAGTTATTTCAGATTACTAAAAAAGTAAAAAATAAAATTATTTATTTGACACGACAATTTTAAATTTAAACCCCAATTTTTTTGAAAACTTTTTAATAAATTTTTTTTGCTTGAACTTTATTTTATTAAAATAATTAAATTAAATTCTAAATTTTAATTTGTGACTAATTTTTAATTTTTAATTATGTTCATTACATAATCTACATAACTTAATCTATATATAATTGACATAAAATACAATGCAGTTACACACACACACACACCAAAAATTTTTACAATATAAAATTCTTGAAATTATAAAATCTAGAATAATTTTGTATTTAATAGAAGTTTATTTTCTATAATATATTATCCTAAAAATCATAAAATTAAGAATAATATTGTAATCCTAATTGTTTGGAAAGAATATTCCATATATAGTTCCAAAATATTTTTTAAGATTTTTTCAAAATAATATTTTTCACGGCTATAACTTTGGTTTTGAGTATTAAAGTGATTTATCAAAAAAATTATTAAAAAATATTTATGAATATTTTTGTAAGAAATGTTTTTTTTTTCTCTCAAAGAAATAATAAACCACTTTCTCACTAAAAAAATGAAATTGATGTAAAGGTTTCCTAAAACCAAAGAAAAAAAGAGGGGGAATTATATTTTGGGGTGCTTCCCCAAAAATTTTTAAAAATTAGAAATTAAATTTTAATATTTGAAAAAAAAAATCACAAAACTATAAATAAATTAAAAATAATGACAATCAAATTCATAAGTACCAAACTACCCTCGCCGATCTCCCTTGGCATCCGCCCTCGCCCATTTGCCCATACCCCTCGCCCCTCGCCCCTCGACTTGGCACCACCCATAATGACCCATCATGCTCCACAATGGCCCAGCCAAAAGGCATGCAGGCAAGCCATGTAGGATTGCTCATATTTAAAGTCATGTCAGCATGACATGACTCTTGCTAAAAACACTCCATTGTTGGGAATGGTATGGTGGCCATAAATAAATGATTTGTGCTAGCACAGCTCTAAAAATGGGTAACTCGTAGAGATGTCAACCAGGCCGGCCCGGCCCGGCACGAGGCACGGCACGGTTCAGCAGTGCCTTGGCCGGCCTGGCACGGAAATTTCTCGTGCCTGGGCTCGTGCAGTGCCCGACCATGACACCATTGTGCCGTGCCGTGCCGAGGTCAACCGGGCCTCATGCCGTGCTTGGCCCGGCACGGTACTATGGCCCGTAGGCAAAGTATCGTTCTGAATTTTTTTTTAATAATGGTTACTGGGCGCCGAAACCCTAATTTTTTTTAAATTATGGTTTCGGGCGCGCCCAATTCCTAATTTTTTTTAGAATTAGGGTTTCGGGCGCGCCCTATCCCTAATTTTTTTTTTAAATTAGGGTTTCGGGCGAGCCGAAACCCTAATTTTTTTTTAATTTAGGGTTCGGCCCGACCGAGCCGAACCTGCGAATCGTGCTGCGAGCCCGTGCCGGGCTGAACCCCAAAAAATCATGCCGGGACAAGCACGGCATGGTTACTATTCCGTGCCGTGCCTGGCCCGGCACGGAAGCCCGATTGGGCCTGGAAAAAACATGCCGGGCCAGCCCGACACAGCCCGTTTGACACCTCTAGTAACTCGGCAGGACCCAATGACACACCTTTTCTCGAGTAATTGATAATTCATGTTGGGTCATGCAAAGCCTTGTCATATGTGGCTAGGCTAGATAATGATAAAAATAATATTTGCATAAATTTTATCAAAGGGAAAAAGAATGCTCATGCACGTGATATAGTCATATAGATCATCATGCTAGTTTGCACAATTTATTTCTATCTTGAAATAAATACTTAATCAATAATTTTAATAAGAGTTCTTTTGAATTAGGTTGGTCCTCTTGAAGATGTCACATGTACAACAAAATAATTATTGAATCATTGGTCTTGTACATACATATAATTATGTTATGAATTTTATTTATCAATATTTAAAATTTTGTTACATTATTATACATATTATAAGTGTGTGTGTGTGTGTGTGTGTGTGTGTGCATGCGTGTGCGTGCATGTGCGTGTGCGTGAATGCATGTGTGTGTGTGTGTGTAATTTACTTTATATGTGTATATATAAATTGCGCATGGGCACTATTAGTGTTCATGTTTGCACACTAGTAATTATGATAGGTATACCATGTACACATTACATATATAGTGTATACAATCTTATTACAAACATTGTAAGAAACAAACTCCATATAGCCATTTAATGAATGGAGGATAGCATAGGTTCAATCTAGGTTAGCATGAATTTGATACATGCCACATTACTTGCTGGTCTAAATGAAAATGAATTGATAACAACCTATCTAGTAGTTCATAGGTAGCCTAGTCTAGCATAGGCCACATAAAATGGCATATTCCCAATAGGCTCTTAGTTTTAAAGTAAAATGATCCAAAAAATAACAATTCCATATTAATAAGTTATTACTTTTATGTTGTTTTTCATTGATTATTTTGAAAATGAATATTCATGCTAATAATTTCTTTCGAAATTTGTTTATGAATGATAAATATTTTAAGAATTTATATTTTTGTTCGTTCTGATTTGTAGGAACTTACTCATTTGTATCAAATGCTTTCTTTCAAAAGATGAAGTAGTCTCCTTATACTATGATAAGCACATTTTACTTTCAATTGGATCTAATGGTAAATCTTCTCTAGTGCTTATTAATAAAAAATTATTTGTTTCAAAGTACTTGATTTATTAGGATTCCAGATGATCTTGGGGATGGATTAAAAGCTACTTTCAATTAGATTAGGTCCAATCATTTTTATATTCATTTTATTGATACCATAATCCATAATATTTATTTTACTAGAATTGAGTTATCCCATTGTTGATTGACTAAAATACTGATATGATTTAATTAGGATCAATACCTAGATGAAAGTCATATTTACTAATTGTATGACTCATATACTTATGTAACTTTATTAATAAGATATCTTAGCCAAAGAGCTTTTGAAATATTATCTAACCAATAAAATTAAGCAGCATAATAAAGTTACCATAAGTTTTTAATACTATAACTATAGATTATTTATTTTTGTTAGTTGATCAATATTTGGATAAAAGTTCTCTTTACAACTTGTGTGATACATATACTTATGTATCTTTGTTAATGAGATATATTTGCCAATGAAGTTTTGAGATACTATCCAACTAACAAAAATGAGCAGTGTAATAAGGCACGATAAATTTTTAGTGTTATTACTATGGATTATTAAGTTTGGTTAGTCAACATGAATTGACATAATTATCCTTGAGAAAAAATAATACATTTTTTGTAGTTTAGATATCATAAAGTTTAATAAATCTTTTTAAATCTAAGTGTTAGTCTTGTTATCTTATTTGAAAATAGATAGTTATATTTTTTATTGTGCTTGCCTTTTTTTCCTTATTTTTGTTTTTTTATGAGATAAAGCTCTAGATTTGTGCTAAACCCTCTAGAATTAGAAATTGAAATAACTAGAAGAATAAGATCTTAACAATAAGCTAATAAAGAGTTTATGGAGGGAATTGATAGTTAAAGAGAGCTCTAAGGTGGTAATTGATATGCTATCCAATAGCCATCCACCACTGTACATTGAGAGATTATTTGCTACCCATGATGATGGATAGTTATTTAGGTATTTAAATATAACTAGTGGAAGTAAACTATTTTGAGTTGAAATTGAGTCTTATAGCTATAGTTCAACAACAACAGCACAGTAGAAGGGCATCGAAGGATCCTCAAGGACATGTCATGATATTTTTGGAGCCATGTGACATGGTAAAGATGATTGGAGTTGGACCTAATACAATAATATTATATCTATACCCATTTTTATTAAGTGACAGGGCATGAAGTTGATTCTAATATTTATCTTATGGCTCCATTTAAAGTTATAATGAACTAGTAAGAACTTGTTTCACTAAGGTTTTTTGACATCAAATTACTTTTCAATTATGGAATGAAACAAGTAAATTCTGACAATATGAGAAAGAGACTCTATATGATGCTTAGTACCATTTAAAAAGTTGTTAAGGAGATGCTCTCAACATGGGTTCGAGTTGTGGTTATAAGCCCAAATATTTTATAATGGATTGAACTATATGATGAAGTGTAAGGTTGATATGACTATGAGAAGTTTGATTATAAATATATCACTGATGTAACATATTATTTATTTGAGAAACTAATGAAAAATAACTATCAAACTCTAATGGATCATTCCTTTGAGAGAAGACAAGCTAAAGCACTATAGTTAGATTAGTTAAGTGTAATTGAATTGAAAATGAAAGCTATCCTAAGGAGGCTTGACACCCAAGTGGAAAAGAGAAGAGGATCGAAGAAGTTTGTTATTTTGCATCAACATAAAATTGTGAACTTTGATCTCATTTATCAAATAAAAATAGCTAACAAGATGCAAAGCAACGGCTGCATGTTTCTACCAAACAACGTCACAAAACATTAATATCCGAACATAATAGTGGGAAACTTAAAAAAAATTGGATCAATGTGGTGAGTAATAATAATCAATAAGGATTAAGCTTGAATTATCATTAATTATGAAGAGAAAAGGAGTCAACTTTAGAAGAAAGTATGAATGCTATCTTAACTGAATTGAAAAGGAGAAATGATAATATCCAATTGGATAGTATGGGGAAGCTTGAAGTGGGAGTAGATCAAATGAGTTTGGCAATGATGAATATAGAGATTCAAATTGGATAATTAGTATTATTGATGAAGAAAAATGAGTGAATGACATACAAGTAATACTAAGGAAAATCTAAAGAATTTCTCATCGATATTGGTTAAAAGGGAGAAAGAGTTACAAGAGCAATACATTAAGAAAGAGTAATCTAAAAATTTTGTAGCTGATAGCACTGACTTTCCCAAAAATCATGGCTCCCGCTAAAATTTTCTAAGAATTCATGCCTCACCCTAAAGATACTTTAAAAGATGAAGGTTGTGATACCACAAAACCTAAAAAAGAAGTGACTCTAGAGAAAGTACAAGCCTAGATTACCCCCTATGAAAATGATAGAAGTGAAGAATTTGAGGAGCGAATGGATATTACTTGAGGTAATGTAAATCATGAAATAAATCAAAATGAAGCTAAGGGTAAGTTTCTGATTAATCTTTAGTTTCTACAATGTTTTAGAAATCTAAAATTGGATGAACACTTAAAAGTTTTTGAACATATTCTAGAAATTAAAAGTAAATATATCATTTTCTAGAACTCTTACCCAAATTCCAAACTATGTGAAATTTATGAAAGATATAATGAGTAGTAAAAGAGAAATTCAAAGATTCATGGAACCATGAATATGACTGAGAATTATAGTATAATTATTAAAAGAACACTTATGAGGAAATTAAAGGACCCCTAAATTATAGTATAATTATCAAGTGTCAAATTGTTGCCCTTGTCAATTCTATGAAGATTTAATCTAAAAAAAAATTTTTCCAACATCTATCTCACTTTTAATAGTATTATTGAAGATGTATTAGTTTAGGTAGGTATCTTTATTTTTCTAATAAATTTTATTATATCAGATATGAAAAAACATAATTATGTACTATTAATATTGGGATGACCCTTTTTTGTCACTAGACAAGCCCTTATTGATGTCAAGAATGAGAAATTTACTATCCATGTTAGTGATGAGCAAGTAAAGTTTTATCATTACAAAGATTTGTGATGTTTAGATGATGATAAGATAGGTTATTGGAGAGTAGACAATTTTCTCCTTACTACAATGCAGCAAAAATGGATTTTTGATGAAAGAATTTTGTAGAAGACTATTAGTTGAACAAAGATGAATGAGATGAGGCAGAAGAATAAATTTGAATATATGGAAGTTATGAAAACAAGGAAGATGACGAAAAATAACTATTTTAGAGTTGTGTAATTAAGAAAAACGAAAAATATGACTGCTATGAGGTCATAGTATTCTTTGAAGTCACAACCTCAAAGAAATCTTATGCAGATAACGTCATGTATGCTAAGGAAACAAGTTAGAATGATAAGAATAAGATACAAACTATAAAAGATCTAAATAAGGACAAGGTCATGACTATGCACAATGTCACGATTTAGTGTTATAAAATGTAAATGGCCAAAAAAAGCTCAAGAACAAGATCATGGTTGTGCACAACACCATGACTTTGGGGGGATAAAAATAAATTGGCTAAAGAAAGCTTTAAAACAAAGATGTGACAATAGTCACAATACACAGCACTATAGCTCTAGTGTTACATAATGAAATAGTCCATCAAAAGCTTAAAGACAACACTACAATTGTCTATTGTACCATGACTATGGAATTATATAATAAAAAAGACAGAAAAACTAAAAAACAAAGCCATAGTTGTTCTTGCACCATGAATTAAGGGATATAAGAAGAAAAGAGATAGGTTGGCATAGAAGAAGAAAACACGACACTTACTAAAACCATGATATCCAAAGAAAAAAAGGACCAAGAAGTCAGTGTAGCTGAAACAAGACTAACAGAAGAAATGAACAAAAAGGAAGTAATTTATACACAAAAAAGTTTGCTAGGAGAGCAGATATCTTTAATAGAGGAAATGAGGTGTTGATGGTCTAGCTATGGATATTAAATATAGTATTGCTTGAAAGTCAACCAAAAAAATTTATTTTTTGCATAAGTGACGTTATAAAGATTTATATCTATCACATAAATGTGCACACCTAACATCTCATGAGTATAGTCATAAAACTCAAATCTACCATGACTATCAATATGTCCACTTAAAGTTTCTTCACTATTTTTAGACATTATGATACTCAAACCTAGTCATAGAGAAAAATTATTTTTTAAAGATATTGAAACTTTTTTTATAGAGGGGGAGTTATTACTTGGGGATGAACTATAGTTTTAGTGGTAGAGTTTGTTCGATATTCAAATGACCAGATATTCTTAAGTATTTTGGTAATTTTAGATAATATATAAGCATGAGAATATGACATTAATAGATCAATTTAATCACTTTTAAGTTTTTGTAGATTTTAATGAATATTCATAAAATCGATAGGTTTTTTAAGGTATTTTAAATAATGGGTAGATTATAAAGCATCTCGTAGTTTTGGAGTTCATTTTTAACCAAGACACTACCTAATTGGTCATGATAATCTTTGTATATCATGACTCTACCATCTCATTAGCATAATTCTTCAATTATAGAATAAATTCTTTGTATAAATAATAGTAATCAAATACCCTACTTGTTCTAAAAGTCATGGCTACTTCTTAGCGCTATGACTTTATCTTTAATAAGGTTTTATAGTCTCAAGTTAGAATAGTGACATTTTCACATAGTCACATCTTTTGAGCTAAAAAAATTACAAAGCCAAAATTACTAAGGCTAAAAGTCATGATTATTATTTAGTGTCGTGACTTCTGGACATGAAATATTATATATGACATTATTTTAGTATGATAATTTTCTAAGACTGTGACTTTTATCATTAAAAAAAGGCAATGCTTTGACTTATATATTGGGTAATTGCCAATGCCACAATCATTTTGATGTGTCACAGCCATAAGATATATGAGACAAGTCAAGGCTACCATGATGGCCATTCCCATTGCCATTGCCACTTGAAACACATTAAATACCATCCTTTGTGTAAAAGTTATTTCATAGCATCATAGTCATATGATGTACATGAGAGGCCTTCCAAATGCCATGGCTATTTCTAAGTATCTAGGCTATATGATGATCAAGAAAGACCAATGCTAAAATTATGTCCATTCTTAGTACCACCACCATTCCCAATGATGTGTTCATATGATGAATAAGAGAAACAAATGCCTAATTAAGTCATGGATATTTCTAGAACCATTACTTTGTTTAACAAAGCTATTAGGCCTAAGTCATGAATATTGACCAACAATATGACTTTGTATTACATTAATATTGAAATATGTTCTAAAGTCATGGTCAAATTGAGTCAGGACCTCAAGCTCGAGTGATAAAGGCAAAAGTTGTAATTTTATTTAAAAAGCCTTGATTTTATACTTAAAACAATAAATAAATATCCAAGTATGAAAGAGAAATCAAGGGGGATCTCTATTCTTCTTCTTCTTTCATGATCCAAGTAAATGACAAAGCACATCAAATAAACTTTAGGGGTAAATCTTATACTCTCAATGGGCTTGTACAAGCGAGTAATGTATACAAGATATAGGAAAAAGTTGTGGTCTAATATTTATGTAACTTTGTCTGTGTGATGTATGAATGGTTATATATTTTTCTTTAATTTATGTTGTGTTATAAAAAATTGATGGATGAGTGATTAAATATAATTCGAATTAAAATTTTGAATATTAGTAGGTTTGTATGAGGGACACCCAAAATAGTCATGCCCATCTTAGCATGGCATGGTCCAAAACCATGCCTAGACTAAGGTTCTACCAGCCCATGGAATGGTGCATGCCATGCTAGATAGGGGCCAGCTGTACCTCGTGCCAGGCCAAGTATGACTTGCATGCATGGATCCACAAGCATGGTGACCTATGATCATGCACGAGTCACTTGTCATGGGCCATTCATTGCATGGCTGAGTTCTTTTATTATAAAAAACCTAACCACGACCAATCAACTCTTTAGATGGCCTACTACTACTCCTATTACTACTACTACTGCTACTACTACTACATATCTGATGCTCATTATGTTTTCATGTAATGAGTGCAAAGAAATGTCAATGATAAAATTAGAAATCAAGTTTTTTGAAAAATATCTAGGTGCATGCCTATGAAACATGAAATCAAAGAAAATATTTCCCTGATATGATCTTAGCATGTGAAAATGAGATCATACATGATTCTAATTTAAAAATAATAAATTTAAAATAATTCTAAAATATATTCTTCTTATTGTTATTATTTTTCTTCTTTTCATTTTTTTTTCTATTTTTTCTTCATCATCATTTTATTCTTTGATTTTTTTTTCTTTTTCTTTTTCTTCTTATTTTTTTATCTTATTCTTTTTTTTTCTACTACTCCTCATTCTATATTATCTTATATTCTTATTCTTCTTCTACTTATTTTCTTTTTTTTTATTGTTCTTCATCTTCTTGTTATTATTATTATTATTATTATTCTTCTTCTTCTTATCGTTGTTGTTGTTATTTTTCTTATCTTCCATTTTATTTTAATCTTAATTTTAATAAATTTTGATTTGATTTGAGAAATAAAAATTATAAAATTCACATGGATTGTCATAATAATAATATTGGAAATATGTTTTATTGATGATGATAAAAGAAACTACCGGGGGCTCCATAAGTGAAAAATAAATTGTGATTGAATTCATTTTATCCACATGCATCTAAGCATCTAAGCATCTAAGCACTAAGTTAATTTTTTTTTATCTTATTTAGTTTAAATAATTTAAATTGTTTTTTTAATAAATAAATTATAGAGCTTTTATTTTAAAAAGTATATTTATTATATGATTGAATGATGAACTCAGTATAGATTATCAATTAAAGATTTGCAAAAAAGAGAAGAAAATTTTCTTAATGAATTTAGTATATTGAATTATTAAATAAAGTATAGTATGTTGGATAATATTAGTATTAAAATTTATAATTCCACAAACATTAAAATGAAATAATTTTATAATGATATGTTGACAAAATTGATGTTGATAAAACTACCTAAGCAAGTGGGGTTAAATTTCATACTAAATCTAGAATAAGCTCTAAGCATAACATAATACCCTCAACGAGAGAAAAATTTTAATTATCAAACAATAGAAAAAAATGTATATGCAATTATTTCACCAATGATAAAAGATACAATAGTCCATAAGAATCTAAGTGATAATCAATTTAATGATAATTTTCATATATTTGATCAGTGACTATTTTTATTCATTATTTTTTGTTTGTTGTTTAAACTTGAATTTTTTTCTTATAAACATTTAGGTTGCTTGTAACTTATTATTAATATTCATAGTTCATTATTGGCTGTTTTTATAATATTTTGGGCTTGTATTTATCATAATTTGTTTATTTATTTTTGAAATGATACATGTTTTCTTTTCGATTTTATTGATTTTATAATGTTTGATGATACATGTTCTTTGAACCAATTAATTATTATAAGTATATTTATATCATAGTAATTTAAAATAAATCAAAAAATATAAATGTTTGTCAAAAGATGTGTCTCCAACACCATAAAGTCTCCTTGCCTTGGTTCAATTTGCTACTGTGATACTGTTATAATGTTATTCCTTTTGTATAATTACTCCTTCCCTCTCATGTGTTATAATGTAATATGCAATATAATTTTTTTACTTGCACTTTCTGGAATCATTCATATATTCCACATTCATGTAAATTTTGATCATTAAAAATAAATGTGACAATCTATTTCTTGCAATTACATTTGTCGCACATGTAAACAATGTTGCATTACTATCAATCAACAAAAATATTATTTAAAGTGACATAAATAATGTTATTGCATATATTGTGCATACTATTTTTTTTTTAAAATATAAATATATATACATTTCCCAAAGTAGGGTTAGGATAAATGAGCTTTTTTCTATCATAACAATTTCAAATTTATTTAATTTGCAATTCACTTAAATAATCATTATTGATTTAATTGGCTCAAGCACCATAGGTCGATACAAGTAAATTTTTTTTGAAGTACCGATTTTGTATTTAAATGTAAAAATGTATATTTGTCATAATAATTAATAAATCTATTTTTAATTACTATCATCCTAATTTATTTTAAATTTGTAAAAGCTAAACACTAATATCAATGTGCATTAATATTTTCTAATAACACTCTAGAGACATCATATATGTTCTCAAGAGTGCTTGCGATATCACGCATCATGTTGTTGAGATGAGAGTTTAACCTACTATGATCTTTGGGCCCCGAGGCTCGTATATGAGCCAATAAATATTATGGGTTGCGTTTGGAAGGATGGTGGTGGGACAAATAAAAATATTTGTTGTAGCACATAATCTTTAAATATCTATTTGATCGTTATTGTCAAATCTAAGTTTGATATATGTTAGTTCTTTCATTTCTAATTGAGTTGTTCTAATTGAATAAGATTTTTTTATGCAACACTAACATTTTTGTTTCATGACTTTCATGTTTCATTTTTCATTAAACAAATGATGGTGAAATTATTGCTTGTTTATTTTATATACATGTTTTCTCGTGTAGCACTTCTATATTGTGAAAAAGAAATGATTTTATTTCTCTCAAACTATTTGATGAGCTTTGTTAGAGCATTTATGTAAATTATGTGTGCTTTTGTTTGATAGTTATGATTTTCTCAATCAAATTGAGGAAGAAAAAAATAAAGAAATGGAAAATAACTAGCAGTGGAGTAATGATTGTTGTAAGAATTATATATATTTTTAGAGCCTAGTATAATGTTTATGATGCATAAAAAAAGGAAACATAATTAGAAAAGACAACGGATAATGAGAAAATTATAATTTTTTTAATGTAAAATGGAAAATTAATAAACAATAAAAAATATTGGATATTAGCAATTATTTTGATCCTACCTAGCTTTTTTTTTGTAATTATAAATGCTTTAATTGTTGAAATTATTGCAAGTTGCAATTATAATGCAGGTTCTAGATTTTTTTTTATTTTTTAACCCATACTAATATTTGGTCCATATATGGATCTCAAGACCATGGGGTCAAATCAATTAAGCATCTCATCAGTTCCATCCCAAAAACATGACAGATGATTTAGCAAGCAACATGAAGAATGTATCCAGTGTTCCTTGGGATTGAACTTGTGTCCTTAGTATTAAATTATGCATCCACACTTATTGATAGAACTGCCATATTATTGGGTTCCAGTTGCTATAGATGCATTTCATAATTTTAATAGACTTGTAAAAGTATTGTGTCTTATAATAGAATATCTTTAAAAAAAAAAACTTTAATTTGTGTGTACGAATGGATTGGCAACGTGGTCCACAGTGTCACACACAATATGAAAAGACAGACAGAGAACATGTGCTTTCTAGGGAAGTCACTCCTAAACTTGCTTGACAATTATGAAACATACAATAATTCAATTCAAACTAGATATTTTCATCATTTCAATGTTATGATATATATGTGGTTCACATCTTTCAATGACAAATAAACATCTAGATAATTTCATAAAATAATATAGTGAAATAAAAATAGATTAATTAACAATGAACACTCCATTTATTATTACAACATTAACATTGAAAAAAAAAAGGTTACGAAGCATGGAGTATAATAAAATTGCTATGCTTGTGATGAACTAATTTATTTTTCTTCTTGGTTTAGTTATGAAAAAGCATCGCATCAAAATAATATTTCAAATAATATTTTTTAATCTTGAAAGACATATTGTTGAACTTACAAACCAAATAATGGCGAGTGACGATTATGTTTGATTTATGTCAGATAAATTTCTCTGACATCTTGTTAAAATGCTAAACAAGTGTATGATAAAAACATGTTGGGTCTGCTAAGGTTGGCTAGACCCATATTATTATTATTATTATTTATGTTTGATTTGAATTTAATGTGCACTATATTTATTTAATGTTAAGACTGATTTAATGTAAACCATTGAGGTGCTTTCATTAAATAGAGGCAAGAATAACATTAAATAAAATTTATATGTTAATATCATTTAAACTTCAATTCTTCAAGTTGTTGTTATTACATTTTACTATTTTTGCTTAGGGATTGTGATTGGATTTGGACTTTGTTTGGTTGTGGTTTGAACTTTGGATTGTTAAACTATTTTGTCATTTGGGTTAATTCTCTAAATAACTAGATTTATTATTTTAAAAATTAACATATATATTTTGTGGATTGAATAAATAATTTCTATGTGACTATAATTTGAATTTTAATTTTCATGAAATTAAAATCGGGCAAAATTGATTTTTTGATTTTAGGTTAGGTTTTTGAAAATTGAAAAAAAAAATCAATTTGGACTTTAGCATGTGTTAAGATTGAAAGAGCCACAATTTTTATTTTGAAATTAAGACATATTTTAATTAAAGAAGGTGTAGAAAATATTTTTCAAAATTTTGAAAAGTATTGTGTTCTACTCTAATAATGGTTCAAGGAAAATTTTAAAAGATTTACTAGAGGTGGCAAAAGAGATGAGTGGCCCGGGCACGACCTCGAGGCACAACTCTCTCTCTTTCTCTCTCTCTATCCTCTCTTCTCCCCTCTCCTCTCTCTCTCTCTCTGTCCCCTCTCAGTTGTCTCACTCTCACTCACTCACTCTCTCTCTCCTCTCTCTCTCCTCTCTCTCTCTCCTCTCTCTCTCCTCTCTCTCTCTCATCTCTCTCTCCTATCATTTCTCTCTCTCTCTAAAGTTAAAGATTTAGATTTTAGAATTTTTTTTATATAGCATGTGGAGTGAAGATTTTGTTGATATTTGTGTTTCAATTTTATTACCTAACCTACCAAGCATAGGCTAAAAAAACATGTAGTTAATACTTATGGCTAATAGTTACTTTAATGATAATGAAATTCATATTGACGTACACATATTTAATATTAATAATGATAAGGCTATAGAAAGGTCTGAGGCAAAAACTATGTTTTCTCCTATGGCCTCGACCCAAACTCAAACATCTAAAAAAAACTTAAACACATCTAGTTTGGACTCACTTTAACATAATACAAAATAAAAATACTAGGGATCTCAATGGAGAGTCAATATAATGTAAGTGTTATAAAATAATATATACTTGTTGGAGTGTGTATAGGATTAGACACTTAAAGAGACATGCCGATCACTACACCAAAAAGTATGGTACATTAGATCATATGCAACAACGAGTTAGTGAGGGAAAGCATGACCAAACTAATCACCACAATATGTCTTCCAATTAGATTTTTGGAGGATCATATGGTAGTCAGTATCATGCAAACCTATTTTTAGCATGTATATCATATGATTCCTAGGTCCACATGTAGGAATGACATAATAAATTATTATAAATTAGAAAAAATAATAATTAAATGAATTTAGGCAATATAGTGGCGTGGTGTATGTGAAGTCTAATATCTAGAGAAGTCGTGATAATGCATATTTTGCATGTCTCACCGCCTACTATATAAATTCTAAATGGACACTTAATAACAAGATTTTAGGATATTCAAAGATTATCCAACATCATGATGGCTCTGCCATATATGAGTGTATGATGAGAATCTTTAAAGATTATCATATTCAAAATAAAATATTGAGTATCACATTTGATAACACATCTAACAATGAAGTAGCAATTAACATATTTATTAGGACCATTAGAGATGGACCACTATGAAAGATTTTTTATATAAGATGCATGTGTCACATTATTAAATTGATAGTACAAGGATAGATGAAGATTGTTTCTCGTGCTTTAGAAAAAATATGAAATTCACAAAAATATTTTCGGACACCTAGCATACAACAGAAGTTTGGTAGTCTATGTTTGTATATCAGTCTAAAAAAGAAAAATGTCCAGATGGATGTGAGACACTGTTAAAATTAGACTTACATGATGTTGGAGTCATGCATTGCATATGAACACATGATATCCAACTATGTCAATGGTAAAATTAATGAACTTATTATTGACGACAAAGACTAAGATATAGAAATTTCATATATGAAATTTCCAAAATATTTTTTATGATACCATGAATATGTATTCCTCTATTTATACTTCCACCACTTACATTATACTCAAGTACAACATTAGTGGCATATTTAGAAAGTTTATAGATGATCCTATATTTAGTGATATAACTATTGAGATGGAAACTAAGTACATAATGTACTCGTCCACTATTTCATCTCTTTATAGTTTGCCTGCCTACATGGATCCTAGAATTAAGGTGAAAGAGATAGATAATATTTTGACATACATATCCATGTGCATGAACAATGAACACCACCCTGGGGGGTTCATTCATAAAAAATTGACTAAGTTATTTACATATTATGACACTAGGTATGGTAGTAGTTGTAGCCAGGCTTAGAGTATAGACATGAATGTCATATTCAGAGATAATGACTTCTCCATTCAATTAGTGAGGAAGTAATGATGGAGATGGGGTGGACTCTCGAATAGGAGCAAGTTTTATTGGTACTTAGATAATGATCACTGCTCGATCCTATTACATAATGATAACATAAACCTTGATATTTTACAATGGTATATATTATATGAGTTCACCTATCTTGTGGTATATAAGATGGCGTGAGATCTAATGACTTTTCCGGTGTTGTCTGGAGAGTATAACACTAGTGTTTTTTTTTGTTATAGCCAATATCATTTCGGATGGGAGATCAATACTATGACTAGATATCATTGAGATACTAGTATGCATGAAGAATTGAAATGATTTCAGGTTGGGCATCAATGATTGGCTGGAACAAGATCGGAGAAGTTGCAAGCAAATGATGACTCGTTGGGCTTTGAGGATATTAAGCCCACCGCTAGTGATACCGTCAGACTTTTATGTGATGATGATCGTTTATATACTTATACTAATTGGCATTGGAATTGAGTTTGATTAAGACTGACAATTGTTATATATATTGTGTTATTTTATTCTTTGTTGGATTTGATGATTGATTTTTTTTTGTTATTTTCTTATATTAAATTTTTTTTAATAATTTTATTTTATTATGATTTATGTGAAATAATGCCATAACTCATAATAGATAACTCAAAATTTTAAATTTACAAGATTAATATTTAAAATAATAAATTAGTGACCGATCGATGGTTGAACAGGCTATAGCCACCGGGAATGACGCGATATGATTCTACCCAGGCCTGGGCTAGTCAGGCCATGCTGGGCCGGCATTAATCAAGCCGTGCCGGCATGGCATAACCCATTTGACACTTCTAAGATTTACTCGCTAGAAAAAATAATTAACCTATTTGTTGGTACAAGAATTTGTCTACAATCAATAATGGTTTTGGGCTATACCCCATCTTATCCCAATAATAAGTATTAGTGCATTAATTAATTTTGGACATTTTAATTTCCAGAGAATAGAATGTTTTTTTGGGATAGATAAAAAAAATAATTCACGCAATATGTTTAGGATGGAACCATCCAAATATTCAAGCTAGAAAATAAAATATTTAGATCATTTAATGATAAGGGACAAGCTTGAACAAGTTCTCAGTGAACTAAAAATAATGCTTAATGAGTTGCAAGCATCTCTACTACTCATCACTCTTCTCAAAAGTTAGGAGATGCTTATAATTTTTCTTTAGTACCTCGACTTCTAACAACATCCTTACAATAGTTGTCATTACCAATAGTCATTGTGACATTGTTATAATACCTAATTTTTGGGATTAAGCAAAAGTTTCAAAACTTCGTTTGGCAAGAGTCTCTCATCAAACTAGTCTTGCAAGTAAATGAGTTATTCAAGTAGTAAAGTGGATTTTTTATCTAGAAATCGATCCCATACACATTTTGTATACAATTTGATCAACTAATTATCAATCAACAACTACTCTAGTCGCAACGGTTAGCGACTGCCCGAGGAGTTTTTAAGCCCGATTTCTGGTGGCACACCCTCCACACAAGCACCGCCCGACGAAGGGGGGAAAGCTAAAGGCCCAAAACCTTCAAACCTTCTTTCGAAATCGAAATGGAGGTGTCTGGGGCACCTCATCTTTGTGGATAATGCTAAATTTTAGGTAAGATTCTTAAATTATTGGGTTTGTGTATTTTATTACACATGATGACTTATATAAATAGTTTAAATATTATCAGGTTTGGTTTTAGAATAAAGGTATTATTATTATGAAATACATTAGTGCTCTATTGGCATACAGGGTGATTATCAACTATTGGTCCCTCCCCAATGATAGTTCCCTTATATTTATCCCTTGATACTTAAACACTATAACACCAAATCATCTTTCTTCAAGAGTTATCCACAAGTTTATATCTTTTAAGTAAATCATCAAATGCTTTTGATGGTTACTTCATATGTGCATTCTTATTCTCCACCTACATATATCATATAAATATAAATTGACATGGTAGTAAAAACATTAGTATTTTTAACTTTGTGAGTGTCATACTTATGCAATTAACATATGATTTTTTTTGAATCTCATTGGTGGTAGTAATATGATAGAAAGTAACTCATAAGACTATTTCCACCTTTTGAGTCACTTTCACTCATGTATGTATTGGCTTACCTATTATCGTCAACAATAATGACATGTCACTCCATTACTAAAAATTAAACCCTTGCTAAAAAATTTTATAAAATGCTCATACCAATCAAGAGTTAATTTTCCTAAGATACGCATAATAAATTAACTTATAAAAGTGTTTATATATTTGGTTTCTTAAGTACCATTCTCACATGATTAATATACCTTAATATCGAGTTTTGACATATATGTTTATTTCACATGCCATAATCGAAAGGACTATCATTTCCTTCATTCTATTATGTCTAAGGGTAATTTGTTGCTTACCTATCACCACCCATTATAATAGCATGCATAAATCTAGGAATAGTAAAATCCTAATTTTAGTTATACATAATTATCACATCCAATAATATCAAAACAATAACAACATCCAACCATAAATTTCATTCATAAAGTATTCATCACATATAATAAAATATAATAATACTAGTCCTCAATTTAGCCTAATATTGGTGAAGAATTTGCATGAGATAATTGGAAAAAATAATTTGTAAAATTTTGGGTTTCCAATGATAGCACTCAAGAGTATCTAAAAATAAAACTCTAAATTCATATTACTCAATTCTTATACCTCAGATTTGCCCCTAGGGAGAGTCAAAATTCACCCCTCCCTTATAGTTTATGCATGTACCTTACATCATCCCTTTGCTCATAAATCTTATTTGATGTTCAACTTATTGAATATTATTGAGTATGTTGGTAGTTTTAGATGATATGTAAGCACGAGAATGAAATATTTATCGATTGATTTCAAGACTTTGGAAATTTAGTGGATTTAGGTGAATAGTCATGAAATTGATTGGTTTTTAGATTTATTTGGCTGATAGGTAGATTATGGAATATTACATAGTTTTGATATTTATTTTTGGCCAAAACTCTAATTTAATTAGTCATGATAATCTTTGTATACTATGACTTGATTATCTTATTAGTATAATTCTTCTATTATGTAATATATTATTTATGGTTCTAATATTATCATAGAGTTATAATTATTCTTATCTCATAATATTTAAAAATTTATAATATTACTTTTATATTATAGTAATCAAGTATCCAACTGATACTAAAAATCATGGCAACTTCCTAGTATCATAATTTTATGTTTAATAAAACTTTATAGTCTCAAGTTTGAACCATGATCATTTCCCAATAATATGGCTTTTGAGCTATAAAAAGTTATAGAGTCAAATCTTTTAAAGCCAAATAAACAATAATTGTTCAATATTATGACTTTTATACAGAAAATAATATTGAGTATATTTATTCAAGCATGACTATTCCCTAATGTCAATATTATGGCCACTTCCTAGTATCATAATCGATTGTAGTGTCACGACCATATGATATATGAGATAAGTCAAGACTAGCACCCTATCCATTCCTAGCAGGCTAGCACAATGGCCATCTGAGACACATGAAAGACCATTTCTATATGTCATTGCCATTTTCTAGTATCACAATCATATGATGCACGTGGGTGGCATTCCCAACACCACGGTCATTCCCAATGTTGCAACAATATGATGATTGAGAGAGACAAATCCCAAAGTCTTGACTATTTCTCAATATCATGACTTTGTGTTACAGAGATATTAGCCCAAGTCATAAATATTCCCTTTGTTATGACTTTGTTACCGCACATAATTTAATTGATTAGTTGATATCCTTAAAACTCAATAATGAGAGTATTTCATCAACTAAGCTCTATAAGTATACGAGTCATACAATACTATAACGGACTTTAGTCAAGATGTTGGTCACACATAATTATATCAGTAGTTTGACTATTCAAGAAGGGACAACCTATTTATAGTATAATGGAAACATAGATTATTACATAATTTTAGGTCTAGGGTTTGTTTATCTAATTTATGTGATATAATTAATTTGTTTGATATATATATATATATATATATATATATATATATATATATATATATAATGTCAGATATAGAATGAAGGTTAGGGTATTATAGAATCACACCTTGGCTACATAGAGTAAAATATGTTTGTGTAGATTATTTAATGTTTATATAAAAGTAGTTCATACTTATTATCTTAATATCACGTAGTGATGAGAGAATAGTTTGTATAATTAGAATAATCATATGACTATATCGCTCCTACCATCTCTTTCAAGGAGATAAAAAATGATTGATCTATATTCTTCAAGTGCTTATTATGAGATAAACATGATTCTCGAAGGAATCATTTATCATGTGACTTTTATTCCAACCACTTTCGGGGACCAATTTGATCAAAGATTAACTTATGGGTTGGAAGTAAATGTTAAAGCTTTTACTTCAGCTACTCTTAATGATCAATTAGATCAAGAGGAAGCTAAAAGCTCGAAGAGAAGAGTGAAAGTCTAGAGTTGTTTAGATATATTTAATTTTAGGGAAACTCTTTCTCGAATGAGGAATGATAATTTGTTTTGGAGCATACAAAAGAAGCATAATTATTTAGGATGAGGACCTTTTAAATCTAAACCAATGATAATTCTCAACCTGTCCAAATTGAGCAAGAGGGGAATTATTGAGTCTGGTCAAGTTTGAGTGGACCAATTTTTGTTTATTTAAGTTTGATTTGAATTTAATGTGCACTATATTTATTTAATATTAAGATTAATTTAATGTGTACCATTGGGGGTGCTCTCATTAAAAATGGATGAAAATAATATTAAATAAGATTTAAATGTCAATGATTTTTTAAAATTATATAGGTTATTTAAAAAAATGGAAAATTAGATATTTTTTCTTTTTCAATATATGTGCTACCCCAGTTAGAAGAAGTTGGACTCTCCTTTTTCTTCTGATTGGAGTACCATGAGTATTGAAAAGGAAAAGGAGGGTTGGACTCCTCTTTTTCATGCATGTGCTATAGAAGGATGTTAAAGTGGTGTTCATTCAGTTGGACTCCACACTTCCGTGCTACCACCTATTTTTCTTTGATTTCTCTTTTGTAAGATTACTAAAGGGTTGTTAAACATTCTATAAGATTGTAACAAATTTGTGGAGATAAGCGGAGTATCTTTTTCCTTATCTCTATGCACAAGAGGCTCATAGAGAACATGCAGAGGATGTGAGGTGGTCAAGTGATGTACAAGTGGTATTCATTCAATGTTCATGCATATTTCGTGCGATGTTCATGTTGCATTCATGAAGTTATCATGTGGCAGATGTTATGTGACTGAGAGATCATAAATATTATAGGTTCATAAATAATATGATGGATGATAACTTGAGAATATTCACCCAATGATTAACTCAATAAGAATTAATTTTAGGGTTGCATTTCATGTTATAAGTGTTGTGCCATACTGCCATGACTAAATTAATTTTAGGATTTTTATATTTAAGAGACTAAATTAGAGGTGCCAAACGAGTTGTGCCATATTACCATGACTCATTTAATAAGTGTGACAAGTCAATACCATCATGCCGTCTAGCTCAGCACCGGGAGCAATCAGTCAGCTCGCCACAACATGATTGATCTGCATAGTGCCAGACCAAGTACAACCATTCCTGTCAGAAGTTCATTCCATGAAAATATAACGAGTGCCTAATGTAAGTGGCCATCCAATTACAATCAGCCACGTAGGCACGATCAAGCTTATGAGATCATATTACAATCTGAACCTGTATGCCACCAGGCCAGGCATGCAGGTTGTGCTTGGCCCAGCACGACATGAGCCATGTCACAGGGTGGAACGGTCAGGGACAAGACATAGTGTTGGACATTGCCATGTCATGCTGCTGGTTGTGCTTGGGCTGCTTACCTGGTCGACACATCTAAATTGTGGCAAATGTTTTTTTTTTTTTTTATTCTAGGGAGATTTTTATTTGAATTTTTAAAAAGTACTATTTTTATCGAATATTTTCATTTTGGAAATCATTTTTATAAAATCCACAAAATAAAAATTGGATGAGCAAAAAAACTGAAAGCAAACAACATTTCCAAATAGACACCTGAAGTTGCCAAATGAGTTCATTTAACGATAAATTACTGTGTAAATTTAACTATCACATTTTCATAAATGTTAGATAATTCTCATTCACCGTTAAAAGCTGAATCTCTACCAAAAGTGATCTTGCAAACAGGCTATGGGCGAATCAAGTTGATCTCTCTATCGTCCATCCCTGTCGCTTGGTGACCCCTTCTGGATTCTTCTCGTTCGTGTGCTCGGGCTCGCCTTTGCCTCAACGGGACACAAACACTTAACACCTTATCGTCTTCTAATGCATACGATTTGGTGAAATCCGAATCCCTAATCTTTCATTTTGATTTCGGTGGAAATCTTTATTCAAAACTAATAACATTTAACAAATTCTAAGCAAGGCTCATCCGTGTAAATTAATAAATCGTGATCTTGATCACCTGTTCGACATCATTTGGACGATTTTTTCAATCGATTCCAAACTCTCAGGATGTCGAGCTCCGTAGGAGTCTCTACTGCCAGGATTCGTGGCGAAAACAGATTTTACGTGTCTCCAGCCATCCGAAAACAACAGCAACAGCAACAACAGCAACAGCAACAAAAGCAGCAGCGACAGCAGTCTAAGCCTTCCATTTCAAAAAATAGCATGTTGCAGGTCGATGAGAAGTTAGAAGCGGATGATGCTGGTTTGCCTCCATATAAATCTTTTAGTCCTGGCCGCTTCATTACTGAATCTAATTCGACGAATTTGGATCGGTTCTTGGAGTACACAACTCCGGTTGTTCCTGCACAATTTCCGCCAAAGGTGATTTATAGTTATAAACTAGGGTTTAATTTCTTCCTTCTTCCCATTGTTGACATCTGTGTTAGATTACCGAAATGATCTTGTGATTATCGCAGAATAAAATTTTGTTTCCTCTGGGATTCTTTCTCCAATTTTATTTTATCCAAATTCTCGCAGAATTTGGATAAAATTCAAAATAACCATGCTGTTCTTGTTAGATTTTTTAATGCTTTTTCTTGGGCAATACCTGTGGTCCTACTTGTTTTATTTTTACCTATTGTTTGATTTTCATATAGTCATTCACATGTCTTGCAGTCCAGTCTCAAGGGGTGGAGAAATAAAGACTCTGAACGGCACCCTTATTTTATTCTCGGAGATCTTTGGGAGTACTTCAAGGAGTGGAGTGCATATGGTGCCGGTGTTCCTCTGGTGTTGAATGGGAGTGAGACTGTGATGCAGTACTATGTTCCCTATTTATCTGGTATTCAGTTGTATGTGGACCCAGAAAGGCCATCTTCTAGGCTAAGGTGAATCATTTTGTGTTTTGTTGTCTGCAACATCATTTTTTGTCTTTTGTATAGTCACTTTATTTGTTCATGATTCCACATGCTTTATTGCTTATGTTGTTATGCTTTTTCTTTGTGTTATTGATAATGGCTTACTATGCTAGTCACTTGTTTTGAACCCGTGATAGAAATGCTTTACTTGTTTTCTCATGCAATATCTTTGAGATGTAGATTAAGTTCAGATATTTTCACCATCTAAATTTCCATTGATCCCCTTTCCAAAATTCAACTGTTTGTGATGCCATAGGTTGAGTGTTGAATGGTGTATATAATTCTTAACAGGGTTTTCATGCATAAGTCAGATTTCTGTAAATTCGACAGGTTCAGGCCAGAACTGATTCATTCATTTATAAACTAAATGTTAACCTCTAAGAAGGAAGTTATTTAATGGTCTCTAGTTTTGTTTTATTACAATGTAAATCATCGGTTGAAGTTTTAAAAATTAATTGCACAAACTTGCAATTCAAATGCATTAAGTTTAATATATATTGCAATGATGCTGATATCTTTGTTTTGTCAACAATTTGATTATGATGCTGTGTTTCATCACAAGTTTGACTGCGTGGTTCTACCACTATTGTAATGACCTAACAAGGTGTTCTTGTGATCATATGAAGGAATACATGTGTTTGAGTTTGGGGGTTTTGGTTCCTTTGTTTATTGTCTCTCATAAATTTGAAATGGTTATGGGTTTATCCCTAGAACAGAATGAATGAATCACATCATTTTAAAATTTTTAAAACAATAGCAAATGCACAAGAATAGTAATAATAACTTCCAATCAAAAGTGAACACTTGACAAAATTCCAACCAATGCTTTTCAGTTGGGATTTCTGGTTGGTAAGTTTTTAATGTCCTTTAATTTAAGTATTTTAATTCTTTTTTTAGCAATGCCTATTTATTTTGCTTGTTTTTTTATGCATCTAAATGTAAGTATACCATTACTCAGGGTAGGGTCCTACAAATTATAAAGTAGTGAATGTTAATGTGAAATGAATGTGAGGAGATTGTATCATTGCTGGTGGAAGTGGGCAGTTCAATAATAAACATATGGCTATTATGGGGCTTGTGCTATGCGATGTATCAAGGTTTTAATCTTTTATATTATATTTTATTTCTTTTATAATTGTTTGTATGTCATCATCCAATAGGTAGGATGCCCCAACTTAAGTATATATGTATAAAGTTATTTGCGTGACTCTCTTTAAAACCTTAATGTGTTATGACACAAACATGGTATTGGAGGGCATGGAATTTTGAAGGTGAGTGATGAATGATGACATACATGATGGTGCACTATACAAGAGTGTTGATGATACTGTGTGATGGTGTTTGATGTTAGCAATGGATGTGTTATTATTTTCTAGTGTAGTTATGTTGTTTCATGTGTTTTTTCTATTGTAGACATGAGAACAGTGTGTTATGGATGTGTAATGGTGATGCGGTGGTAGTATACCAAGTGTGATGGTTTTCAATATTATTTTGATAGTGGAACTTTTATAGTGAAGTGGTATGTCATGAAGATGCATATTACAATATTGTGGTGTGTAGGGGCTATGGTATATTGTTGGTCGTGATGCTTGAAAGCTTGAGTGGGTAGTGTGTTGTATCGTGGTGGTGTATGAGGTGGCAATCGGGCCAGGTCGGCCCGTTTCGGCATGAGGCAGGCACGATTCGTTCATGCCTGGGCCCGCCTGCACGGGAATTTTTTGTGCCCGGGCTCGTGCCGTGCTCGATCATAGTACCAATCATGCCGTGCATTGCCTTGCCAAGGCCAACCTGTTCTCGTGCCGTACCTGGTCCGACACGGTACCATGGCCCATTGGTACGGTACCATGACACGAGCCGAGAAACCTAATTTTTTTAAAATCAGGGTTTCTGGTGGCTGCGACGGCGCGATGTCATGCTGAAACTCTAATTTTTTTTTAAATTAGAGGTTCAATGCGTAGTTGCGTGACGTCATACAGTCGAACCCCTACTTTTTTTTAAATTAGGGGTTCGGCCCGATCGGGCCGAACCTGACAGATTCGTGTCGTGGTCCCGTGCCAGGCTGACCTCCACAGAACCGTGTTGGGCTAGGCACGACATAGTACAGTAACCGTGCCGTGCCTGGCCTAGCACGAAAGCACGGTCAGGCTGGCTAAAAATGGGCTGGCCTGGCCTGGCACGTCCCGTTTGATACTTCTATGTATACATAATCATTTTTTTCTGTGTTGTTTGTTATGGGAAACTTTGGTGATAATCTGATTCTTATGCCAAAGATATGAGAGATATTCGTTAGATGAGCTATTCTAGAATAGGTTAGCAGATTGATTGATTATTAATATATTTACTTATAATAGTTGATTAATTTGAATATGACTTTTATATTTAATTCTTATCATATGTGTAAGAAGATCTGAGACTTATCTATATTTTTGTATTTATTTGAGTTATTATACATGTACCAAAATATTATTCAATACTTGGGATATATATTGATTGATTAAAATGTGAAAACTTACTGTGTTACTTTGTCATAGTTGTGTGAGAGGATATATGTTATGATTCTTGTATTGATTGATGTATTTATGCTAAGGATATTGAGTAATTAGATTCATATTATTTTGTATTTATATTCGTTTGTGGAGTGACATATTTTTACTGACATAGATCCTCAGTGAAAGAATATTTCTAATTTTCTTAGAAATTTATTAGAGAATGATTCGAGTATTCATAACTATATTTATATCAAGCAAATCTAGAATGATTAGCTAGATGGTAATAGTGACTTTTCCAGGTGGTGGTGGTAAGAGAGTTGGAATGAGTGCTTTGAGAGGGAGAAAATTATTGGTGATTTGATTTTTATTGAGATACTAGGAGAGATATTGAATGTTACATTTTGATTTATAGAGGATGTTTTATAATTTAGAGGTTGTACATCAAACTATTGGATTCGCTTAACTAGGATCTTATACTTGTATATCTATTAGTTTTATTTTGTTTATTTAATATGAATATTTTAGATATTTTTTCTTGAGTACTATAAATTTCAATTGAGATGCTCATATTTCTATCATTCTTTCTTTGCATCATCTTATTTTGGATTATTTAGTTATGTATTTATGAGTCAATACCAATTTCACTTGTGATTATATATATATATATATATATATTTGATATTGTTATGGTCAATAACATTGTTCATGTCATGAGATATGATAACTCAATGTTGTTTTTTTTGATATATTTTATATGTATGAGTTTCATTATGCTTTATAAATTATTTAATTTGTTAATCAATTGGATAATAATGTTTTTTTTATCTAATATTTTTGTGCAAAGTCAATATATTAAAAATTTTTTTTTGGGATGAAGCAAGATAAATTATATCTATTTTTTTCATCTTTAGGAACCTCTAAATGTTTGGTTAGTATCAATCTATTGATTGTACATTCTAGATTTGAATATTCATAATTGAAAAAACTAAAGATTCGGTAACCAAACATCAAATGGTGATTTTTATTGATTATCTTGAATGTTAGCAATTAAAACATATTACAGTTTTCTACCTAACTTATCAAGATGTTAGTAGAGTTTTATTTAATTTGATTTATTTAAATATTTTTAGATCTTATAAAATGATCATATATATTAATTTGAGATATATTATTATTTTTATTGATAATTATACTATATATATATAACTGATTTTTAGTAATTTGGATAAGATTTGATTGATGATGAATTATACTAGAAATACATGTTTATTTATTTTAAAAAATCTTAATTTTTGTTTTTTTATGAAATTTAAAAAAAAATAATAATTTGTTGATATTATTAAAATATTAAAAAATAATAATATTTTGAAATTTATTTTTATCTATTTTTTTTTTGTTTTTTTGGGAAGCATAATATGGTTTTCAGATATTATATGTTGACACTCATACATGGAATAAGTTAACTAAAAGGAAAATTTGATAATTTGATAAAAAATATAATTTGTTGGTTGTTTTAAAATATTAAAAGATAATATTTTGAAATTTATTTGTCATTTATTTTTTTATTTCTTTAAAAAATATAAGATGATTGATCAAATATTATATGTTGACACTTTTGCATGGAATATGATAATTAAAAGAAAAATTTGATAATTTGTTGGAAATTTCAGAACACCTATATTGCATAGAAGAATTATTATGGAGTGTTGGTGAAAAGTATTACTAAATATTTATTTCTTTATCAATTACATATCATGTTTTGTTAAAAATCTTTTATCTAAGTTTTATTCATCAATTAAAATATTTAAAAAAGGTAAATGATAGATCATTATTTTTATGTTGAATGTATATGTGAAGTAAAAGATTATGATGTTTGTTGCTTGTAAGTTTCAATGAAATAATTATTTTTTGGAATTAGATTTACCAGTTTAGAGATTGATGATATTTTACTAGTAGTTGAATCATATTGAAATTGATTTTTATTTTATATATGAGAAATATTATGATGATTCGATAATTATTACCTAAATGTCTATTAGTGATAATATTATAGATATTTTAAAGAATGTGCATAAAGAATCATATTTAATTTTCTCTTTTAACATGATTATTTTTGATATGCATGCATTAGTCTAAGATGTCAATATTATTGGTTGTGTTTTATTTTGAATTTTATTGACCTTTTTATTTTATCTATACGAGAGTAGGATCACACATGACTTGTGATTGCATTAATTTGAGTATATATGAGTTTTGTTATTTGGTTTTGAATTAATGAAATAAGAATTATTATTATTATTATTATTATTTTCTTTTCAATTTTTTATATATACTTTCTTCTCTTTCCTTGATTGCCTCTGAAACTTGAAGGGGTTTTGACATGAGCAATATTCATCATATGTTAGTAACTTGAGAGAGCTTTTTCATAAAAATAAGAGTGAATGATGTTTGAAGAAACTAGAGAGAAGAGGGAGAAGTATAAATAAAATGATAAAGATGATTAGATGAAAAATTATAATATTTCAAGAAAATGAAATTTTTATAATTTTAAAAAGTATTAAGTGAATCTAGCCAAGTCTATCTCTCATCAAATGAGTGCTTGCCTTCTCATGAATACATTAATATTTTATTCATTATTTTAGAAAGTCTCAAGCATACTATATTTGTATATTTTTTTATAAATAATTAATTAAATATGAACATATTTAGTAGTTTTTTTTATTCTTATATATCATCATAATTTCTATATGGTATTGTTTTAATTGATAAAACATGTTCAATCCTAGAATGAAATTGAGATGGTGATAGTATTAATGTGTAATGATTTTAAAATTAATTATTAAATACTAAATATCTAATTTTTGATTTTAATCTTCAATCAATTAGTAAAAATGATTCAATTAATATTGAAAATCTAAATATTACTCAATATATGTATATATATGTTTGATATTTTGGATATCTAATTTAAAATAATTTCAAAATTATAAAAATATAGTTTAAAGAATTTAAGCCAAATGTGTACATTGAAAACTATGAGCCTTATTCTTTATTATTTGAAATCATATTATTAGGTAATAGTTTTACTACTAAATCATGTGTAAGCTAGAAAATATTATGAGATAATTTCTAGATTATTTTTATGATTTAAAATGATGAATTATTACACAATAAAATATTCTTATGATGATTTTAGTTAAGATATTTTTGCTATATTAATCTATGAAAAAAGTATAAAAATAAAATAAAAAATATTAGAATTAAGAAATATCTAGTATTTACAAATGACAAAACTAAAGAGATATCTTGTGTGGCTTGAACATTTGAAGAAGTAATTATTTATAACTTTTAAAAATACTTAATTTGATAATTTAGTGAAAAAAGTAAAAATTATGAATTATTTTAAAATATGAATAAATATAATGAAAGAAGTTATGAATGATTTGAATTTATATGAAATTATAAAAGAGAAACACATTTTTTTTGAAGTAAATTTTGTTTGACTAACTCATTAATATTAGAAATATGCATTGATAATGAATTATTGGTCAAATACATAAATATGCATTTTAATAAAATTAATATTTGGACTCTTGTTCTTTTTGATTTAAAATGTTATAAAATAATATTAGTTTAAAATATTGTAATATATTTTATTGCAATATTAATATATATATTTTATGATGATTGCATGAAAAAAAATTCATATTGTTAAAATTAAAAAATAAAATAAAATTAAGGAATGTCTAGATGTCATATTGATAAAAAGATTTTATTTAATGTCTAACTATCTTGTTTAATGTGAGGTTTGAGAGAAATTTATATTTTAATAATATTTTACTAATAAATTAGAGAGATTTTATTTGATGAGTTGTGAACATGAAATATATTATTCTTGGACAAAGATATTTATTATTGTAACAAAACATAATTTATGTGTATATGATATTTTTAAATATCTAAGTTAAAGAATGTTATTGTAGTTTAAGTATGTTAAATGAGAATTATGCATAATTTAAATTAAAAAAATATGTAATTTGACAAGTTAAGTGAAAGCTCTAGAAGAAATTATAAACTATAAAACATGAATAAATGCAATGAAAAAATTAATGCTTGAGTTGAATTTATATTTGTTTTTTGTGGAGTGATCAATTTTTTTTGGAGACGTAAATTCCATATGATTGACTTAATCATACTAGGAATATGATTTGATAATTAATTATTGGTTATATATGATTTTAATTTCATTTGTTACAATTGTAGTTTTTTGTTTATAATTTTTTTTTTATTTTGTTATAAATAAGTATCTAACATCTATCTTGTCTCAATCTAAATAATTTATTATATAAGAGTACTAATTGTACATTATTTGTGTTGTATCTTATATTGAAGTTTGAAGATTTTATGACTTAATTTTTTGTATGATATTAGAGATAAATCATAAGTAGTGGAATCAAACCCAAGAATTTCTTGGAGAGAGAGGTGCACTATAACATTATAATGAATGCACATATACTCATATAGCAATGCAAGTGTGTGCATTGTACATTGTAGTCACATTTTAGGTGCTTACATTGCATAGTAGGTGCATTGCAGACTCACAAGGAAGAAGAAAATTAGGTAGAAGAATTATCGACAGATGTGGTGATCCCTATGCTTGCCCATATTGTGTAGTAGACATGCATTGTTGGCATGGACTATGTGTCGCATGCATAATATGTGTGCAAGGAGGAAGAAGAAAAAATGAGTAGAGTTTGGTGCAATGTTTACGAGTGATAACCCATTGTTGGTGACAAAATATGTGTGATACCAATTCATTATCAATATCAATTGAGGGAGCATTTATATGATATAAATATACAATCAAAAGATATTTTTCTTGCCATGCACATATTATAATAATAAAACTCATATTAGAGAGAAATAATAGTAATTTCTACAGAGAAGATTGAGAAAATTATAGAGTTCTAAGAAAGAAAAATTGATAATCAGAGTTATGAATTTTCATAGAGTTCTTTATACATGACATTTACTAGAGAGGAATACTCAAAATTTCTCTCCCAAGATAATAATAAGAACTTTAGGTTCTTTATGTATTAGCCTTGTGACTTGTCCTTCAACTTTATATTTTTGGTTTATCAACATGAGAGCTAATAGTTATATTATAGATAATTATGTTCTTTTTATTTTTTTTACTGATTATTATATTAATCAATGATGAATCATCAAAAGTTATTAGTAATGATAATATTTAATTTGATCATTTATTTTTTTTTCCCACATTTTGTTTATCGGTGGTTGTTTTGTTAGCTCCTTTCTTTGAGTTGTATTTATTTATAATTTAATTTTGATTTTTTTATTGGTATATATTTCTAATATTAATAATTATGAGTATGATTTTCTTTGGGATTAAGCTAGAGGTATCAAGTGGGTTGGACAGCCTGAGCCTTGCACGAGGTAGGACTCGTATGAGCCGTGCCTGGCCTGGCATGACACAGTCTAAAATCATGCCTAGGCCCATGTCGTGCCGGGCCAGGGGGTGCCATGCCCAGTGTTGGGCCAGGCATGACCTGGTTGCCTGACCTGAAGGCATGATCCAATGGCACAACTCAGCATTGTGCCATGGAACTCAGGCTGGGTTTTGGATGCATTGCGTTTGGTTTGAGCTCAACTGCCCGAGCTCCCATGATATGTGACCCGTCAGGCTCTTGCTCGTGCCTTGGTCCTTGCCTGATTCCATATTCTTTTGGAATCGTCGAGCTGAACTAACCCAATGGTTCAAAAAAAAAAGTAAACTAAAATATATCAAGTTGTTGAATGCACCCCCAACGGTCATGATAGAAAAATTCATGGCTGTTGGGTTTCTGTTATAAAAAAATAATTAAAAAATTTAAAAAAATGATTTTTTTAATATAATATCTAGAGGTGTCAAATGGGCCGGCCCGGCACGGCACGGCCTGTTTTTCACGAGCACGATCGTGCTACCGTGCCGTGCCGGGCACGGCACGGTTTGAATATAGGCGGGCACGGCACGGCCCGTAGGCACGGCAAGGCCATGCCGTGCCGGGCCTGCTCGGGCACGCCTTGGCCATGCAGGCCAGGCGGCAGGGCCGGGCAGGCGGGACGCGGGACCGGGGTCTGGGACCGGGAGGCCGCACCCGCACGGACTGACGGACAGGCAGATTAAATTTTTTTTTATATATTGTAAATTTTATTGATTAAGGTTAAGTATAGAGTATTAATTATTAAATATAATTTTTTAAAAAAATTTTAAAAATTAAAATTAAATAAAACAAACAAATATTAGAAAATAATTTTTTTATCAAATTCAAATTAGTTTAGCTTTTTTTATATTTATAATTTATTAATTATATATTAAAGTTATTAATTTTTAAAATAAAATTTAAATCGTAAAAATAATAAATTAATACATTATGTTAGTAAAAATTAAAATTAAAAAAAATTAAACTACACAAATGAAAAATTACTAATCATGCTTTTGAAACCAATGATCCAAACAAAATAAGTATAAGTTTTAACACAACGTATGGTACAAACAAAGCGTATAAATACAATGAATAAAAAAACATCGAAAAAAAAGAGCAGATCAGCATCAATCGTCAAGCGGCATATTATGAGAATCATCAGTCGCAACATCAAGATCAGTATCATATGGATCATCATCGGCAATCAGCTCCTCCGCCATCGTAGTGGATGTGGATGCGACTGTAGTGTATGTCACAGTCCCAGCTTCAGCATGATCACAGATGCTAAACCTCGATTCCTCCCAATCCTTCAAACATGCTAAGGCCTCAACCATATCTGGACGTAATCTCGATCTCCTATCCGAAATCACGTTCACTGCAACAGAAAAAGCAGACTCCGATGTTACGCTCGACACCGGAGGAGTCAGTAGATCCTGTGTCATCCTAGATAGCATGGGATAGGTGGACTCATATGATTTCCACCACGGTAATAAATCAAGATTCTTATTATCAGAATGTGATAGGATTAAGTAGTAATAGGTATCTAAGTACCGAGACAGCTCACTCCTATGTGATGGTCCACCCCTATGTTTCCCCCTAACTAGGTTAATGGAATAATTATCATCTCCGAACAAGGTATTAATGTCCTATCAGACCCGACCCGCGGTCTTTTTACCGGGGGGGGGCAAGGGACGGGTCACGACTCACGCCCACGCCCCACGCGTGCCCGCGTGAACCGGCATGGGACGAACCCTTGCCGGCGTGCCGTGCCACGGCACGGCAAGAGCAGATTCTAACCCGGGCACGGCTTAAAAACATGCCGTGCCTCGTGCTGCGTCGGGCCGGCCCGACACGTTTGACACCTCTAATAATATCTATATATATCTTTTCCTCACTTCTTATTCTAATACCTCATATTCTATTTTTCTATCTAATTTGAAATCTTGAAATCTAAGTTTATTCTCTATCCTTGGACCTTTTTCATTCGGATGTTTGGCTTTTGGAACTTGGTTGTGGACAAGGACATCAGTTATCAGAATTCCGACATTGAGAATCAGCATTCAATAAATGGTCAAAATCCAAATGAGTATTATTTTTAAAATTTTATTTTATTTTTTAATTTTTATTTTTATTTATAATTTAATAATAGATATTATTTAATTTAAAAAATAAGATTTAGAATATAATTAATAAATTAATAAAAATCTAAAATGATAAATAGTAAATTTAATGATAAGAATCAGATTTATATTAACGTAAACATATATAATTTTAATATTAATAAAAAAAATCTTACGGAAAGGTCTGTGATCGTAGTTGTCGAAATCTTATTTTTTTCTCATGGGTTTAATCCAAACATTTTAAAAATAAAAAAGTAGAAAAAAATGTATAGTTTAGATTCACTTTAATATAATACAAAATAAAAATATTAGATGTATATGTGAATAATTGGTATAATATAAAAATTATTAAAAAATATTAAATTGTATGAGTTCATGTGTGACTAGGCACCCAAAAAGACATCAAATAATGTACTAAAAATATGGTGCATTATATATTAGACAAACCCAATTGAGTGGTGAGGTCTATGAAGTTAGATTTTTATGTTGATCCCTTGATATATCACAATGAGTTAGGAAGGAAATACATGACCAACTGATTATTATGATGGATTTTTTAATTAGGTTTTTAGAGAATTCAGGAGTAGTTAATATCATGCAAACTTATTTGAAGCCTGCATATCATAAGATTCCTAGGCTATATGTAGGAATTACATATTAAAATATTATAAGTTTAAAAAATAAATAATAACTAATGAATTTAGGTAATATAGTGACATGATATTTGTGATGTCTGATATCTAGACTAATTGTGATGATATATATTATGTATGTCTTATTACTTATTATATAGATTCTAAATAAATATTAAATAAAAAAGATATTATAATTTTCAGAGATTTTTAATTATAATGATGACTTGATCATATATTAGTGCATGATGAGAATATTTAAAGAATATAATATTCAAAATAAAATATATAATATCACATTTGATAATATATTTAATAATTAAGTAATCATTACTATATTTGTTCGTATCACATTCAAAATAATATAATTTTCAAAGATTTTTTTTTCATAATGGTGCGATCATATATGAGTGCATGATTAGAATCTTTAGAGAATATAATATTTAAAATAAAATATATCGTATAATATTCAATAATGCATCTAAATATAAAGTAGTCATTAAAATATTTATTAGGATCATTAGAGATAGATCATTAGGAGAGATTTTTCATATTAAATGTATGTGTCATATTATTAAATTGATAGTACAAGACGAATGAAGATTGTTTCTCATGCTTTAGAAAAAAATATGAATATTACAAAAATATCTCCGAACACCTAGTAGACATTATGAGTTTGGTAGTCTCTGTTTGTTTGAGTTTAGAGAAGAAATTTGAAAAGATTGTGAGATATTGTTAGAATTACACATACTTGATATTGGAGTCATGTATTTGATATAAATACACGATATCCGACTATGTCAATAGTAAGAGTGCTGAATTTATTATTGACTATACTGACTAGGATATATGAATTTTATTTATAAAATTTCTTAAGATTTTAATAACTAACATGTATTATACTCATGTGCATATGTAATATTAGTAGAATATTTAGGAAATTTAGAGATAACATGATATTTAGTGACATGACTCTTGAGTTGGAAATCAAGTACTTAAAATTATCGTCTATTACTTTATTTCTTTATTGTTTGATTGTTTGCATGAATTCGTAGGTCAAGGTGAAAGGGGTAAAGAATATTTGACATATATATTCTTGTGCATGAATCAAAAATACTAATCTGAAAAGTTATTCCATGAAAAATTAATTGAATTATTTATATTCTATGATATTAGGTATGGTTATAGTAGTAACCAGACTCTAAGTATGAACATTGATAATTTATTAATAGATAATTATTTCTCCTTTTAGTTAGCAAAAGGGAAATGATTGGGTGGATCATTAAATATGAGTGAGTTATTTAGATATTTAGATATTTATTACTGTTAAATTTTATTTAGAAGTATCAAACGGGCTGGGCATGTTGAGCTCGACCCAAGGCAAGGCTCAACTAAGCCATGTCTAGCCCGGCATGGTACTTTCCATCACTATGCCTGGGCCTGTGGTTGTGCCCGGCTTGCTCGAGGCATGGCTCATGTAGTGTTGTGCCAAGGTATTTCGGGTCAAACAATACCCAGTACTTTGGCTCGAAGGCATGATTCTTCGGCATGACCTGAATCGTGCCTCATTCTCGAACCTGGATGGTCGGATCTAGATTTCAAATGGATAAATCTGGATCTCTGCCAGGTGCCTCAAAAGTTGAGCCTGACGGCTCGACTCAATGCCAACGGGTGACCATTTTATTCCAAAAGCCGAATCTTTTGGAATATGAGACTGTTGGGTTAGTTTGACTATCAAATTGACTTATTGGAAAACAAAAATTAAAAAAACATGATTTTTTATTTAAGTCATTGGATTTGTCGGCCCCAATGGCTAGGAGCTGAATCTGATGGTTGTCGTGATTCAGCCCCTAAAATATCAAAAAAATTTAAAAAATGCTAAAAATTTGTCTATTTAAAAAAATTATATTTTAAACAAATATATATAACATTTTTATCATTCATAATATTTTTTCTCTTTCTTTCTCTTTCTTGATCTCTCATTTTGGGATTTACTTTTTAAGCTTACTTTTGGGACTTAGGTGTGTAGTGCAAATTGTGGACTGTTGATTGTGATGCATATATCATAAAGGATATGAGATATTATGTATTACGGGTATTACTTTAGAAATTTTGTTTAGTATAGTTTATTAATTTTTAATTTTAGTTTAAATTTTAGCTAAATAAATATTAATTAATATATACTTATAAACTAAACAAATACTATATAATAAATATACTAATAAAAAATTTAAATGACAGATAATAATTTTAATTACGATAAAAAAATTAAATAAAACATAAACATATAAAATTATAATATGGATAACAAAAATCTTATGGAGAGCTCAAAGGCCACTTAAACTTTGGTTTCTTAGGTTATCTCGACCTAAACATCTAAAAAATAAAAAATTAAAAGAATATCAATAGTTTAAATTCACTTTAATATAATACAATATAATAATTTTAGGGATGCCAAATAAAAATCTATAAAATATAAATATTATAAAAAAATAATAACATGTAAGAGTTTATTTGGGACTGAGAAATTTAAGAGGTATGCCTAATAATACATTAAAAATATAATTTATTAGATCCTATCTAAATTCAACTTAGCATAAGATTTTTTGAGGTTGGATCTAATTTAACCTCAATGTTGACTTTCTTCGTATATCATAATGAGTTAGAGAAAGGGAAGATATGACCAAACTAATTATAATGATGATTTTTCGATTAGATTTTTGGTGGATCCAAGGATAGTCAATATCATGTAGATTTTTTTTCAACCTACATATCAGAGGATTCCTAGGTCTATATCTAGGAACGATATACTAAAATATTATCACTTATAAAAAGAAATAATAATTAATAAATTTAGGAATTATAGTGGAGTGATGTCCTTGACGTTCGATATTTGGACAAGTCACGAAAAAATATCTTATTATTATATTACTGTCTCATATATAGATTCTAAATGGATAGTAAATAAAAAAAATTTTCAGAGATTTTTTATTCTCATGATGTCATGGTTATTTATGAGTGTATGATGAGAATTTTTAGAAAATATAATAGTTAAAATAAAATATATAATATCACAAAATTATAATGTATCTAATAATGAAGTAGTCATTAAAATATTTGTTAGGACTATTAGAAAGGAGTCATTAGGAGAGATTTTTTACGTCATATGTATATGTCACGTTATTCACCGCATTGTATAAGCGGGGATGAATATTATTTTTCCTATTTTAGAAAGCATACGTAACTCACTAATATCTCTTTGTATGTCTCATAGATAATAAGAGTTTGATACTTTATGTTTGTTTGCTGATCAAAAGAAGAAAAATTATCAATCAGATATGAGACACTATTAGATTTATGCATGACTAATGTTGGAGTTATGTATTAGATATGAGTGCATGATATTTGATTATTTCAATTATAAAATTGACGAATTTATTATTGATGACACTGACTAGATTACATATATTTTATTTATGAAATTCTTAAAGATTTATTATGATACGATAATATATATTTGATAGTTTATACTCTCACTACTTATATTGTATTCAAGTGCATATGCAATATTAATAGTATGTTTAAGAAGTTTAGAGATATGATAATATTTAATGATATGGTTGTAGAAATGAAATTCAAATACTTAAAGTATTAGTCCAATATTCTATATTTTTATTATCTGACTGTCTGCATGGATTCTAGGGTTAAGGTGGAATGAGTAAATAATATTTTGACATATATATTCTCGTGCATGAACTATGAAGACCAACCTCAATGGTTCATTTACAAGAAGTTGATTGAGCTTTTTACATACTACAATACTAGGTATGATGGTAGTAATAGTGATGCTTCGAGTATGAATGTAGATACTATATTAGTAAACGATGACTACAGTGTTGTGCTTGTGCCAGGCAAGACACGCTACAGTGCTGTGTCCCGTCATGTCGTGTTGTGTTGGCATGTGGGCACAACACGCGTGACCAGACACCGAATGTGGTCAATACGAGCCGATATCAACAAGCGAGGCTCGCTAGCCCTGAAAGGGTGAATACGCGTTGCGGCGTGGCGGCACGCCACCAAAACTCTAATTTTTTTTAAAAAAAATTAGGGCTTTATCTGCCTGAACCGGGCTAAACCTAGCCGTTTTTGGGCTATGGGTTCGTGCCGGGCCGACACGATATAGTAACCGTTCCTGGCCAATCATGGTAGCCCAATTGGGAGGCCTAAAATTGGGCCAGCCTATCTTGGCCCATTCACACCTATAGGCTGGACGTGTCAGGTTGGCTCTGCTCAAATCATTTCGTGCCAAGCACGGCTTGATGGCCTGATTGGGCCACCAAAAATTGGGCCGGGCTGGCCATACTTATCTCGTTTGACATCTTTAATCAGATTACATATCGTAAATAAAAATTTTGATATTTTATAATGGTGGAAATCATACGAGTTTAACTATCCTATACTGTCTAAGATTACATGTGATTTACCAATTTTTCTAGTGTCGAGCATAATATCAGAATTTATTTTTTATGTTTTAGTTAATATGATTTTGGATAGGAGATTAAGACTATGGTCCGATATATTTGAGGCATTAGAATGAATGAAAGATTGAGTGAATTTGAGGTTGAATATCCATGATCAAGATCATGCTGGAATAATAGTATAAAAGTTGTTGGTAGATGATGACTCATGAGATTTTGAGGAGGTTGAGCTTATAATTATTGAGGTAGTTGAGCTTGCTGTATTATTATTATTATTGATATTTATGATGTTTATAGTTTATTTTATATTATTTTTATGATTTATGAGTTATGTTTATGATTTTATATTATTTTATTTATTTTTGGATTAAATGAAGAATGAATAATTAATATATATTTTTGATATATTTTGTGATTTATGTGAACTTATTAAATAAATAATTAATCCACAATTCTCATTCCGAGATCGAGATTGTGAGTCGAATCACGAGTACAACTGTGCAAGTTGGTCTTGGACTCGAACATGAAGTCCTAGTCTTTCAGGCTATGCTAAAGCGCTAAGCTGGAAAACCTAGGGCCAAAGTATCATGGCCCGGCACATCCCTACATGAATCCAGCCAGACTTAGATTGGTGGGTCGTATCAGGCTAGCCAAAATTAAGTCATGTCATTCCCTTCTGTGGCACGACATGGTGGCTCTATTGGGCCACCTAAAATTGGGCCGTGTCAGTATGACACGACTCACTTGACACCTAGATTGAGCATTGTTGTTTGTATATTTTTTTGGTAGGATAACTTATTAGATGTTTTATTATTATTGATTCATTGTGTGTTAATGCTTTATATATTTACTTGTCATTGTCTAAGTTTGGAATGATAAATTCTAATGTTAGCAATGTCTCAATAATAGAGTGATATGTATTAGTTGTTATAAACATACACTTTTAGTTTTCAATCTTGTCTGTCAGTCATATGCAACTGGTATGTGTTAGCCCAATAGAGATTCATATAATTTATCATATTTATTAATCATTAAACTAGAGGTGTCAAACGGGCCGTGCCGGGCCGGCCCACACGTTTTTTCCAGGCCCACCGGGCTTTCGTGCTGGGCCAGGCACGGCACGGAATAGTAACCGTGCCGTGCCTGTCCCTGGCACGGTTTTTTGGGGGTTCAGCCCGGCACGATTCGTCGGGTTCGGTCCGGTTGTGCCGAATCCTAAATTTAAAAAAATTTAGGGTTTTGGCGCGCCCGAAACCCTAATTTTAAAAAAAAATTAGGGATTGGGCGCCCGAAACCCTAATTCTAAAAAGAATTAGGAATTGGGCGCTCCTGAAACCCTAATTCTTTAAAAAATTAGGGTTTCGGCGCCCAGTAACCCTAATTTTTTTAAATAAAAAAATTAAGCACGGTATCGTGTCAACGGGCCACGGTACCGTGTCAAGCCAAGCACGGCACGAGGCCCGGTTGGCCTTGGCACGTCACGGCACGAGCCCGGGAACGGGAAATTTTTGTGCCAGGCAGGCCCAGGCACAGCTGAACCGTGCCGTGCCTCGTGCCGGGCCGGGCCAGCCTGGCCCTGTTGACACATCTACATTAAACATGTTTTACTTGGTTGGCTATTATCTTATATAATTTATTATTTTTTCACTAATTTTATAAAAAAAATAAAGTTGTTTAATTCAAATATAAAAAAGATTTGAAGTAATAATGTATTATAATATATATGATAGTTTCATTATTTATTGTATTGATCTTGAGGTCATGTATTAGACTTCATATGTTGGCATATATGATATATCTATCAAATAATTTAAAAAAAATGAAAAATAATTTTTTGGTTAAGATAACTAAGACTCTTATTTAATATGAGTATTTCAAAATATATTTTGATAAATATGATCTTAGCTATGCATTATCTATCTTATAAAAACAAGATTATTTTGTCTTTCTATAGAGTCTTAGAAAGTAATTGTTTTGTTTAAGATATTTCTATAAGTTTGGATAAAATAGTACATAGAGTCTTAAACTATATTTCTTGGTTAATCTTGTACTTAAAAAGGATATAAGTATTTCATATCAGGGTTTGTAAAATATGAGTAAGTACCAACATATTTTGAGTATTACTCATTTTTAGCACTCATAGGTAGAATAATAGCCTAGAAGTATTACTCTTTTTCGAAATTAGGAGAGAGAGAGTCGCTAGTCGATTATATTTAAATTTATTAGTTTATATTATGATGATATTAATATCTAGTCATTATTTGTATTTACAAGTATAGAATTGGTTAAATTTGGAGAGAATGAGTTTTTCTCTCTTGAGTCTAAACAATTTGAATATCAATGAGTCTACTTTAGTTTTGGCTCAAACTTAGATAGAAATTAGGAAGTTTTACTATCATAGTTTTATAGTCTATATTAAGAAAATGAGATATAAAAAATTTGTTTAATATAGATGAGAGTCTTATGAAGTTAAATTATTATGTAATAAATTTTTTTGATCTTGATTTCTCGGTCATTCTTTGAAAGAAATAGTTGTCTTGTACTCAATACTTTATTTTATATGTATTATTGTATTTATATATTCTCTCCTCATTATTTTCTTTTACTTTTTGATGGTATTTAATATCCATATTTTATTTTAAGATGTTATTTTATTCAAGTTAATATCATATTATGCTAGAAAAGATATATGTTATCTACACTAATTGGATTTAAACTTTTAGATATTTGAAATGTTTATTATTAGTTTTGGGTTGGTGTTCACTATGAAGATTAGTCCTCACGAGAAGATAAATTGTTCTAAGGTAAGACTTATGAGTGAGTTCGCTTAGATATTTGATATAAATTATTAATATTTTTTTTTTGTAATAGCTAAGACGGCCTTCATATGAATTCTTATATCATTGATATCATCTTACACGTGGAGGATATGTCAATTAGTTGTGAAAACTATTTATTTTTATTATTATCTTTCTTTATGGTGACAAGGAGGAGAAAGTTTATATTAAATAATTATTTGAGTTTTGAGTGGTACAGTCATCATTAGCTTATAAATATGAAAGATATTGTTTGACTTGAAACAATCGCTAATAGTTTGATTTGTGAGATTCTCACAAGCAATCATCCCTTTTAATAGACAAGTATATTTTATATTGTTTTTTGTTTTTTTTTTTTGAGCTAACATAATAAGTATTGTTGCTTATTGTACATGTAAATGATATTTTTTTATAAGAGAAACTAAGTTGGGAATTATTCTATATTATGAGTATTGTTAATAATAGTTCAAAATGAAAAATATTTAGAAGATTAAATATTTTGGATTAAGATTATTTATTTAGGAGAGAGATTATTTTGTCACATAAAAGGTATATGATTGATATTTTTATAGAAGTTGATATTTGAATTGTGCTTTGATAGATATTTTGTTTGACCAATATATTAATTTCTCGTTTAATATAATTATTCTTGTTAACTCTACTATTTAGAGGATAAATATATGAAAAATTAATTATTTGATTTTCATTGATGATCAAACTATATATAAGTTATATAGTCAATATAATTATTTTTTTTCTATATTTTTCTTATAATAGGCTTATCATGGTGCAATTCTTTATATACTGAAATATCTGAAGATGTTTATAAGACTTGGGATATCATTTAGCAATCATAGACACTTACACCGAACCAAGTAATTAGATTCAAGTTGAGTGTCAACTTGCATTGTAAAAAAGTTTATTATATATATATATATATATCTTTATATTTTTTTAAATATAATTGTCTTCTAAAAAAGAAAGAGATAAATAATTATTTTGAGATTTAGTATAGTGACATAATCCAGAAGATGATAATCACCAACGAGATATTTTGGATCTGATACATACTTCAAGAAAATAATCTATTTATTTTTTTCTCATAATTTTTTATTGTTATATTCATATAATGTGATATATAATCTCTAATTTAATATGCACGAGTAAATGAAAATACATAAAAGTGATTTGTTTCTTTTTTTTATAAAAGATTTAAAATAAGATTATTGTTATAATCATGTTCTTAAAGCAGATAAATTAGTACATATTCTTCTAGGTTTTGCTCCTACTCTTTTTTTTTTTTGTCTTTAGTACGATAATCTTAATCTTTAAGCATTAGTTTGAAGTGTTCAAATTTTAGTTTTTATCTTGTTTGTAGTTTATAGCTTTTTTTTTTTAAATATATGATGATGAAAATGATAGTATCAAACATGTTGTTTCAATTCAATTGGCCCACCACATAAGGATATTCATTGTACATTATTTATGTTGTATTTTTTATTGAAGTTTGGAGATTTTATAATTTGGTTTTTTACAACAAAAAAAATTCAATTTCAGGAGCCTCGTCTTTTATGATTTAATATCATATTATAAAATGATTATTAAACTATTCATATTTTATGATTATAAATGTTTGATTATGTAAAAACAAAATATTCATAAGACAATTATAGTAGATGTGTATATTAAGATGAATGCATTAAACATTGCCAAGTTAAAATTTAGAATAATAAAATTTAAAAATACAAGTATCATATTTTTGAAGATAGAGAATATTCTTATTTTGCAAGGCTTCAACTTAATAAAGGTTAATATCTTGATAATTTTATTTTTGAAAACGAGAGAAATTATCTAGTTAGTCTCGAACTTGAGACCTTACACCATTGGATGAATATATTTGTCATCATACCAAGACAAATGCATTCCTAAACAAAGATATTCTTAAGACTTTACATCATTTGAAAATCACACACACACACACACACACATATGTAATATGTATGGTTTGAGGCATTCCTATATAAGTTAGGTGTTTTTAAATAATAAAAAATAGTTAAAAACCCAAAAGCTATGATTATATGAGTATTTTGGGGAAGATATCTACTATCTAATTGCTTATGGGTATGTAAGCTATAACAATCAAACTATTTTATGTCTTTTCTTGAATAAGTAATAATTATTCTTAATATTTTTCATTCAATTGTGAAATATAAGGTCGCTTGCATTGTATTTGTCTATTTGGATGTCACAAAAAAGAGTTTTAGGTCTATGAATTGATAGACAATTTCTCCATGAAGTTATTAATCCATTATAAATTTTATACTCTTTGTATTGCATCTTGATATTGTTGAATGTCTCTTGCTCTTATAAAAGTTAATATTATTTATAAAAAAAACACAAATTTGTAGTGGAATTTTTTCTTTGTAATTGTAGAAGATTAACTAGAATCTGAATTGCTCTATATATAATTATGCTTATAATTTCTAAAATTAATTTAATATTTTATAGTTTTTTTATATACTTGATTATCCTAACCACTATATCTATATGAATTTGTGTAGGATAATTTAGAAAATAATTAAATCATATTAAGGACGTAAGTAATATATGACCTAGAAAATAAAAAGCTCAAATATATAATATATTTGAGACAAAGAATGCTGAATAGAACATGTCATTCATTCTTTTTGTAATTTAATCGAAATGTTCAATTCATTATTTTGAGATTTATTAATTAATATGACATAAGACTTACTAGAAATATATATATATATTATGAATGTATCTGTTTAGTATTTATTTTTAAATTTTGATAATCAAGCTATTCAATCTTTAGATTTGATCATCAAGTTATCTAATTCTTATCTCTGTCTCCTGGGGGGGCTCACACTCCGTGTTCAATGGAAAACTCACAGTAGCTCATCCTCATGGCATTGTGCCTTAGGAGAGGTTCCTCAAATTCAATCGTGTTAGTCGTATCTGGTATAAGCTTATGAGTAGGATTAGTTGTTCTTCCCCCATGAGGAATAATTATTGGGTATGAAAATGAACACTAATTATTATAGTGTTGAATATATGTTCTATTGAATTGAGTTCTCAAATAATTATCCGTCCTTAAATATTATGACAATAGCACTCATAATATTGTTCTTAGATCTTGGTTAATAATACTATTTTTTTTGAGTACTTGATGCTCAATAAAAGTATATCTGATGGCATCTGTGTATTCACCTTCTTCCTACCTAGAGAGAAATCATGAATAAAATATGTTTTATCAAAAATCTTAAACGAATATGAAAGAGTAAGTATGAGATATATGAACTGAAATGAGATATAGTCTGAAAGAGCATAGGATGAGATCTAGTTTATCAGGAAATTAAAGGTTAACTGATTTTCTTCAAAAAATATCTAGGCACAATATTATGAAGTAGGAGTGTCATAGTTGTCTTAGCTTTTTTATACTGTGCATGAGTACTAATATAAGATATATGATGTATTATTGTGCATGAGCACTAATAAAAGTATATTTCAATGTGTTATAATTCATTAATATTTTAATATCACATCTAAATTAAGTTTTAATTTTTTATAAAATTTTGCAAAAATAAAAAAAAATTGAGATAATTTCTTAAATACTGATCATCATGTAAATTGAGTATAATTAAATAAAATAAAAAAAAATATTTAAAATTATAATACATGATCGTCTTATAAGGTTTCCAAAAATGTCGGAGTGTATCAATTGGAAAACATTTTTTTTTTTGTTTCTTCTTGACTTATGAGATAGGAAGTTTTATTATATTTTAATAATTGACAAATCTCATATTTAATAAATATTATTTTTTTAATAATTTGCTCTAGAATGATATCTGAGTCAAAATTGAATTATTAGTGAACCAATAATTCATATGTATCTAGAAGGGTTAATGCAAGTTAAAAAAAATTATGTATAATTTATCTCGCTTAATCTATAGGGAAGTCATATATTTGGTCTGATAATTTTGAATAAAAATATCAGAAAAAAAGAAAAAATTAATTACACCACCGCCTTGTGGTTCTATGAATCAACAAATAGGAAATATCAGATACATATAGAATGCATGTCAAAATAACATAGTCTAGAATAAGGTAGTGAGAAAAAAATTGTAATGGAAACATATCTGATTCAATGGAGGCCAAAGAATAAGGTTTGAAGTACTTCTCTTGAGAAAGCATCACATTTAAATGTTATCCAGGATGTAATACCCACCGTTAGGCCTCTCAACGCTCATTATTATTCCGTGGCGAAAATACTATAGTATTGTGACTGTTCATATTAATTTCACTAAACTTAGGTACAATCACAGCCACATGAATCACTCTTTGATAAATCTCTAAAAGAGATGAAATTATTTTCTCCCCGAAAATATATGCTTGCAAAAGCCAGTGTATTGCCTTATTAATGAATGTATATAAAGAATACTACATTATCTGCTCATCAAGTCTTTGTAAATGTTACTATCATATCAATGATCCTTTCACACAATTGTATAAGTTGTGTAATATGTCATCTTATTTTGACTAATCAATCTACACATTGATAGTTGAGTAATAATATCATATAAATAAATATCTCTGATGAATACATTGAAGTGACCATATATCAAATAAATGATTTATGTATTATTGGACAATAAATTAGCCTTTTATTGATATATTCCTGAGAGAAAAAAAATATTTGTTTTCAATTTTTACTGTGGTATATGATTTTATCCATTAATTACACATGATTTAGGTAATCTTAGAATCATTACAATTCACACTTATACACAAAAGTAAAATAACCTGAATATAAAAACAGTTGAAATATTTTTAAAAAATATAGAAATTGTGGGCTGCACTACACAAAATGTGGGTTGCCCTCCTACTAGATTTCCCCCTACTGAAAGGGTACCAAGGGCATGCCCTACCAAATGAGGGCTTCACTACCAAATATTGGGAGAGTTTTTTTTTACAAAACTAGATTTTGAAGGATAATGTCGACGAGAATTCTGTATCATCACCGATGTGTCGTAGCTGAGTTGGCGAGAAAACTTATTTTTTACCCAAAAAATACATCGTAGGATGTCTAGCAACTTTTAGTTCTAAAAATAAACTAAAAGCAGTCATCGTACTTTGATGTTTTACTGCTATAGTGTGGCGGTGCTACCACCATCATTAAAATCTGGCTGTTATGGACGCTGGTAGTCCTAGAGGGTGTGGTGCCACCTTTTTACTAAAATGCTGGCAATCCTTTGTTGGAAACCAGCCTCCAATACCATGTTACCTACTGTTTAGGGTTTTGAAATGGCACAAAGGAGAGAGGGAGGAGAGGACCACGAATGCAGAAAAATAATACTATTAAGAAATGAGATGATTTAAAGATTCAATACAATATGATTATATATATATATAAATATACACGACTTAAGATAGCTAACAAGTCGGGTGTTCCTAATTAATAAAAAATAAATAAAAACAATAGATAAAAAATAAACTAAAACTTAATAATTAGGAATTTTCTTTGATAATTAATTATTAGTCTTATATTTTAATCTTAAATAAAATAATAACTTATTGTTAGCCAAATCTTTCATTTATGTTTTAGTATTTATGGTACTAAACGATAAGATACTTATAAAACAATCATTGTAAAGATATGTTTGTCATAATGGATGTCTAAAAGAAATTCAAAAATATAAAAAAGCATATGATAAGATTTAGAAATAAATGCAATGAAAGAAATTATCCACAAATAAATTTATGGGACTTCATGGGAGAATCATATTTTTTGGAGTAGTAAAATTTGTATGTGTGACATGATAATTGTAGGATTTTATTTTTTTGATAATGAATTAGTAATCTTAAACATATATATTAATTTAATTTTTTAATAAAATAAATATCCTATTGTTAAACTGATTTTCTTTAATGATTTAAAACGTTGGGTTGATATAAAATAAAATATTTCTAAGATAATTGTAGTAGGGATGTGTGCTAATATGATTGGGCAAAAAAATTATAATGATAAAATATAAAATAATTAGATTAAGAAATATTTAGGCATTATATTTTTAAATAACACAATTAGAGCGAGTGTGTGACTTAAGCTTGTGAATAAAATTTTATTCACAACTATAATGCAAAAAATATTTAGATTGTTAAATTAATGAAAGATGTAGAAGCTAAATTATTTTAAATATGAATAAATATAATAAAAGAAGTCATACATGAAGTTTTGAAATTATATGAAAATTTGTGAGATGATCTAATTATTTGAAGAAGTTTCATTTAATCAACTTTATAATATTTGGAATATATTTTGATAATAATTAAATTTAGTATTACACATATATCTTAATATAAAATTTTTAAAAAAATGAATATCATATTATTGAACTAATTATTTATTTTATGATTTAAAATATTTGGCTATTATAAGGCAATGTATTCATAGAATGATTATAGTATATATGTGTGTTAAAATGAATAATGTTTGTATAAAAATTAAAATTAAAATAGAAATTGATATTATTAAGAAATATCCAGGCGTTATATATATAATGAAAATATTAGAGAGAGATGACTTATATGATTTGAGCAATTGATGCAAAAGCTCTAAAAAATTGATCAATTGAATTATAATATAATTAACTATACACCTATTGAATATGTACATTTGATGTAAAAAATATAATATAGTCGTGAATATAATTTGAGCATTGTATTCATAACATATATGAATGTAATAAAACTATTTATATTAATAAACTAGTGAAAAATATAAAAGAAAATATAAATTATAAAAACACAATTGAATGTAATGAAAGAAACTATGCCCCAATTGAATTCACATGAGGCTTGGTGAGAAGATCATATTATTTTGAAAAGTAAATCTCTTGCGGCTGACTTAATAATATTTGTTATTTTTATCAAGCAATAACAAAAATAATTGGTTTTTGAAGTTAGAATTCACTCTCTTAGTAAAGGTATAATACTTTATATTCAATTGATGCTATTATTATATATATATATATATATATATATTGTTCTGATAGCTTGGACAATATCACGCTTTGGCCTACGTTATTTTTTTATGAAAATTTATACTTTTATGAAAATTTATATTATTATTTTTTTTATGGTATTAATGTTGTTTGTCATAAAAATATGATTAAGAAATTGTGTTGGTTATTTCTTTTTCATAGTTTTTGATTATACCTTAATGAATTTCAAATCATTTAGTTATTAATGTTGTCATTTATTTTTTGTTTTTCTATTAATCTATAAGAAAATATTTTACATAAATTAAAATTAAACTTATATTATTTTAAATATTTGTATTATTTTTATTTTATTCCGTCAGTTTATTTTATATTATTAATCTATAAGAAAATATTAATGTTGGTTATTTTAAAATTAAATATTTGTATTATTTTAAATATTTTTATTTTTATTTTAAATATTATGTATGAGCTATAATGTTTTAATTATGAATTTTTGTAAATTTGAGTTTGTAATTTTATATGTAATTCATAATTTAGTTGAGCCAAATATATATGAACAAGATTAATATGTGAAATAATAAAAACGTGAAAGTCTAAATGTTTTTTTTTTGTAAAACAGAAATTCAAAAGATTAAACAATGAAATTTTTTTTGAGACATAGGTGGAGTTCAATTTATCTCCGAGTGTCCAAATAGTTTATTTTCTATGAGTTGTATTGCTAAACAACTTAATTTAATATTATTTGTTACGTATTAGTATTTTTTTACAAAATTAAAAGACTTGAATGGAAATACTTTGATGGTTGAATCTTATAATTTTTTTGTTTTCTATTTTGTCTTACTAGGTATTTTAAAATTATTAATTATTTATTAAATTTTATTCATGATCTATTAATTATTAGGTTGAAATAATAACAATTCACTTATTCATATCTGATCAAATGGAGACTTTTATCTTTCATTAATTCACATTGGGCCTGAGTTCTTTATGTCATGAAAAAACATACATGAGTTTTTTATCATGCCTCAAGTATATGTGTGACTAAATGCTCATTCAATTTGAGTTACTCATATATTCGAGTATCTAGTAGATTTTAAACTAGAGATTACTTGAGATATTATATTATTTTTTTTTAATGGTTATACTTAGTTTATTTTATATTTTAAATAGTTAATTATTTTTAATTTTTAGCTATTTCATGAAAAATTAAAATTAATTTAATACAAATATAAGAATTACAACAAGTGATGATAAATTTTTAAAGTATATGGTTGATATTTTTCCGATACAAATATAATTAATTACATATTAGACTTTTATGTAAGTACATTCTTAAAATATGATTGTAAAAAAAAATTATTATTTAGTAAATACAATAAACACATTTTTCTATGAAAGATGTATTTTAAGTCATCTTTAATGAAATATAATTGTAACTACAAACAATTTAATTAAATTGAATAACTTTCTCAATCTTATCTTATAGTATTTTTTTAGAGAGATTACTTTGTTTATCTTCTAAGATATATAAAATTACTTATTTTATTTATGACATCTCTATAGTATGTGATATGATAATATATATGATAATAAAATATTTTTTTTTGATTAATATAATATCTAAAAAGAGTATGTGTTTTTTGAGATTGATAGAATATCAGTGAGTATTAATATACATTTTGTGAGACTTTTTAAACAAGTCTAGATTAGAAAAGGATTTAGAAAAAAAATGAATCTTTTATTTTTCCTTAATGAAATCCCATTTGAACCTCCAACCAGTAGGGACTAATCACATATCCCAATTTGTTAGAAAAAAATGAACCAATAGATCCTATAGTTGATTATCATGATCTATTTTTTTTTTTTTTTTTTTTCTGAAAGAAATAGAGGATTTGATCTTTATCTTCATTTGTTGCTTTAATTATTTCTTATTAATACTCTGATACTTAAATCTTCTTTCGAGATTTTATCTTATCTAGGAGAGTGTATTACTATAATAAAAAAGATAATGTTATCGATTCTAATGAAACTTAAAAATTATATCTTTACACAAATGATATACTATAATAAAAAAGATAATGTTATCGATTCTAAGAAATAATTTGGATATTTTTGTTTCATATAGCTTTACACAAATGAATGATATATTAGGTAGACTCGAAAAGTTTATTTTTTTCAAGGTAACATTGACAAGGATGTACACATAGAGCAATCACATGAGTTTCAAGCACTTGTAGAGTAGTCATATCTAAGTTTATAAATTGTGGAGGGCCTATAAAGCCTAATGTAATTCTTGAGAGTTTGGTTTCTCAAAATTCCAGCTTCATTCTTATATTATATACATGTTTTATAACTAATTTTTTATTTTATCAGAGTTCATATTATATTAAATTTTTTGATCATATATGTCGATGATATTTTAATTATAATTGATTATAAGTTATGAATTATTCAACTCAGAGTATTATTATTCATAGTTTTAGATGAATATTTTTTAAAAACTTATATATTTTTTTAGGATTGATGTGCGCGGTGATGATTAATTGAATCATGTCCATTTTTTTTGTGTAATGTGAGCTTTTCAGTTAATTTGACTATTACAAAATTGATTTAACTTATAAAATCAATATAAATATATATATTTTTTAGATTTTTAATGTGGTTTTCTTTGACATAATTTTTCATATACTAAAATATATTAAAAGAAAAAATTAAAGATTGTATATTTTATTTGATGATCATGAATATCTCTTACTAGTTGAATATTAAGATAACAGTTGACTATTAGCTTGCACAAAAAAAGATATAAGTTTATATAATTTTCTTGAAAATAAGTCTCCTAGAAAATTAAGAGTCAGACTATACCTTCTAAGTTCGGTGTAGTAGAGTACGAGATAATGACTTCAATGATAAGTGAGATTTTTTGAATTATATATTTATTGGCGAAGATTAATTCTTCAGTCATTGTTCACATTATTGGCTATGATAGTAATTAGGTTTTGTAATATGTAATTTAAAATCTAGTGTTTTATTAGCAGACCAAACATGTAAATATTTTTTTTTCTTAGAGAGGATTTAAAATGAGATAATGATGGAGGTTATACCCAGTGCATAAGACTCTCGGTTAGCATGGAGTCTTGAATTTGAGACTTATCATCTTTCGATGAAGATAATTATAGTAATGCATGTCTTTTAAATATATTTTTGTTTAAATATTTTTAATTTTAAAATTTTTATGAGTTAATATTTAAATATCAAACACAAGATTTAAAATAAAATTATAATCATAATTATAGTTTTTTTTGCCTTTTGTTATTTTATTATTATATTTTGATAAAAATTTCAAACCTAAGTTTTCTCAATTATTTTTATTTATTATATAATTGTATTTTATGTATGATACTATCATTGAGTATGATTATATTTTATGTTAATGTGTGCCCTAAAATTCAAATTTGTATCAAAGGATTGGATGAATAATTTTGTGGATAATATTACATATTTTACAAACACTTTATAGGGTTTGAAAAGCCTAGAAAGTGTGCATGTAATTGTTAATGTGGTGTGTGTGTGTGTGTGTGTGATGTAGAGGTAAGCACTGTGACTCATGCATAGTAGATGTATTACATATTTTTTTTGTTGATCATATAATATTCTAATCATATGTGATGGTGAGTTATGAATCATCTAACTCAATGAATATCATCATTTACGTTTTTAGATTAAAAAATTTTTAAAAATATATTTTTCTTAGCTTTGATATGAAAAATTTTGTTTGATTTTGTGTAATGTGAACTTCTCAATTATGTATATTAGAATTTTATAAAAGATTAACAATTTGATTATTGTAGTATTAAATATAGTTTATGAAATTAATATAATTAGTTATTTTTTACATTATTCATGAAACTTGCTTTGACACATTTTTGTATACTAAATACATGAAAAAAAATTTTAAATTTATATATTTTATTTGATGATCATGAATTTTTAGACTCTAGTTAATTAATAGCTTGTAGAGAGTAAAAATAGGTTATAAGTTAATATATTTTTATTGGAAATAATTTTGTTCCCTAAAAAATTAAGAGGTAGATAATACCCTCTAAATTCAATGCATAGGTAGAGTATGAGATAATGATTATAATTATATGAGACTATTTGGATCAAATTTATATTCGAGAAGATTAATTTTTGTCAATGTTCACATTAATGGCTATAGTAGTAATTATATAATGTGATATGTTATTTCTAATATAATATTTCATTAGCGGACTTGGCATATATAAATTTACTTTGTGTAATTCGAGCTTCTCAATTAGCTCAATTATGTTTTTAATAAATATATAAAAGATTAATTATTTGATTATTATAAGACTTACCTTGACACAATTTTTTGAATAAAAAATATATAAAAAAATTCAAAATTTATATATTTTATTTGATGATAATGAATATTTCTAATTAGTTGAATATTTATATTATAGTTGACTGTTAGCTTGCACAAAGAGATAATCTAAGTTAATATATTCTTCTTGTAAACAATTTTGTTTTATAAAAAATTAAGAGTCAGACAATAGCCTCTAAATTCAATGTAGAGTTAGAGTATGAGATGATAATCATAATTGCACAAGATTATTTGGATCAAATATTTATTTGGCAAGATTAATTTTTGTCATTGTTCACATAATTGGCTATAGTATTTTTTAGATAATGTGATTCGTAATTCCTAATCTACTATTTCATTAGCGGACTTGACATAGAAAATAAATTATTATTTCTTATAGAGAAGATTTAGAATGAGATGGTAGTGGGGGTCATACTCAGTGCAAAAGATTCACAATTAGTTTGAAGTCTAGGCGATATTAATATTTGGACAATTTGATTTTTGAAAATTACAGAGACTGTGTTTGTGAATTTTAAACTTGAGACCTATCATTTTTTTAATGAAAATAATGGTCCTTGTAACAATGCATGATCTTCAATATTATTTTTGTTTAAATATTTTTAATTTTGGAATTCTTATGAGGTTTGATGTGCTGGTATTTATATAATCAAACATAAGATTTAAAATGTGATCATAATCATAATTGTAGTTTTTTATTTTGTATATATTTTGGTATTTTATTTTTATGTTTCGATAAGAACACATAATTTATGAGTTTTCTTAATTATTTTTGTTTATTATATAAGTCTATAATAAATGAAAATTTAAATTTGAATTAGAGCATTAGTTTGTAAACCCTAGAAAGTGTTCATGTAATAGTTACTATGGTTGTGTGCGAGCAATGTGGAGGCAAACACAATGATTCATGCACAATGTAAGTGCATGCAATGGAATCCTGCATAGTAAATCGTGCAAAGTGGCAGTGTGCTTTGTGAGTTGTGGGCAGTGAGCAATTGTATGGTACAAACCCTAAATAGTAGAAGGCATGCACACTTGTTAACTTGATCTTGGCTATAGGAAATTTAAAAAAAAAAGCAGAGGAAATTAGAATTATGAAAATCCTAATTTTAATTTAGAAGTATATTGTATTTTTAGGATTTGGGACCAAAGAAATTCAAATTTTTAGTTAACTTATATTTTTGAATTATGATATGACATTGACACACACACACACACACATGAGAGAGAGAGAGAGAGAGAGAGATTTTCTTTTCAATGCACTTATTGTTAGAAAAAAAGTCATGTTAGTGATAAGTATTGAGTGTTAGTTCTAAAGAAGCCTAGAGCATTACACCAATGAGATTGTCATGATGATTATTGGAGTCAGCAGCCATGTATTCTCATATAATTTACTCACATTGATACTAATTATTTCTCATCTTCATGTATTATTATATGTTTTACTCATTATCATTTTTATTTGTCTTATTGATATATAAATTAATATTCATATTACTTATAATTATATTATATTTTTTACATCTTTTTTAAAAATAGTATTATAGTCAATGAAAAATAATTAAAAAAAATCTTTGAATGTTATAATTTATAATATTTAGCTTGAATTTTTATTTTATTTTGTCATATTTATTAGTGATTATTTAGTTAGATTAACATTAATCTATGTGAATTATATTTTAAGATAATTTAATTTTGATTTTATTTGTATTTTCATTGTCATTTGTTTTTAGGATTATTATATTCCAAGGAAGATAATATTTGAGATTGAGTATTGTATATTGTATATTTTCTTTTTGATGGTAAGATCTCTTTCTATATATTTGAATTTATTTGAATATTTAATTGTGCATTCTTAGTTTTGGTGTTAGTTAAGTCAAAAATATTTTATGCTAATCTTAAAGGTATTTTAATCTAATAATATGAAACATGTGAGTTATGAAAGATTATTAGAGTTTTCTATCATACTTGTTAGTTTGATTTTGGTAAGAATTTATTTGATTTGATATTTTAACACACACACACACACACACACACACACACACTATAGAGATTAGAGAAGATTTTAGGTATTTAATTATTTTATTGATTATTATTTGAGATATATATGTATATATATTTTTTTCATGATAGATCACAAGTATTATCTAATTCTCAAATATTTTATAAAATTATAAAAATATTTAAAATTTAGTAAAAATATAAAATTCGATATGTTATATTTATTTATTATTTAGTGTATTAATTATGAGATTATATATTATATTTATTGCATCGACATGTCCAATATAATAGTATTATTAAAATAAAAAATAAATATTTGATTGAGGTAACTTAAATACTTCAACTCGAAAGAAATGATTTATAATATTTTTATAAAGATATAATTTTAATCGTAATGTAACTCATTAATCAGATGCAATATATTGATCTTTCTGAGCATGTATTATTTTTAGATCTTATATCATGAAGATATATTATTTAGTTTTTGTCTCAAATTTTTCTAAGATGAGATAAGTTTACATATAAAGTATAAAGATCTATCCTTCTTGGATGCTCAAGTATCCAAAGTGGATATAAATATTTTTTACTAGCTGCTAATATGATTTTAGTGAGCACACATTTTTTGTTTTGAGAACTCATTTTTTAATAAGTTTAGGCCTATATCCTTTGTTAGTCGAGAGGATGTCAGTATTTTTTATTCGATATAATTATAATTTTAGTGAGTGCATTTTTTGTTTTGAGTCAAAAAGTTATATTTGGATCAATTAATTTTTTTTCTTAATTTTTGTTTTGTCTACATCATCAGTTAGTCAATAGTGTCAATCATTGATTATATCTAAACACGTTGGTACGTAGTATTATTTCACTTTCATGGAGTCATTATATTTACGAAGTATAGATCTTGTTGATTTGGGAAAAAGAAGTTTTCATAAAAGGGAGTTCTCCTTCAAGCCCATATATCTCAATAGTCCATGAATCTCCCCCTAGTACATACTTGTGTGGAGTTAGAGATTAGGAGACTTGACTACCTAGAACTTAAAAGTTCATATTAGGTGAGGGTGGCATACACTTCATGCTTAGACTTGACCTTCCAATTACTCTCTTGAATGCATAGAGGAGTTCTACGCAATACTTAATTTCAAAAGTTTTGTTACTTTAAATTTTTTTTTTGTGATCTGTTTTGTTTCTGCTGAGATATTTAAAATTTATTTTTGAGGTATTATCTTATTCAGGATGATGTTAGGTTATAATAGAAGAAATGCACGCTCTCTACTCTAATAGTCCTTAGGAATTGGCACAATGATTTTTGAAAATGATTGTTGTTAGTTGTAGCCGATAATATATCAACTAGACATGAAGAATAAATTTCTTTACCCTATCCTTGAGAAGAAAGTATGTATGGAGCAACCACGTAGATTTTGAGTTGTACTGTCTGATGTAGTTTACAAATTGTATGGCTTGAAGTAGTTAATAAAAGCCTAGTTTGTTAGATTTTTACATGCAGTCAACTCATTTGAATTATTTAAGTGTCTTATAGATTTTTCTTTATTTTTTTAAAGAATTCTTGATAAAAAAATAATTTTGATTATGAAAGATGAATAATCTTAGGAGATTTATATTATTTTTTTGGTATACAAGTCATTTATTATATGAGAGTTATCACCTTGTCAGAGAAAAAGAGTGTGTGTGTGTGTGTGTTTGTGTCTAACTGTGTGTGTGTGTGTGTGTCTGACTGTGTGTGTGTGTGTGTCTGACTGTTTGTGTGTGTGTGTGTGTATATATATATATATGTTTATCTATGTCTATCTATCAGTCTGTTTATCAATTTGTTTATCTATCTATCTATCTATGTGTTTACCTGTCTTCATATCTAATTATTTGTTTGTTTGTCTGTCTGTTTGTCTATCTATCTATCAGTCTATATGTCTATCTCTCTGTCAATTTGTCAAATTGGGATTATACTTTAGTAGATATTCATATTGATCTGGGTATTTTTTTTATTTCTGATGTGATCTATTCAGTTGAATCAATTAATTTTATAAAAATTATAAAAAAAAAAATAATTATCTGATTATAATCAGACTATATTTAATATATACATTTAGTATATTTAGTCATTTCCTAGTTTTTCTCTGACAGATTAATGCCAACGCACCTCATTGTAGTGAGAAATGTTAAAAAATCTTGCATCTTGAGATTTCTTTTACTATATAAGTCAGGAGGTATGTGATATGTTTTTATATATTTTTTTAGAAACAATTTAGATTCTTAGAAAAGTAGGAGGTAAATATTTTTTTTTTGAGACCTAATGCTGAGACAGTTAAAATGATGATAATAATTATTTGTGAGATATTTTTAATCTGGTATCTACTTGAGAAGATTGAGTATTTAATATCTCATCTCACAATTCTTTTTTATGACAGTTAAATAATAATGTAGATAGTCTCAAGTTTAGTATTTTACAAGCGGATGAAACACATACCGGTAGCTTGTTTTATCTTCAGGGTGAAAAAATAACTTGGGACTATTACCATAATATATATTCAGACAAAAGAGCAGCCGATATGCATTTTAGTAGAGATCTTCAAGTGATTCTAACTTATTTTTTTGTCCTTCAATTTAGAATGTATCTTTCATTTTATGTTCATGAATTACTATAATTCTTTGAGGTAATCTTGTCACGCACGCACACACCTGTGTGTGTGCGTGTGTGCGTGCGTGCGTGCGTGTGTGTGTGCGCGCGCATATTTTGTTGTCATGAAGTAATTTTGTTGAAGGATCACTAGATTTTGTTGGAGTAATTGTCATGTGACAATTTTGGACTCAGAAGTGGAAATTGGAATAAACTAGCAGAATATGATAGATACGATATTGAGTGGAATAATATGTTATTTGTGGGTTTGATATTCTGGCAGGAGACCTGGGGGAGATAGTGACGCGGAGTCATCGAGGGAGACGAGTAGTGATGGCAGCAGTGATTATGTAGGAGAGAGGGGGGGCACCTCCCTTGCATGGGTATCCTGGAGCGAAACAAGTACCCTGGACTCGAGCATCCGCAATCTGAACAGACTGACTATTAGAAAGCAGCCACTGGGGAGCTGCTCCAGCGACGAGTGCGAGAGCTGCAGCCATCCTGGTCAGCTTATTTTTGAGTACATGGAGCATTCATCCCCCTTCACGCGCCAACCTCTGGCTGACAAGGCAAGTTCGTTCTTACGCCACTTGTACTTTTGCGCTGCGTGCGAGGCTGAGTTGGGTAAACAATTTGTGCGCGCCTGTGCAGATTTCTGCCCTCGCATCATCTCGATGTGCCCAGTTGAAGACGCTGAAGAGTTGTGATTTGTCACCTTCAAGCTGGATCTCTGTTGCCTGGTACCCCATTTATCGAATACCAATGGGTCCCACTTTGCAGAATCTTGATGCCTGCTTCCTAACTTTCCATTCTCTCTCAACCCCCATTCAATGTACCCCCCCCCCCCTCTCTCTCTCCTCACTGTCTCTAGTTTTCTCTCTCTCTCTCTGGTCTGTGTTGTTTAGGATTGATTGTGTTTGATTTGCGTGTCTGCAGGTGTAGATGGCGATGGAGCGTGTGTGGGTGGCTCTAGTGGCAGGCAGGTGTACCCTGGCGACACGTGTTCTGTTAAGCTGCCGCTGCATGCATTTGGGCTTGCATCGTATAAATTCAAGGTCTTGTTCTGGAATCCAAATGATGTGTACGAGGATCAAAAGGTCAATTCATTGTTGATAGCTGCGGACAACTGGTTGAGGCTGTTGAAAGTTACCCTCCCAGATTACATCTTCTTTGTTTCTCACAATGCCAGCTGAAGGCTTATATTCCCCCGTGATTCATTGGATAAGGGTACCCTAAAAAATTAAAATTGAAGGGAGACCTGAGCCGAGATTAAGCATAGCAGAGTGGCATTTTCAAAAAAAAAAAAAAAAAGGAAATATTTAAAAAAAAAAGCACAAAATCTGGATGGATGTCTGCGTCTCAGCAGGATTAGGCAATTTTCCACTGCCCTATAGATGCCCTCTATTGTTGAAGACCTGGGAACATTGTAATTTTGTGGTCATGGGGAGGAATAGTGTCAGTTTGTGAAGCACTCTCGCACTCCTTTTGCAGGTGCTTTTTATAATTCTTTTTTTTTTTTGTTTTTTATTTTTAAAAAAAATAAGTGTTGCAGATCAGTCGCTATTAACAGAAAAGAAACAATTAGCCAGTTCTTGAGGATTTTGCTTCTAAATTTTTTGGATAGGAGCTCGTTGTGTTCTCTTCGAGGCCATTTATTTGTTCACTTTGAGGCTTATTAGTGTTTTTCGGCTAAGTATTCTTGTAAAATTTTTCTTTGGTTTCTTTTAGCCTTTTCGTTTTTTCGTAGTCTTATTTTGATTTTATTTTTTGGAATAATTTAATGAAAACAACTAATTCTATAAATTTATTAATTTTTATTCTCTTGCAAAGCTATTTACTAATCATATCACATTTTTTTTAGTTTTTAATTTCATTAGTTCTTAATCACAGGAATAATCATTTGTTATATTTATCATTTATGGAATTTTTTTAGTTTTTTTTTTAATATCTTTAGTTTTTTTATTTAATTTCGCTAGTTCTTAATCACAGAAATAGACTCTTGTTATATTTATCATTTATGGAAGCGTCTATTAGAAATCTTCCTGAGCCCACCGAAAATTTTATTTCTACGAGAAGGGAATATGAGAAAAAGCATTCATTGTCAGTTAACAGCAACATAAAAACAACAAATATGATTGGCGGATCACGCGGCATCATGGCGGTGCTCTTCGCCTCCCCCTAAAATTTATGCTGCTGGTTCTCTTCCAAAGCATCTTCCTTGTCAGTCTAGCATGGCGGATAGCAGCAATGCCTGAACGAACTCACATTTCTGAAACTTGTCTTCTTCCTCAGCAGTCAGCGGAACGGGCGGATGGGTTCCCCTGTGAGCAATGAAGAAGAGAAATACACCTCGAATTCGATCAACAAAGCGGGGGGGGGGGGGAAGAAAATCATAAATGTTGATTACTGTCCGAGGGGTTGGGTCTCCGGGCTTGCGTTTCTGGCGTCGGATTCCGGATGGGAACGAGCTCGATGATCATCTTGGTGTTGATGGAGAGGAGGAGAGAAGACGAAGGAAGCAAGCAGCGGGTCAGGATCAGTGTTTGGGGAAGAAGGAAAAGACGAGGTTCCGCCTCCCAGGAGAGATTTATAACTTCCGTCCTGAAATTCTTTTCTAACGGCAGAAAATGGAATGTTGGCTCCTCCCTTGCGTAACCTCCGGTTGCGCTGCCCGTGATCTTTCGCTCTCAGTCAAAGAAAACCATGCTCACCACGAACTTGCAGAAATCATCAAAATGAAAATGAAGATGATGGTGGTTAGAAGAAAGCGAAGATGAAACGAAGATGGAGGATATCCTAAAGAAGCTTCCATGCTGCATAGTTATGTGGCTCACGACATCCGCTCCAACCCATTTGGAGCATACGGGACACACCTGAAGCAATCAAAAGCGAAGAAGATTTAGGCGGAAACCTAAAACTGATCTTCGTGATCCATACGATTTAGGATATCTCAAACCTAATCAACAACAGAAATCGAATCCGAACTTAAAAAAAAAAAAAGGAAAATAAGAAGACGACTATGTCGAAACATAAATTCCTAAGTGTTTTAGGAATCTGAAGCTCGCATCTTGTGATTTGCTGCAACGAGCGTCCTCGAAGTGTTTCCGAAGAAGAAGACGACTGAAACACAAATTCGGAAACAAGGAACTCACTCCGTGCTTGGTTTCGACAGGATGATCATCTTCGATGTGAAAATAAAGCGCGACTATGTCGAAATCCTCTGCGCAGAACGGACAGGAGACCTCGACCTTGGCATCGTCGTCGACGTCGCTATCGTCGTGCAGATCTAAACTCGGCAGGAGAAATTTCAGAAGATAGAAACCAAAAAGGAAAAATATAAAAAAGGTACGCCTGCGACAAAAACTATTACTAAAAGATGAAGATCTAACAACCGTGCTGAGAATGGAAGCGTCTGGAAGCGGCCGACATGCGAGAGCTCCATGAATCAGAAGCCATGCTCTTGCTCGGTTGTTCGCAATCCACCAGGTGTGTTAGGAAGTTGACAAAATCGTTGTCTATCCGTCCACCAACCTTCTGCTCCGCGTTTACCACTCATTTATGAAAGCTGCTTCCTGCTTGTCTGCTGGCGCAAATTTGTTCAACTTTATTTTCCTGGAAAACAAACGATGCTCATATTTTTTTTCCCTTCTTTCTTTTTTTCTTTTTGGTTCCATTTCGAAGATTCTGTTGTTTGAATTAAAAAAAATATCTCTATCATCTCAGTAATTTATTCCTAAAACTTAAAAATTATACAAAACGTTCATGTCAACAAAATGATACACAAAATGACTGCAGGCCGACCAGATCGGAAGCGAAACGCCGGAGGTGGGCGGCTGACGGATATGGCAAGATCGGCACCGCATCATCAAGCTCAAGCTAAAAATAAGCTTGGACAGAAATGTCACGAAGATCGTGAACATCAAGTTCAAGCATAAAACTAGCTTAGTATTCTGGTGCGATTGATAGGATTTGGAGCGATGGCGGATCTCTTAAGAAAAAACTAGCATCATCCATGGTCTGTTAAGAAGATCTGAAACTTCTAGAATCAAGTGGAAGAGGAGCACGGCACGCATACCTGCCTGCAAGTTCAGGTTAGGCGTGGCTTTGCGGCGGCGGCGGAGGAAGCAACACGGCTTTTTCCTGCAAGTTGATCAGGTCAAAGCGTCGACGGATCTGTAAAGAAGATGAGATGAGTCAGGAAATTTAACCGCATCAAGCTTGGTGCCTATTTCAGTCTTCCATTTCAGTCTGGCTTGAGAAATCTCGAACAAACGGCGCGATGAGCAATTTCGATTATCCTCCTATTTCAGTCTGGCTTACCATCAAGAACAAGTGCCTCCGCTAATTGCACTTTCTTCCATCTCTCTGTCCCGCATACAGTGAAATCGATTGAAATGCTGTGAACTAGAAATCTGCGGAACAATCTAGAAATTCACATCAAACTAACTTGCAAAAAAAAAAAACATGAACAATGTCCACGAAAGAGAAATCTAATCAACGAAATGAAATCATGAAAACAAGTCTGGCTATCGCAAACTAATTTGATCGTCCTAAATTGTGAGAAAGTTAAAGCGATGCGACGTGCAAGTGCGATGCTATCGTCCCAAACGGCCCAAACCTCACATCATTACCAAACTCACTACATTTATGCGCCGCAAAAGCCAATTCTAATTTCGAACTTCGGGCACATGTCCACTGCCTCGGTCCATGGACCACCTGTATGTCAGGACCAGCCATCCAGCTTTGAACGGAATTCAATTACTTGACAAGTTTTTTATTTTTTATATAAATAATAAAATTTAAATTCACGTTTTCTTCCATCATACGCAATGTGTGTATGTGGATAATGATGCTATCTCAAAAATAATGATGAAATATGGTTTATGAATTAGAGTTTTGTATTAAAATAATATATTTTAAATAAAATATCCAAAATATAATGCTGGTTTCAAAAATATGTCTAAACTAGTACGTCTGGAAACAGCGTGACAATGGCCGCTGTTCACAACGACAGCCATTATTGCCACGTTGTTTAATTTTAAAAATTAAAGTCTGGCGTTGTGAATGCTAGCTATTGAAAATATTGTGGAGTTCTCATTATCGTTATCTCGGCTCGCCTCTCGCCCCTCACACCTTGCCCCTCTACCCTCACATCTCGTCCCTCTCTTTCCATCCCTCTACCCCGCTCATTTCCAGGAGTTCCATTGTGGAGCTACAACTAGCACGACGTGGAGCTCCGTTGTGGAGCTCGACGGAATTCCATGAGCTCCACGATCGAGCTCACTGGAGCTTGTAGAGTTCCATCGAGCTCCACTGAGCTCGAAGTGGAGCTCACTGGAGCTCGACAAAGGAGCTCCAGTGAGCTCGATAGTGGAGCTTGTTGGAGCTCGACGAAGGAGCTCCAGTGAGCTCGATAGTGGAGCTTGTTGGAGCTCAACGAGCTCTTTCTTGGAGCTTCTGCGAGCTTGAAGTAGAACTCACTGGTACTTGACGATGGAACTTGACGGGTCTCGTCGAGCTCCAGTGAGCTCCACGTTGAGCTCGTTGTAGCTTGATGGAGATCCACGAAAGATTTCATCGAGCTCCATCGTGGAGCTCGTTGAGCTCCACTTCGAGCTCGCTGGAGCTCGACGAGCTCCTTCATGGAGGGAGTGGAGTACCGTCGAGCTCCAGTGAGCTCCACGTCGAGCTCGCTAGAGCTCGAAAGAGCTCCATGAAGGAGCTCTTGGAGACAAGCAGGGGGAGAGGGGTGGGAAGAGAGGGGCGAGAGGTGAGGACAGATGGGCGAGGAGAGATGGACTATTAGAGGTGGACTGTTAAGTGAGATATTACACATTAGATACATATATCATGTGATTAATTTCATAGTACATGTAGGAATAAAAATTATTTTTCACATTAAAAAAAGTAAGAAATTCACTAAAATACCTTATAATGTCAAAGTCAATAGAAATTTAGTAGCATATATTTTTCTGAGGTTAAAAAAGAAACAATTTCAAATAGATGTGATATACCATTAGAAATACACATACCTTATGTTGTAGTCTTGTGTTAACTACCAACATGTTATATCTGTCAACGTCAAAAGTACGATTTGCAAGCTTATTATTGATGATTTAGGCTGTGATACAGAAATTTCATTTATGAAATTCCTAATATTTTTCTAAGACCGAACGGATATATGTTTGTCTGTGTATACTCATATCAATTATATTACACTTAGATGCATATGCAATATTAGTAACATATATTGCAAGTATAGAGGTCATCATGCATTTAGTATCATGGTTATTGAGATAAAAATCAAATATTCAAAATAATGATCTTCCGTTGCTATTCTATATTGTTTGGCTGCTTGTATAGATCATAGGATTATTGTAGAAGATATAAAAAAAAATTTTAACATATATATCAACGTGCATAATCCAGGTACACTAACCATAAGAGTTCATTCATTAAAAATTAATTGATCTATTTTCATATAACGGCACTAGATATGATAGTTATAGTCATGCTCCAAGTACAAACATAGACACTATATTCAGAGATGACTTCTCCATTCAGTTAGCCAGGAAAAAATAATGAAGTAATCCATCAAATAGTAGTGAGCTGTCATTAGTATTTAATTACAGATTACTACTTCATTATATCACATGATGATAATAAAAATTTCAATATTTTACTATAGTAGAAATCATACGAATCCACTTATCCTATGATATATAAGATGACACTTACATGTAATAATGATTGAGAAGATTCGAGGTTGAATATTCATGATAAGACAATTTAATTTATTCCATTAATTTTGATATTTTTATTTTCAATTTAATTTATGCGTTGTCACATTAATTATATTATGTATTTATTCCATTAATATTTTATTAAAATTAAAAAAAAAAATTATCCTTTTATTTGAGCCAAGCCCAACAAAATATATAAACGTGGCCTGGGCCTCAGAGACATTGAAATTTAAAACTTAAAATTAAAACCGAACAACTTAAACCCAAATCTCAAAGTAGGCCCACTCAAGCCTAAACCAACTGGCGTCTGGCCGACTCTTGGCCCACCACAGCCCCGTGGTAAGTAGGCCTGCCATACTTTGCCAGCCAGCCGGTTGGTTCCAGTGCCACGCTGGAGACACGATCATCCCAAATAATAATTATCCCTTGAAATATTTTGTATATGCAAATGTTACAAATCGATTAAAAATATTTTGTATATCCAAATGAAGTAAACCAAAAAAAAAAAAAAAATGAAAATGCAATTAAACAGGTGGAAGAGAAGAGAACGATCATCATGATCATCTAACGACTAACGGAGATAGCTTGCAAACAAGGCAGGAATCAGGAAAAGTATAACCGCAGTAGATGATGGTGATGATATCATTCGGTTGCTGTTGCTGGTCGGGTAAATGGAAGGGAGAGAGCATTCTTCGCCATTGAAGAACACCTTGGATGGGTACCCGTCGCCGGCCGGGACGTTAATTCCGGGCGTTGTCTTCTTCGTGAAAGACAGAACAGATTGTTGTTTCCCAGGCACGCGGGGCTCTTTCTGGGGATTACTAGAGTCGGATTCGGCCACGAGATAATTTAAACCGGCAAGGCCCTGCATGAAGACAGTATTATTGATGCCGTTGACGACAATGGAGGTTCCGTTGAAGGAGTAAGCCGCTTGAAAACCAGGAGATGGTTTCTTCATCTGCACCGCGAGGAACCAGTCGGAAAAGCCGACGTCCTCCCAGTTGAAGATGGTGATTCTCGCGCTCCATCCACTGGAATAATCGCTGGTCAAATGCCAGTTAACACTGAGGCCGCAGTTGTCCCCGCATGGGGCCGGTCTCGGCACTGGCCAGTGCTTGATATCAGCCCAAGCCACGGTGAGGGCGGATCTGTTCTCGAACGGAATAAGTGCTGCTTCCGAAGGAAGAAGAAGAGCAGGAGCAGTAGCACTGCACGAATAGCCCTGCTGGTTAGTTGCAGGGCAGCCGCAAGCACAGGTGCGACACGGAACGACAGAATCATTGTAATAGGCAGAGAAGGAGACGCAGCATTTGGGTTTTTCTCCCTTGGGATGGGTGATGTTGCAGACCACCTGCCAGCTCGCCATGGCCGTAGAATCGGACGACAACCCATTGGGATTGGGGAATTGGGTTGGGCTCACCCGGGCTGGAGGTCCGCACCTATAGGTGGGATTGAACGATCCATAGACGCCCCAGTTCTGGGGCGGGGTGAGTGCCGAACGGTTCATATCAGGGGGCATCTTGTAAACCTCCATTTGAAACACCGACACAGACTTGCTCGGATCCATCAACGGAGGCAAGATGGTGCCATTTCGGCAGCACGACGGGATCAAGCCCAGGGTCGAGTCGTTGGCTCTTGTGGGTGGCAGGTCGACGATGGTTGGCCTCCTCTCACAGTTGAGTACATTGGCGAAGTCCAGGTTGGCGTAGTACGTTCCTTGGGAGCCATAGATGCACTCCGTCGAATCCACCACAGAAGGATAAGCACCCTTCATCGCGTTGATGAACTCGTCTTTCATCCAATCCCAGCTCAGCTTCCAATTATCAAGACGACCGAGTGGGTTGTGATTCGCCATAGTCACTTGCGCCCAGTAGCTTGATTCATACGTTCTGATCACATCATACATGATCGTCAGATCTCCTCTCCTGCGGGTAAGAAACTTTTCCTCTACTGTAATATTTGATTTAAATTTTGTGTTTATGTTGCAGCACACATACATCAAGCTACCTGAAATGAAATAGATTTCACGTTACTTAGTTCTAGAAATAGAGGGTTGTGCTGTGATCCAGCAAACAGATCTAACGGTGGTGCCAAGATTTATATTATAGATTTAAAATATTTATTATTCTTATATTATATTCTTATTATAATATTAAATATCAATATTTTATGTCAGAATAAATATGGGTATACATCATGATATATCTATGATTTTTAATATTTTTATTCTTATTCATAAAAAGTATATTTGTTGAAGAACAGTAAATCTAAAATTCAAAACTCACCAGACATTGTCTGGTGAACATTATTGAGTCACATACAGTGCTTTGAGTCATATAATATATTGTTCTTCGACTATATTATAAATAAAATAATTCCCTAGATGTATTCATATATAATATTTGTAGATAATAAATAAAAGATAAATAAATGAATTAAAATTAATATGAATAATCTTGATGATATCAAAAATATGCTATACTAAACTTTATGATTTATATTCATCATAAAACATGTTACATTAAAAAATTAAAATTTTAATTGTTTCCTATTCTCTCTCTTACATCAGCATAGTAATCTTAGTTGACTTTGCTAGATAAGAGTCCAAATCAGCATGTCGAGTGGATTGGGCGGCCAGGGCATGTGCACGGCAGGGGGCACGGCCCGACTTATTCATGTCTTTCCCATCACGACACTATCCAGAACCATGCCTGAACCTGGGTCCTGCTGTGCTGGCCCAAGGCACGGCTCATGCCAGATAGAGGCTGTTGAGCCCCGTGCCGGGTCAGGAATGACCCATGTGCCTGGCCCGCTGACACGGTCCAAGGGCACGTTGACCATGACCCAGAACCGGGTCATGGGTCATCGGTTACTATGATTGAAGTCCCAATGGCTGTCGGGAGCATCGTATGCATTCGCAACATCCGCCAAATGCACCTGCATGAGTTTTAAAAAAAAATTAACTTTACAATCCTGACCATCGGAATTCTTTCCAACGACTAGGACGAAAATCCAATGGCTCTCAGATTTCTTACTTATATCCATTAAAAAAAATTAATTTTTAAAAATTAATTATTTTAATAATAAAAATATATAAATCATTGACGGTTTTAAAGTTATTTCTTTTATGTTTTGTGCTCTCATTTGCTATGTTGTTCCTCTCTTAGTATTTTTCATTTTTAGTTTTAACTTTTTAGAGTAGAAAATCAGAATGGAATGATGTATGACCTTCAGTTGCGGTTATGATAATGTCTAATGATAGCAGAATCCGAGTAATTATTTTCTGTTATTTATAAAAATTAGACTTGATTGTATTTAACTATAAACAAAAAAAAAAAAAACAAATGACTAACAGTTAGTTTAATAATAATGATATTAATATTGAATTATATATAAATAATAATAAGAAACCATACGAAAAAAATCTGAGGCAGAAATCATGTTCTCCTATGACCTTGACCCAAACACAAATGTCTAAAAAATAAAAAATTAAAAAAATCTCAAATATTTGAATTTACTTAACATAATAAAAATTAAAAATTCTAGGAATCTTAATGAAAAATCAACACAATATATATATTATCAAAAAATATATATAATTACAGGTGACACAGGATGTCTAAAGAGACATACCAAATAATACACAAAAAAATATGATGCATTAAATCTAAGATAAATCCAACTGATCATGAAAAATAGGGCGTTTAAAATTAGATCTAATTTAGTTTCTTTGTTCTTATTCATATACCACAATGATTTACGGAGAGAATGCATAATCAAACTAATTACAATCATAAGTCTTATGATTATATAAATTTTGAAGGATCTTAGGATAATAAGTATCATACAAACCTACTTCTAGCTTGCTTATCGAACGATTCCTATGTCCACGTGTATGAATACCATAATAGTTAGAAATAAAATTAATAATTAATAAATTAAAAAAATATAGTAAAGTGATGTCCGTTACAACCGATATATGTGTTAGTCATGACGATGTATTATTTACATGTCTTACCGTCGACTATATAGATTATACAAAAAAAAAATAAAAAAAATTAAATGATTTACTACTCAATACTTATTATATCTCTATCATATATGAGTTTATGATAACAATATTAAAAAAATATGATTTTCACAATAAGATATTTAATATCATATTTGATAATACATCTAATAACAGAGTCACTATTTTTATGTTTGTTAGAATTATTAGAGATAGACTATTAAATAAATTTTTTCATTTAGATACATATATCATATTATTAACCTGTTAGTACAAGCAAGAATTAATATTATTTAATCCGCAATAGAAAAAATAAAAAATTCACTATAATATCTTAGCAGCCTATCTAACAACATTATTTTGATAATTTCTATGTTTGTGAGTCTAAAGAAAAAGAAACTTAAAATAGACGTGATACACCATTAAAATTATACTTACCTGATATTAGAATTATGTGTTGAATACAAACACATGATATCTGACTACGTCAATAATAAAAGTGACGAATTTATTATTGACAAATCTGATTGGAATACAAAAATTTCTTTGATAAAATTTCTAAATATTTTTTTATGAGATGAAAAACATGTGTTCGTTTATGTGCACTCCCACCACTTGCATTGTATAAAGGTGTATATAATTAATATTAGTAGCATATTTAACATGATTGAATGTCATCTAACATTTAGTGTCATATTCGTTGAAATAAAAATCAAGTATTTAAAGTACTAATTCATCTAACATCAATAAAGCAGGACTACCAGCCTAAAGGATTTATTCATGAAAATTTTAACAAATTATTAACATTCTATGATACTAATTATGCTAATAGTTGTCGTCATACTTTGAGTATAGACACTGACACTATTTTTAGGAGACGATGACTTCTCTATTTAGTTAACGACGAAAAAATAATGAGATAATCCATCGAATAAGAATGAGCTATCTCGGTACTTAAATATCAATTACCATTCAATATCACATAATGATAATAAGAAGCTTGATATTTTACTATAGTAAAAATCATATGAATCTACTTATCTCGTGCTATCCAAGATAATATTAGATCTATTGAATATTCTAGTATCTAACATAATATCGAAGTCAACCTTTTTTATTGCAATCAATGTCAATATCATATCAGATAAGAAATTAAGATTATGACCAGGTATTATTGAGATACTTGCATACATGAAATACTGAAAAGATTCAAGATTGAGTATTCAGTATATAGCAGGACGATGAGCACAAGAATTACCAACATATGATAACTCATGGGACTTGAAAAATATTAAGACCACCACTAATAATTTCATTAGATGCTTACACGATGATTTGCATACAAACACAGATTAATATTGGGATTGATTATTGTTTGTTGATGTATTTATTTTATGATTATTATTTTGATACTATTCAATTTGATTTCAATATAATGATTATGATTTACAATTGTATTTTATTTTTTATTTTTAATTATTATTTATCATTTTTAATTAATATATGGCTCTTAAAGCTTAGTTTGAAATAAAATTTATATTATTTTTTTACTGCACTTGCAGTGTAAAGGTTATAGTTTATTTATATATTTTTAATCTTTTAATTATACTTATAAATCATTAACATTATGACAGGTGTGTGTTGACTATTGTAAATATAATTAATTTTTGTTTTTTTGTTTTTTTGTTTTATTTATTTTATTTTTTTGTTTTATTTATTTTATATTTTTGTTTTATATATTTATGATGATTGATCATTGATGTGTGCTGGCAGTGCCCGACACACACCACCAGGCTATGCCTGATATTGCTTGGTGGGTTGGGTTTAATTATGCCTCATGGCTCATGTCATGTCAAGCACACATACATGGCATGTTGTCAAAATCCAAGCACACATGAGGCATGAGTTTCAAAAAACTCATTACACCCTTACCCGTTACGCTAAATGTGATGGGATATTTACTCTACCCCAATAAGGACAACGAGACACATTTTTATGGCGTAGTCAATGTCCAAAAATAAATAAATAAAAAGAAAAAAAAACACTTTTTTTGCAGTCAAATTTCTTCGAAAATCTAATGGGTAGAGAATTAATGTTTGTCGAAATTCTACCCAAAAAATATAAAAAAAAATAAAAAAATATACATCTTTATAATAAAAAAAATTCTATTGATATGATATTAAAATATTTTATTTTTTATTCATTTATATTTCACAAAGTATGATTTATTTTAAAAAAACCCATTGCCTCCTTACCTGATATGATATGCTAGGCATAATGGATATTTCCCTTGTTTCGATAAGGATAACAACAGGCACTATACTATTATTGTCAATGTCAAAAAATATATATAAATTAATTTTTTTTAGCTATCAAATTTCTTAATGATTAATGGGTAAAGATCCCATTGTTGTTATAAATCCACCTAAAAATAAAATAAAAAAATAAAAAAATAAAAAAATATATATACTTCTAATTTTATAATTATGATATAAAAATTTATTTTTTTAATCATTTATAATTTCACTCATCTTATTTTTCTCTCCTCATTCTCTACTCTGGTTAATTGGTGCGGCTTACTCATTTATAATTTCACTCATCTTATTTTAATCATTTATAATTTAACCATAAGTTTGTAAGATGATAAGGTGCTAGTTAATAAAAAGAAATGGATTAATATATATATATATATAATTAAGATATATATTATAATTCTGTTAATGTTATAATTTATATTAATATAGACTTATATTTTCCAAAAATTAGAATAATAAATAAAATAATAATTTTAATAATAATAATGATAATGACATTATCTCCTTATAATTTTGTTTTTTACTCATATTTATATTTCACAATGCACGAGTTTTATTTTAATAAAACACATTACCTCATTATCCCTTAATCCCTTCAGGCTAAATGTAATGGATATTTCTCTTGTCTTGATTAGGATAATGACATGCATTGTCTTGTCATTGACAATGTCAATATATATATATATATATATATAAGGTGAATTTCTTAGCTTTCGAACTTCTTACAAGTTACAACTAATGGATAGAGATCCTATGGATGTCATAAATCTACCCAAAATATAAATATAAAAAAAAAATAAGTTAAAAATATATATAATTTTAATTTTATAAATATGATATTAGAATATTTTATTTTCACTCATTTATATTTTATCTTGCAATTATAGTTATGTCTTGGGACTTGGGAGTAATTAGTATGCATAGTTTGTCAACCAAAGAAGATGAGGAAAGAAAAATCAGATGACCGATAAAATTAAGGTACACATTACAATTATGTTAATGTTATAATTTATAAAAATATAAACATATATTTTTTAAAAAAAATAGAATAATAACTAAAATAATAAATGATAAATATTAATTTTAATAATAATAAATTTGACTTAGATAAAATATAATCCGATCAAAATTTCTAAGATCAAAACAAAATTCTTTCGCATTGTATATTAGATCAATACACCATAAAAGATTATCGTAACAGACATCCCATTTGCCTAAAATTTAAAAATAAATAAGCTTCAATAATTTGAACAAATTTTAAAATAATAAAAATTAAAAAAACTAAAAGTGCCAAAAAAGATCCATCACAATATTTATATATATTATATATACATGTAGGAGTATTAACAGCAATAGCCACTGTAATAAGCATGTCAATCAATATACTAAAAAATATGATATATTAGATTCCAAACAAATTCAACAAAGTAACCCAACATTTAAGAGAAAATGCATGACCAAATTAATTACTATAATAGGTCTTTCGATTAAATTTTTTAAAAGATCATAAAATAATCAGTATTATACATACCTACTTACAACTTATTTATTGTATAATTTGTATGGTTACTAGCAAGAACATAATAAAATATTATAAATTAAAAAAAATAATTAATAATTAATAAACTTAAAAAAATAAAACATAGTATTATCTTTGACATCTAATATTTGTAGAAACTTAAAAATACATCAATTTTTAAAAGATCAATTCACGATGATATATCATTCATATGATAATGCCTATTATATAAATTCTAAGTAAAAACTTAATTAAAAAAATTTAAAATTTTTTAAAATCTTCCATTTTTATAATAGTCTTGTCATATATGAGTGTTGACAAAGATCTTAAAAAAATATAACATTTAAAATAAAATTTTTAGTATTAAATTTAATAATTATTTGAATAACGATGTTGCTAGTAGTGTATATATATATATATATATATATATCATAACTATTAAAGAGTAGCAATTAGGTGAATAATTTTATATCATATACATGTATCATGTAATTAACCTAATAGTATAAATAAAAATAAAAATATTTTTTCACATATTAAAAAATATAAAAAATTTACTAAAATATATTAGCAAATATTTCATAACATATTTACATATTACAACACAAGACATGTTAGTTATAAGTAGACTCCAAATACATACATGAACATCATATTCATAAACGATGCCATTTATATTCAATTAGCTATAGACAAATAATAAGATAATTTATCGAATAGGAGCAAACTATATCAATATTTATATATTAATTAATATTCCATCATATCATATAATGATAATAAAAATATAAATATTTTTAAGTTGATAGAAATCATATGAATTTATTTTTTCTGTATTATCTAAGATGACATGTTCTACTAACTCCTCTCATAACTAACAAAGCATTGAAGCCTAATTTTTTCCGTGATTATTAAAATTATTTCAGATAGGATATTAAAACTATGACTAAATATAATAGTACTTTTTGTTAAAGAACTAAAAAGATTTATTGTTTAGTGCTCAGGTTCAAGATAAAACAAAAAAATTATTGATGAATGATAACACATTAGACATCAAGGACAATGAAGCACGGACACGGCTCCCTACAGCCGTGTCCACGTGTCCGACACATGGACACAGTACAGACACGTGTCCGATACGCCACGTGGCATATCGGGCAGTTGCGTCGGCTGCCGTATCGAGGGTGACCGATGTCCGACGACGTCCAGTGGCCAACGTCGCAAGCGGCGGGTGCGATTTGAGGGGGAAGGCACAATTTGAGGGGGGGGGGGGCTGGAGGCGGGCGCGATTTAAGGAGGGAGGAAGGGGCGGGCACGATTTGAGGGAGAGGCAGGGGCGGGCGCTATGTGGGGGGATGCATGGCTGGCATAAAATAAAATAAAATATTTTCATAAAATAAAATATTTTTATTTTATAAAATAAAAAAATATATTTCTATTTTATAAAATAAAAAAATATATTTTTATATAATTTAAGATAATTATAAAATATTATTTTATAAAATAAAATAATAATAAATATTATCTTATAAATAAAATAAAATAAAATATTTTTATTTTATAAAATAAAATATTTTATATTAATTTAATTTATTTTATTTCATAAAATACTTAATATTTATCAAAAAAAAATAATTTTTATTTTTAATTTTATTTTTTTTATCATATCGTATCCTAGCCGTATCTGTATCCTTGTTTTTTAGAATTTGACGTATCTCCGTATCCTACCGTGTCGTATCCCCGTGTCCGTGTCTGTGCTTCTTAGATCAATGATATTAAAACTATCACTATCACTAGCTTTAGAATTAAACGTAATAATCACAATATGCATCTGCACTATACTAGTACTACAAACACAAATTAATTATAATTATTAGATGGCTCACATGCAAAATATTATACATATTTTTTTAAATTTTATTTATGCTTATGTACTGTATTTATTGGCACTATTGGTCACCTAGAACATACAAGACCCAAAATGACCCAAATTCAACCATACATGACGCAACATAGAAGTGCTAGACCGTGAGACAATCGAGTCATGCGGAGCTGACCTACCATCAAGCCATGCTAGCACGACATGGCACATAAACCCATCCCACGCCGTGTCAAGCACGACATGGTGGCCTGACTAGGTCATAAAAAATCAATATGTGCTGGCATGACCTATTTGATATCTCTAAGTACAATTCATCTGTTTCATTAAAAGAATGATCAAAAGAATAAAATCAGAAAAATTATCTAAAAGATCTTTTGACTTCTTGGAAGACTTGAAACCCTAGGTGGCAAAGTCTCCTCGTTCTCACGCCATCAAAATCTGGGAATGAAATATACTCAGGAGATGTCATATCGACTAAACTCGAGAGAGATTTCCTTTCCTAGGAAGCTTGACTCTTTCCAGAATCAATTTATCATATAGACAAAAAAAAATAAAAGAATACAAAATACACAATATGATAGATTTTATAAAATAAAATATTGAATACCACTCATCTTTTTTTTTTTGAAAAATAATCAAAAGAACAAAATCAAAAAATTAATCTAAAAGATCATCTTTGAAGACTTTCCTCTCTTTTGAACAAGCTAAGTATATCAACTTTTCTTAATAGACTCAAAATTAACTCTCTCCAAAATTAATTTATTATATACTTATTAGTACATATGATAAATAAATAGGGGTATGTTCATTATAAGAAACAAGTTTAAATGTAACCAAAAGGTACACCTACACTCTCACCTAACTAAATGCCCAAGTATGTCTACAAAGGAATAAAAAAAATTATAAATTTAAATATACTAGTAAAATTTGTACTATTCCTCAACTCATTAAACAAATCATATTCAAAATAAATAACATTAGTATTTTTTAATACTCTACCGAACAACATCAATCTCAGTAAACAATGAATTTTGAATCAATAAAAAATTATTCAACTTATCTCATAGAATATTTGAAAATATTTTCCTTATTCATGTATTTTATACTTGTACCCTATTAAGTAACATAGGAACCAAGAAATTCATACTTTATTATCTTAGGCATCATCTTATTCTTATCAAAACATATGAAAAGATCATAAATAAATAAAGTACTCCCAAACACTCTATAAGATAAGCCAAATGATTTATTTATTATGCAAGATCTAAAAAATGCACATGATAAAAAAAATAAAAAAAAAATATTCGATTGATGTAATCTTTCATTAAAACATCTACAAAAAAAAATATTTGAGATTTCTTAACCAAATTTTCATTTTTTTTCTTTCTATAATCTCTTTTTTATGAGAGTGTGCTATAATATAAAATCTAATATACAATCTCATCATCAATATAGTAACTAAAAAGTACTCAAATTATTCAAAAAATAACATCATGAATATGTGCTTTATCTAAGCAGTCTCTGAAAATAATAATCTGTTATTTATTTTATTAAGAGATAAATTTATTTTTAAGAAAAATACAAAATCTAATAACAAACCTACCATATATGATCGCAAAAAATAATCAAAAAGATCAAAATTAATATTAAGAACAACAACTATCATAGCAAATGGGTTAACTGGGAAGCAATATGAATGAATTTATATAATATACATCTTCAGTTTTTGATCATCAAGTCTGAAAATCTTAATTACATCTTAGAGAAACTCACATCTCATGTTATGTTGGACATTATCACTAGGACCTTTAACTGAAGCTATGATCCAATAGATACCAAAAGATGTCTCATCATCCTCCTCAAGACCAATTATAAGTATCAAATGAGTCTGGCCAAATTCATGCCGAGCAGTGCCAAGTCGGGCCTGATTATTCCAGCCTACCTAAACCTAGGTCCTAGCCTAGCATGGCTTGGATATTCCCTCACCAGCCATCAGTTGTGATTGCAGAATTATGAATTAATTATTTTAATTTTTTTTTCAAATTTTATATTTTAAATTCAAAATATGAATTAATTACGACATAAGACATATATAGATGTGTAAAACATGTCGTGCCAGATAGATCCAAAAAATTTGTTGGGGCTATGATCCCCAATCCAGACTCACGGTTTTTTTGACCCGAGTCCTAGTCGACCCACCCACCCTAATGATAATATTTAAAAAAAATAAAAATAAAAATTTTGAATTAAAGCGATTAGATTTCACCTCTAATGGCCATGGGAGAGAATCCTACGGCCAACATAATTCAACCCAAAAAAATCATTAAAATAATAAAAAATCAAAAAAAAATAACATTAAAAACAAAATCATATGTTCGTTGGGTTATACTTTCACGACTTGCATTACATTCAGTTACATATGCAACATTAGTAGTATATTAAAGAAGTATCGAGCTGATCCAATACATAACCATATGCAACACGACTTGCATTGTACATATGCAAGTACTGGTTCTTTCCATTTCTTAATTGTCTATTGCCTAAATAAATCCTATGGTTAAGGTAGAAGGGGTAGATAATATTTTGACTTATATTTCTTCATTCGTGAACCTGAAAAACCCGCCTGAAGAATTCATTCACGATAAATTAACTAAGCTATTCACATACTACAATACTATGTATAGTGGTAGTAGTAATGAGGCTCTGAGTACAGACATGGATACCATATTTGAAGACGATGACTTTTTCATTCAGTTAGCAAAGAGAAACGACGAGGTGGACCGTCGAATAGAAGCGAGCTATCTCGGTACTTAGATATCAATTACTGCTCAATTCTATCACTTTCTAATACTAAAAATTTTTATATATTATAATGGTAAAAATCATACGAGTCTTCATGTTTCCCGTGCTATCTAAGATGACACGAGATTTATTGACTCATCCGGTATCAAGCATAGTATTGGAATATGTTTTTTTATTGTAGTGAATATGATTTCGGATAGGAGATCAAGATTAAATCCAAATATTATTAAGGCTTTAGCATACATGAAGGATTGGGAAGATTCGAGCTTGGATATCCAAGATCATGCTGGAACTAAGACTGTAATGAAAGTGTAGGAGTTGATTACCGATTATGATTCATATGATAGTGATTTGATATTGAGATTGATGATGATGATGATACGATGATGGATGATTGATAATGTTGCCACTTAACGCCTGACGGTTAACCATTGCAGGATTACGACACTTATGTTATGCTTATGAGTTATGCCTAATTCTAATTTTATTTCGATGTATTGTACTCATTTTTATTTACAATGTAATTAATTTGGTTTAGCTTTATCATTTGTGTTTAAGAATTTTTGTGTTTATTTAATTTTTGGTTGTGAATTATGAAATGTGAATGATGCTTGAAAGTTAAAACTTGAATAATATTTATTGTTTTTTATTTTCATTTAATTTAAATTTTTATTCATATTTAAGTTTTAATTATTTAATATTTTATTATTTCATATATAAATTTTAATTCTAATAATCTAATTAATACATAATTAAAATAAATAACATAAAAAATTAAAACTTTTAAACTATTAAAAATTTATAATTTATAATAATAAAATTTTTAAACATTATCTAATTTATAATTACATAAAAATTCAAAATAAATATTCTAAAAAAATTAATTTTTTAAACCAGCCCATAAGGCATTGACCAGCCACAATTAAAAACCAGCCATGCCTACGGGCCGTGTCAAGCTTGACATGAAGAAACCATGCTTGGTCTGGCATGGTAGCCTAATTGGGCAGCCAAAATTAGGTCGGGTCGGCCCGACCCATCCCGTTTGATACTTCTAAGACATAATGACATTAAATTAAAAATTATTTATTTATTTCAAATAAATGATAAATCATAAAAAAATAAATTCATTAACATAAATGATAAAGTATATTATATTATTAAAAATATCAAAAAAAAACACATCAATCTCATCATTTATCATTCAATTCAAAAATAAATAAAATAACATAAAATCATAATTTATAACAAAAATATAAAATAAAAATCATTAATCTCAATCATAATAAATAATATTACAGGCTTAATATCTCAATCCCAATACCTATTGGTATGAATATGTAATTAATCATCGCATAAGTGTCTGATGATATCACTAGAGGTAGGCTCAATCTCCTCAAAGTTCCACAAGTCATCATCTACCAGTAACTCCTCCTCACTCATTCCAACATGATCTCAATCCTGGATGCTCAACCTCAAATACTCTCAATCTTTTGTGCATGATAGTGCCTCAATAAAATCTAACTACAATCTTGATCTCTTATCCGAAATAATATTAACTATAAAAAAAAACTCTGATACTACACTCAACACAAAATAAGTTATTATGTCTCATGCAATCTTAGACAACACAGAATATATGAACTCATATGATTTTCAACATTATAAAATTTTAAAATTTTTATTATCTTTTTATGATGGATTGAGTAGGAATTAGTATCTAAGTACAGAATTAACTTGCTCATATTTGACAATCTACCTCATTGTTCCCCCCACTAATTGAATGGAGAAGTCTTCATCTCCGAATAAGATATCTATATTCGTACTCGGAGCTTGACTATTACTATTACCATACCTAGTGTCGTTATATATAAATAACTCAGTCAATTTCTCGTGAATAAACCATTCAGATTGATGTTCCTGGTTAATTCACAAAGATATATATATCAAAATATTCTATATCCATTCTACCTTAATCTTATAATCCATACAGATAGCTAAATAATAAAGTAATAAAATGATGGACCATTACTTTAAGTAATTGATTTCTATCTCAACAATCATGTCATTAAATATCAAACTATCTCTAAACTTCTTAGACATGCTACTAATGTTGCATATACACCTGAGTGTAATACAAGTGATAGGAGTATAAACTGATAAATACATATTCGTTGTGTCATAAAAAATATTCAAGAATTTCATAAATAAAATTCATGATCCCAGTTTTCGTCATCAATAATAAGTTCATCACTATTATTTTTGACGTAGTCTAATATCACATGTTCGTATTCAACACATTACTCAAACATCATGTATATATAATTCCAACAATGTTTCACATCTATTTAAAATTTTTTCTTTTAAACCCCCACAAATAAACAGAGACTACCAAATTCTTATTGTCTATCATGCTTCCAAAGAAAATAGTTACATATTTTTTCTAGAGCGAAGAAAATAACTTTCATCCTCACTTGCACCACCACACCAACAACACAACTCACATATTGAACACAAAAAATTTCACTTAATGGTCCATGTCTAATAGTCCTAACAAACATATTAATGATTACCACATTGTTAGATGTATTATCAAATATAATACTATATATTTTATTTTGAATATTATATTCTCATCATGCACTCATATATGATGGGATCATCATGAGAATGAAGAATCTTTAAAAATCCTAATATTATTTTATTTAGTGTCCATTTAGAATCTACATAGTAGACGGTGAGATATGCATAAGATGTAACATCATGACTAGTTCAAATATCGAACATCACGAATATCACGCTATTATATTCCCTAAATTCATTAGCTATTATTTTATTTTACTTATGATATTTTAATACATTGTTCCTATACGTGGACCTGGAAATCTGATTATATGCAAGCTACAAATAGATCTGTATGCTATTAACTATCCTTGAATCCTCTGAAAATTTAATCGAAAAACTCATCATGATGATTAATTTGATCACGTATTCACTCTCTAACTCGTTGCGATATATGAAGAGAGTAAACATGAAAACTGAACTAAATTCAACCTAAAAAACATCATCACCTTTGTTGAATAACACTATTGTCCTTTTGAGTACTACAGTACCAAGAGAAAATGAAGTTAATGATATGAGCGATCATATTCTTTCTACAATGGGGTATATCTTGAACAAAACAAATACTCATCCAAAAAACTTGTATAAAAAATTTCCCTCCAAAATATGAAAAATAATATATATGACTTTAAGGAATAAAAAATAATATTTAATTAATTAAAAATTTGTTATAAACATTATTTCTATCGAAAAGTATTCATGAGCATTTTTATGTAATATAAATATCATAATCATTTCAATTAAATATTTATTATTTTTTTAATTATCTCATTCTATGTATAAATAGTAACACAAGATATTTAATAAATTATCTTAAAAGAAATTCTAAATCACTGCCACTTATTAATATTCTAACATGATATTTAAATATCAACAATTTAAATATCAATAAAAATATCAAAATATTCCAAATTATTATGTCTTATACAAAATTTTAGGATTTGTGGATAGAAAAAAATAAATATTATTATAGGGGTCTAATAAGTCTGGTAGTCATGAGGGTCAAACCACATGCCACAATACCATGCGGCACGACACAACATTGAATCACAATCTCACTCATGCCAAGATCAACCCAGAAGGTAATTCATGCTCAAGTCATGCCCGAGTCATACCACGGGCCGGCCAAAAATTTGACTCACATTCAACACGTGGGGGGTTGCCCATGAGTCAAGTCAAGTTGAATGCTAGATCAAAGTTCAACAAGTGAGATCGACACACTGGTTTCCATGCATGTTGAATGAAAGTGGATGGGCTTGGGCTGACCTAAGTCACGATGATTAGTCCAACAATTGAGGCATGCATCACATGTCAATTCAACTATCATAGTCAACTGACAATGATAGTCATCAGTTGACTAGATTATGTCTAGTCCAACTTTAAAAAAATTTATAAATAAGTAATATATATATATATATATATATATATTTCAAATTGTAATTTCTTTTGTCTGATTTCATTTGATTCCCTTATATAAAATCAAATAATAAATATGTAAATTATAGTTTTGTATAAATTCCTTATTAATAACCACTATTTAATTTTGTCTTGACAAACAATGAAATTGTCATGTTGACTTTTGTTTAAGTTTGCAAGATGACACATATGCTACATATATTTTTAATTTACTTTTATGTAATAAAATTATAAAAAAAATAATATGGCATTTTCCTTCTCCTTCTATATCTACTTATAATAAAACAAATAATAATAAATTTAATGCTTAGATTATTTTGATTTAAATAATTATAATTCAAATTTATACTTAATAGAAAAAATTATTTAATATGAATCCATTTTTATATGATAATATATATATATATATATATATATATATATATATATATATGCCCAATATTAATACTACAAAAGAACATATATTTATAAACCTAATGGGGAGACTAAATATAGATGGGTCAACTGGGCCGGGCAGGCACGATCTGGCACGAGTCACGGCACGATTCAATAATGTCTGGGCTGACACGGCACGGGAATTTCCTGTACTCGTGCCCGTGGCGTGCCTATTCTCGGCAATAACCGTGTCGTGCCGACGTCAACAGAGCCTCGTGTCGTAAATGGCTTGGCAAGGCACGTGGCCCATTAGTACTGTACCTCAGCACAAGCCAAGAAACTGCCCCAATGACAGAAACTGAGCATGACAAGCAAGACTCACCGAGCCCCAAAGTGAAGAAAAATCATGGTGGCACGGCGGCGCGGTTGCTGGACGATGGGCGCCAAAACCTAATTTTTTTTTAATTTAGGGGGTCGGCCCGACCGGGCTGAACCAGGAGGATTTGTGCCACGGGTCCGTGCCGGACTAACCTCCATAGAATCATGTCTAGCCCGACACAAAAGCATAGTTGGGCCGACTAAAAATGAGCCGGGCTAGTACAGCATATCCCATTTGACACCTCTAACTGAATACCAAATGAGACATTCGAACAATATAATAAAAAATATAATTTATTAAATTCTAAACAAACTCAACTTAGTTGTGATATCATTAAATAGTGATCTATTTCAAATTTAATAACTTCTTTCATTTATAATCATTAGTTTGTAAAAAAAAATAACTAGATTGATTACTAATATGAATTTTCTGATTAAATTTAAGAAAAATCTTAGACTACCATATTATATTCAAAGATACATTATATTTGAATACAATTAAATTCTTATGTCAACATGTAGGATAGATATTATGTTTAATCTTAAGTCTTAAGTCCAAAGTCTCCTCGAAGATCTAAAAACTTATGTTTAATAAACAAATGTATCAAGTATGTACCCTGGACCAATTTTAATATAATTAAAATAATATTTAAAAAATCAAGTCCAATGCAAATATTATAAATATTATTTATTTAAAAATATTATATTTTCATTTCAAATAGTGAGAGTAAAAACCTAGTAATATATGTTGAACAATATATTTAAAAATATTATTTATTTGATTTTAGGCAAATTCAACTTAGTTGTGATGTTAGTAAATTTGAACCTACTTTAGATTTAATATCTTTCATTTAAAACTATGAATTTGTATGAGAAAGAATAATCAACTTGATTGATAATATAAATTTTCTGCTTAAATTTATGAAATATCATAGACTAGCACGTTATATGCAAAAATATATTCAACTTACATACTATAAGATTCTTACGTCAGCATATGGGAATCACATCATCGTTTGCCTATTACTAATTGAATGGAGAAAACATCATCTGAAAATATAAAATTAATATTCGTACTCAATGTATGACTATAACTACTTTACCTAGTATAATAATATACAAATAATTGGTATATGTGATATGGTATGACGGATAGAGATTAAATCATCATCATTATGAATGCATCTGAAGATATCATTAGTGCCCTCAATATACTCGATCTCCTCATCCCACAAATCATCATCCATCATCATTTATTGCGTCATATGCTGAATAATCAATCTCGAATCTTCTCAATTCTTCATGCATACAAGTATTTCTACAATCTTTTATCTGAAATAACATTGACAGTCACAGAAAAAATAAATTCTAATATTATACTAGATATCAGAGAAGTCAGTAGATCACATGTCATTTTTAATAATATGAAATAAATAAATTCATATGATTTCTAATATTACAAAATATATAAGTTCTTATTATCATCATGTGATAAGATAGAGCAATAATCGATATCTAAGTATCAAGACAACTCACTCATATTTAACGGATTACCTCATTATTTGCATATAACAAATTGAATAAAAAAATTATCTTCGAATATATTATTTACGCTCGTATTTGGAGTATGCCTACAACTACAATACCTAGTATTCATAATATAAAAATAATTAGTGTCTGTGATATGGTATGACAAATAGAGATTTGATCATCATCACCATTATAAATACGTCTATAGATATCATTAGTATCCTCAATTTACTCAATCTTCACATCCCACAAATCATCAACCATCATCATCTATTACGTCTTATGTTGAATACTCAATCTTGAATTTTCCCAGTTCTTCATGCATACATGTGTCTATAATATCTAATCATTATTATAATTTTTTATCTGAAATGACATTGCCTGGCACAAAAAAAATAAATTACAATACTATACTAGGCACTAAATGAGCCAATAAATCACATGTTATTTTAAATAATATGAAATAGATTGATTCATATAATTTCTAACATAACAAAATTTACAATTTCATATTATCATTATGTAATAAGATAAAATATCAATTAATATCTAAGTATTAAAACAACTCATTCCTATTTAATGGATCACATCATCATTTTTCCTATTAATAATTAATTGGATAAGTCATAATCTTCGAATATAATATTTATGATTATATTGGGAATATGACTATAACTACAATACCTAACATCATAATATAAAAATAATTAGTATATACGGAATTGTATTACAAATGAAGTTTAGATCATTATCATCATTATGAATACATCTAAATATATTATTAGTGCCCTCTATATATTCGATCTCCACATCCCACAAATTATTATCCATTATCATCTATTATGTCTTAACTCTTGTGTTGAATGCTCAATCTCAAATCTTCATAGTTATTCATGCATACAAGTATCTCTATGATATCTAGTCTTAATAATAATTTAATTTGAAATGATATTAATTATCATTAAAAAATAGACTCAAATATTATACTAAATACCGGAAGAGTTAGTAGATCACATATCATTTTAGAAAATACATACTAAGTAGATTCATATAATTTCTAACATAACAAAATATATAAATTATTATTATCTTCGTATAATAAAATGGAATAATAATTAATATAAGTATTGAGACATCTTGCTCATGTTCGAAGGATCAATTCATCATTTATCCCTAACTAACAAAATAAAAAAATCATCTCCAAATACAATGTTATTATCCATACTTAGAGCATGACTATAACTATCATACATAGTATCATAATATTAAAACAAATTAATTAATTTTTAATAAATTAATCCTTCAAATTGATATACATGATTGATACACATGAATATTTATGTCAAAATATTTTTCACTTCTTCTACCTTAACTTTAAAATATATACAAGTAATCAAATAATACAAAATTATAATGAAATACCAGTATTTTAAATACTTGATTTTCATCTTAATAACCATAATATTAAATATAAAATAACATCTATATTTATTAAATACGGTACTAATCTTGTATATACACCTAAATGCAAAGCAAGTGCTGAGAATGTACACGAACTAACACATGTTCTTTATGTCATAAAAAATTTTTATAAATTTCATAAATCAAATTTTTGTATCTCAATCTAAATCATCAATAATAAGCTCATCAATATTATTATTAACATCATCAAATATTACGTGTTAGTAGCCAAGATAAAACTCCACATAAAATAGAGATATCTCATATTCATTTAAAATTTTTTCTATTTTAGCCTCACAAATAAATAGACTGCTAAATTCATGTTTCTTACTAAGCATCTTAAGATATTTTAATGGATTTCTTATTTTTTCTAGTGTGAAAAAAATAATTTTTATTCTTGCCTATACTATAAGATTAATCACATGACACATGTAACTAACAAGAAATATTTTACTTAATGACTCATTTCTAATAATTTTAACAAACATATTAATAGCTACTTCATCATTAAAAATATTATTGTGAGTAATACTAAATATTTTTTAAAAATTTTATATTTTCTAAATATTTGTCATACACTCATATATGCCAAATTAATCATGAAGATGAAAAATCTCTATAAAACCTAATATTTTTTTATTAAGCTTTCATCTAGAATAAACATAATACATGATAAGATATGCAAATAATGCATCATCACAACTAGTCCATATATCAAACGTCTCATACATCACTTTATTATATTTTCTAAATTCATTAATTATTAATTATTTTTTAAACTTATAATATTTTATTATGTCATTCCTATATATGAATCTAAGAATCCTGCAATAAGCAAAATTATACTAGGTCTACATAATATTGACTACTTTATAATTTTTCAAAAATCTAATTAGGAGATCCATGATTATAATCACTTTAGTCATGTCTTCCCTATCAAAATTATTGTAATATATGAAAGGAACCAAAAAAGTTAGAACTAAATCCAAATTGAATGACCTCACAATTATATTGAATTTATCTTAGATCTAATATATCATATTTTTTAGTTTATTAATTGACATATCTCTATATGTTCCAAGTTATTCATACAGTTCTATATGTATGTCTTTTTATAATATATACTTTGTATAGATTCTTCAAATATTCCTAGAATTTTTAGTTTTTATTATTATAAATTATATTCAAATTGCATATATTAACTTAGTTTTTTTAGGTAGCATATAGATTTGAGTTAAAACCATTCAAGGAAACATGATTTTCACATAGAAGTTTTTTGTATAGTTATTATTATTATCTATATTTACATTAATATCAGAATCATTATCATTAAATTCATTATGTAATTTTTTTTTTATTTATATTTTTAAAATTAATTATGAAATTTAAAAAAAAATTATAAACAGATAATTAACAAAAAAACTACTATTGTACCATAGACCATTTTGTTATAAATTTTAATCTCGAGATAAGTTACAATGTTGTATAGGTACACCCACACCAACATATATCCCGTATGCACAAGTGTAAACAATAAATAAAAAATAAAAAAAATAATATATATAATATTTATATTACAAAAGAGAAACTAAATGGAGAATAAAATCGGAGTCAGAAAAAAAATTAAGAACAAATTTCTAAATTTCTTTTCGATTTATAAAAAAATAAAATTCAAATCTATTAAAAAAATATTTTTAAAAAAATTTTGTGAATTTATTTTAATTAAATAATAGCAAAATTCATTAGTCATCAAACTCTGACTACAATAGTCATTGGAATCAATCTGAAGACTACTATAAACCTACATTATATTTTTTATTAAATGGGATGACATGGACAATGACAAACATGACCTATCAATGTTCCTGTCATTGCCCATTACATGAAAATGCTACGGACAACAAGAGAGGCATGGCCCCCCAATTACAAACAACTATGTGGACAACACCCAGCTTACGTAGCCAATTTAAAAAAAAACTTACTCCATCAAGTGGTCACTTGATGATACTTAACCCATGACCCATAACCTAAACATAACAAATCTCTGGTCCACGAGACTAATGGATCATGCCACAAGGCTTGAGGCTTATCCTGGAAAGAGGCAATGCTTGCACCAGCCCAACACGACATGAGTATCGTGATAGGCCATGTCGTGCCAACCAAGCACGACTACACCATATTTTGTTATGAGTTGTGCCTGAGCTACTCAGCCCAATTAACACCTCTATGCGATTCAAACCTTGTTCGATGAAATAACAACCCAATTGATAGAACCAAACCAATTTGGTAGATTGATTAATGGTTAGATCAATTTGACAAATCAATCCAATGACTAATTGATGGTTGGATTAGTCTTCCTACAATGCAGTTTAGTTTTCTCATCCATACAAATAAATATTCAAGTCCTAGTAAAAAAAATTCATGAAAAAAAAATAAAATTTTGAATAATTATAATCAAAACCAAACATTATTTTTAAGCAATTTTTAAGCAGAATTTTAAGTTATTCATTACCATTAATTAATGACCAAGTTGTAAAAAAAAATTTTAAGCAATTTATTTTTAAGTTATTCATTGACCATTAATTCATTGTAAGCAGAATTTTAAATTATTTAATTTTTCTTTTATATTTTTTAATTGTTATTTTACGTTTTCATTTTTATTTTTTAAATTATTCAAGAATATAAGTACACCTTGTATAGTTGTACTGAAAAAATAATTTCAATAGATATAAACAACACACACACATACACACACAAATGTGTGTGTTTGTGTGAATATATGGTGTGTGTGTGTGTGTGTGTGTAAAACAAAGCTCACAAGCATAGCCAACAAGCCAATGATCATTGTGGATAGTGGCCCACTACTACCCACAACTAGTGCACAGCACAATAGTTGTATAACATAGCTAGTGGACTACCCACTTGAACCTAGCACCAAGGACTAATAGTTAGCCAGGGCTCAAGGATCAAGTGACTAGCCTTGGCTCGTACTTGTCTATAACAATAAAAATAAAAATATTTTTGTTGGAGCTAATAATCTATCAAAAAAAAAATATAAAATATTTATAATGGGTAAATATAATAAGATTCACATGTGTTCACTTGAAATATTTAGTGTAAGCAAAACCCATAGTTTATCCAGATTTAAATTCCAAAACAATCTATCACTAAGAGTTCAAAATCTAACACTTCTGATAAGTATATCCAAATCTCACACAAAAAAAAAAATCATAGATTGCTTCATTCCTCTAGAAGCATCCTTCCCGACACTCTCAGTATTATTACACAACCACTATGCACGTCAATTACTCCACACAGGCACCACACACATCTCGCATCCTCTTCATCACCATCATATTGTGCGCCACCACATGGGTCCCCCAATCCTTTGATACCATGTTTAATTTAGCAATTCAAAAACAAAGATTTGTTGATAACAAATCTCATCAATTCACTATAAACACGGTTACAAATACTACTATGACATTTTAATTAGTAATATCATAGTGTATATGTGCCTATATAAGCGCACATACAAATGCAAAAGTTAAAAAAATAGATGTGAGTACTCTAATAAATTAGGAATACTCATTGATAAACTATTTGAGAGAATATCAAGTTGAATTTCATATATATATATATATATATATATATATATATATATCTATTTTTTTGATAAGTGAACACAGTTGTATTAAAAAAGAGCCACCCACAATACTCTATGAAATCTTTGTTCGAAGATGAAAATTTACAAAAAACAAACTTTTTTAAGTCTCTGAATTGAATAAAAGCTCCTCATTCCCAAATATAATCTTGTTCCTCTCTTTCCAAATGAACAAACTTGAAGAGGCACCATAAAGCAATTGTCTTTCACACATTTTTTTCTCTTCCTCCCCACAAATGAACCATGTCGACCAAGAAGAGTCTCTAGTATAAGTACTTAGGAAAAGGGAAGCAATCATAGTCTCGAAAGTGGCATAACAATCATTCACTGAAAGAGACATGAAAGTAACACACACAATGCCGGCTAGCCACATCATCTATCAGTTCAAAACTTCTCTCTATTCCCCCTGCCCACCACAATGAGCTATTATATGCTTAATTTCTTGAATGAAGAAGAAGCGACAAGTCGTTACTAGAACATTCAGTGAAGTGGATTATCAATCAATGGCCCTCATTGCTACTGAGTTATATAGGATTTGAATGTTATATAATGAACTTGATTTTTCTCTTCCATCGCCTCCTCACTCATGGGTTGACAACATTGGAGCATTTTCAATTTTCCTCAAAACACATATTTCATGTGCGAATCAAACAAAAATTTATTGTCATTTCATAATGAAATAATAATAATAATAACAAGAACATTTCTTCTTGTTACACCTTGATCACATGCTCATCATCAAATAAATTTAACATACTTAGAGCCAAGCTAACGATTCTACCTTGCATCATTAGGTTGATAGAGTAACAACTAACCAACCAATTCAAAAACAAGAATATCGTAAATTAAGGTTGTGTTTTGATTTTATAGATGAATGTTATTATTTTGGGGTCACATATTCGATCTTTAGGGATATCAAATGTGTTCTCCAGGGTATATGTAAGTTGGATCTATCGCATATTTGATCTTTGGGGTCACATATAGATGAATGTTCTTATTTTGAGATGAAATTTTGTTTGTTTTGTATTTAGATGTATATGGTATCAACTTCGAATTAAACTTCACGCTCAGAAAACAAGAAACCAGGAATCTGGAACGAAGGAGATGATCTAAAATGAAGCGCTTGGTTACCTTCCACAGCAGGCCGAGGGCAAGAAAACCCATCGTTAACGAGGGAGATTTTTGACGGAAAAGGAACTGATTTTAATGGGACGCCGAACTGTGTGCCAACCAACTTAATCTGCACAGAAGTCTGGGTGGAGTCTCCTGCCGTCTCGATGGAAGTTTTCAGATCGGTCGTCGGATATCCAGCAAAAATCGTGCCGTTCTCAACGCTGGAAGGTAAGGTAGTTCCGTCGGCTAGAACTGCACCGGTAGCCGACACCAAAATCTCGCCGTGGCGAAATCCAACAAAAACCTGCCACGCCTGAAGCTCCTTAGCTCCGTCATTCTGCACGGTCAGCGTTGACTCGAACCGGTACGGCTGTCGCTTTGGGATGCTTGGCTTCAGCTTCGAGCCACCGGTGTACTGATACGAAAGAAAAATTCCATTGCATTCGCTCCCTGCCGGTGGCGGAGCGGTTGCTTTCCTGCTCGTTTGACTGATCGTTGATGGTAAAATGGAAATAAATAAGACGAAGCGAAGAAGATCTGGAGTGAAGATCGCCATTTTTATTGTGTTTTGGGTTTAGAGCGAGCTTGGAATGTTTTTAGTAGTGAGTGGAGAGGGCGTTTGGGCTGCTACGCCTACGCGTCGTAGACATGGACTTTTGGGGACGTTGACTAAAAACAATTTATTCATGAAAACCTGCAAAATTAGAGTTCCTTCTTTTTCGTCTTCCCTGCTCAAGCGCGCATTCCAGCCGCCATTGCAGTGCCGCTGGGCTGCAGAGCTAGCGTCTAATCTTTTTTACTAGGATAAATTATGTTGTTGTGCAGACCTATTAGAATTTAAATAATTATAAAAAAATATTAAATTTATGAGACAGGTTAAATTAGCATTTTAAATAAAAAATTCAAAATATAATGCTAGTTTGAAAAATATTACAAACTAGTACGTTTAGAAACATAATATCAATGTCCATCATTGCAAACAACGATTATTATCATGCTGTTGAATTTTTGACCGACATTATGAATTCCAGCTATTAAATTTTAAAAATTATCAAATATCGACATTGGGAACGATGTCTATTTAATTAAGCCAAAAGTCATCGTTCATAACGATAGCTATTAATTTTTAAAAATTTTTATATGCCGGCATTGAGAACGATAGCTATTTAATTAAATCAATGGTCGTCGTTCACAACACCGGCAATTAAACAAGTTTATACCCGATCGATCTTCTTCTCCTTTTTCTCATTTTTCTTTTTTCCATTTTCACCTAATCCTCCAATTTTCTTCCGCCATTTTTTTCACCAGTAGCCTCCTCTTCTCCACCAGACCCCACGACCCTTCTCCACCAAACCCCACCTTGGCGAGGGCAAGGCTGCATTGCACAAGTATTCAACAGCTCTCCTTCCGATGTTTGTTATCTGTCTTATTTTCTTACGATCAGATTCAGGGGCGTTAGGGTTTAATTTAGAATTTGATTTAGGATGTGACTTTGTTTGTTTTTTTTTTCTTTTCTATTGTTTTCTTTCTTTTTTGTATTGGATATTTATGACCTATTCAAATCATTTATGGAAAAATATTTATGAAGAGTTGTTGAAAACAAAAAATATTAGTATTTTATGTTTGTTTTTCTAAACATCAAAAAAAACTAGAAATTAATTGTGTTCTTTATATTTTTCTTGTTCTTATTCTTTGTAAATAATATATATGTAGTTTTAAAAATTATAAACAAATTATCCTCTTCAATAAAACATCATTACATATATAAAGAACTTAAATCTCCATGTGTAAAGCCTTGTGTGATTTCATCTTAAGAATAACAATATGAAATAAATTCTTCGATCAATGCTTAAGATATATATGAATTAAGTTTTTAGCTAAATATATAAAATGAATGGGAAAGTAGGAAGACTATATGTTGTTGTTATTATTGATTATAGAAGATTGATCCCGATTAGGCCACTTTGACTCAAATTTAGACCCACTGAAGTCATTGTATGATATTGAATCATGTTGACTGTGTTTTTAGTATAATTTGTATTTTGGGTAAAGCTCCCCATACAAAGAAGAGTCTGCCTGATTTTTGATTAAATATTAAGTCCTGGAAAGGGGTCGCAATTGGTGCCATTTAATTCCTAAATAAGGTACTACAGATAATCATCTCTCATATTATTTAATTTTTTTTTACTTCTTTTGAAACAAATCAATTATCTCTGCTTCATGTATTCCCGTAATGTGTTATTATAAATGACATATAATGAGGACTCATAATGAGGTGAAATATGATGAAAATAAAGCTTCAATCGTACCTTTCAAAATACTGGTTGACTGCACGTTTGAATAATTGGGTAATATCATATTTTCAAGCACACCTATTGAGAAATAGAAGTTCAACTTATAAGTGTAAGTATCCTTTAAAAAGTGGAAATAGGCTCCAACCTCTTACAATATAGAATGATAGTTATGTGTACCTAATGTCGAACATGGTTAAGACAACTTCCATCGAGGAAATTGAATTGTTTGTTGATGTCGTTCTAATACACCGACAAGTGAATCAATCTAGTGGTATTGCAGAAATTGATAATGTTGCAAAAATTGACTATTGTTGTGGGCCTAGCAGCGGTTTAGTACGAGATACTGGAGCATATGGAGAAGGTGATGCTTATGCTCATGAAGAAGGTAATGATGAATCTAATGAAGATATTGATGTTGAATATGATGATGACTTACATGTTCAAGCTGATGGACATGTTTCATCATTCTATACTACAAATCAAGTTTTGGAAAATGAGTGAGGGATGTTCATCTATGCGCATGCATTATATTATGATGAATTGAATATCACAAAAGATGCCGAGGAACCTGATGAGTTGGCTCCTATTCAATTTCACCTACCTCCAACACCTTGTTTTGAACATGTTAAAAATATAAATATTGCTATTTCAAGTGATTGGACTCCATGGGAGCAAGAAACTACTAGTTATGCGAGTGGTGAATTTGTAGTTGGGCAAGTTTTTAATTCTAAATCTGAATTGCAAGAGGCTGTAAAGATTTACTCAATTAGAGCATACAATGAGTTTTTTGTAATTGCCTTTTCAAAAAAATTACTAGTTTTAAGATGTAAAAAGGCCAAAGAATGTCAATGTTAATGGAAGCTACATGCCATGATTGTGAAAGATACTAACTTATTTGTAATCAACAAATATAAAGGGCTACATACTTGTGTAAATCTGTGTTTGAAACGAGATCATCATCAATTGGACTCAAAGTTGGTTGCTGCTCATATAGAATCAATAATTAAGGCACAATTTATATTGTCTCCTACTGTTATTCAAGTAATCGTGATAGAGAAATGGGGATATGAGATTTCATATAAAAAAGCCTTGGATGGGAAGCATAAGACATTTCGACACTTATTTGATGATTTTTTCCAATCATATACAGATCTTTCACATTTTTTCTTGGCCATAGAACAAGCCAATCTTAGATGTGTTGTTATTTAGAAAACCATCTCTCATAGTGTGCCAAACAATGAGACATTTCAGCTCATGTTCTAATCATTCAAGCCATCTATTGAATGGTTCGCAAATTGTCATCATGTACTAAGTATTGATGGTACATATTTGTATGGGAAGTATAAAGGGACATTGTTGATTGCTATGGGATGTGACGGAAATAATCAGTTGTTCCCATTGGTATTTGCTATTATAGAAGGCGAGAATATTGATAGTTGAGGATGGTTCTTGGCATGTATCATAAATAGAGTAACTCGATGAATCTTGATAGTTGTGTTATATCTAACAGACATCTAGGTATTATGGCAGCTATGAGTGATCCTGATCTTCATTGGGATGCAACATATGTCGATCACAAGATCTGCATGCGTCATCTTACAATAGATTTAATGACCCACTTCAGATATAAACTCTTGAAGAATTTGGTCTGCAGTGCAGCTATTGCGACAACAACATGGAAGATGAATAGGCATATGTCTACAATTGGGAGAATTAATCTTGAAGCACGATAATGGTTAAAGGTAATTCCTCTTCCGTTATGGGTACTTTCACATGATGGAAGTCGAAGATATGGGATAAAGACAATCTATATGTCAGAGGTATTTAATAGTGTTCCTAAAGAGGCTCGTATCTTACCAATCACTACATTAGTCCAGTTGACATTCTCCTACCTTACAGTTACTTTGTTGCAAGAAGGGAACAATGTGCTGATAGATTGGCATCGGATGAGTAGTTCACACCATATGTTGATACTCAGATTCAAGGTCGTGTGGTTAAGGCTGGATCAATGGAAATTGTTCTTTATAATCACATATATTGCATATTTCACGTAAGATCCAGGAGTGGTCACATTCATCACTTCAACATAAATGACAAGAAATGCACAGGTGGTAAGACACTGATATGTGGATTTTCATGTAGTCATATCATAGCAGTGTGTCAGCATCGATGTGTTGATTTATGGTTATTTGTTCAAGGCTACTACACTATGCAGTCCTACTATGATACTTGGTCAAGCTTGTTTTATCCCATATTCAATGAATATGAGTTGCCTCTTTATGATGGTTCAATGATCATAGCTCCTGGGTCAATGAAACGACAAGTCATTGGTCATCCTAAATCAACTCGTTTGCATAATGAAATAAAGGTTAGGAAGGGGAGAACCAAGATAAAATGTGGGTTATGCAAACAAAAAGGTCATAATCGGTGGTCTTGTAAGAATAGAAATCAAGTTTAGTTGTTTGTTTGTAAATGATAGATCACTTTTTTTTTGTTGTTCTGTATAAGACTTATATCTAGTGTTTATTTCTTGTAAATAAGGACCCGAATAATTTGTTGTTGTATTGTATCAAACTTATTTTTGATAATTAACAACCATTGTGATTAATATTAACAACCATGTTTGATAATTATTATGGATTTATTATATCTTATAGACATGGCTAGGGGGTTTCATGATACGGATTCGTCGGATACATCTATCTTAGTATTGCAAGATAGACACCAATCACACTTAGTAGATACAGAGCAGGTATGTAATTTATTAATTAGCAATTACTATTAGTAGTTTTAACATGTAATTTATACATAATCACTTTTAAATTTAGTTATTTCATTGCTTACAGCTTCAGGAGATCCTCCGCCCTCGACAGCATATGAGAGCCTTCATTTTTTTTTGATAAGTAAAAAACTGCACTATCAAAATCTTTACAATCTATGGCATAGGTAGCAACTTGTGCTCCTTGTAAAAAACAATATACAACTCTACTTTGATTTTCTTAACTATAAAATCTGCATTGGAGGCTTTTGCTTCATAATATCGTCTGTTCCTCTCCATCCAAATGTGATAAATAACCGCAGAAAATGTAGCTTTCCGAATATTATTCTCCATTGTGTTGGCTTTATACATCCTTTTTAAGACTCAGAGTCCCATTGAGAAGGTGAAAATATCACCTTCAATCGAGGCCCATAATTGCAGCGATTCAAGGATGAATCTGGAAAAAGTGCAATTAAAAAATAGATGTTCAAAAGATTCAGCCAATCCACAAAATTCGCAACTGTTATTTGAAGGTGTGAGCATATGAGAGCCTTCATTTTTTTTTTGATAAATAATATGCACTATCAAAATTCTTTACAATCTATGGCATAGGTAGCAATTTGTGCTCCTTATGAAAAACAATATACATCTCAGTTTTTATTTTCCTAATAATGAAATCAGCATCCTTGGCCTTCGCTTCATGGTAGCGTCTATTCCTCTCTTTCCAAATATGGTAAACAGCAGCTGCAAAGGTAGCTTTCCTGAGGTCCACCGAGTTTGCAGTGTACAGCTTCTCTAGGATATTGAATCCCATGGATATGGTGAGGATGTCTTCTTTAAATCTGGCCCAAGTTAGAACATGCGTAATAATGTAACTGGAAAAAACACAGCTGAAGAAAAGATGGTTAAAGGATTCAGCTGCTCCGCAGAATTCACAGCAGGAGCTGGTAGCAGGCGTGAAATATACGTCCTTAGTCCAGAATTTGCCTCTCTTGGCGATCCAGAGGTTAACAGCATGTTTAGGGACTCTGTTTTTAATCCATATGAGATTCGGCCAGGATATGTGTTATTTAGAGGAAGTGTCAGCAAGAAAATGGTATGCTTTGTGTATGATTCTGCCCTTCTCCCCCCACTCCTTAAGTAGCTGAATGGCAGCTTCAATGGAGCCTGCTTTAAATATTAAAGAGTCTTTAATAGAAATTAGGCTCTTCCAGAAATGAGAATTCTCTTTGGATGGCCGTATATCCCATATGGTTACCCCCTTTAAATAGATGTGATGAATCCATTTGATCCAAAGGGAGGTTTTATCATTGATTATTATCCAAAGTGATTTGACAAAAAAGGCTCTATTCCAGATAGATAAGTTTATCAACCCGAGACCTCTCATTTGGGTGGGGAGGCAAACTTTCCCCCAAGAAGCTCTAGGTCTGAATTTTCCTTGAGGTTTTGCACCCCAGAGGAATCTTCTACATGCACCCTCAATAGATTTAATAATAAATGAGGGAAGTAGGAAGACCGAGAACCAGTAGCCCTCAATCCCTTGGACGACTGTGCGAAGTAATTCTAGCCTACCAGCTATGGAAAGTAGTTTTCCAGCCCATTGGTGAATGGCTGAAGTGATTTTTGCAAGTAGGACAGAGAACTGCGAAGATATGAGGCGACTGGATGACAAAGGAACGCCCAAGAAGGTGAAAGGGAGGACACCTTCCATAAATCCAGATACTTCAATAATCTTCCTCTTTGTAGCTTCCTTTACTCCTCTAAAGAAGATGTTCGATTTGGAGGAGTTGACATTTAATCCAGAGACTTTAGCAAATTCATTAAGCGTGTTAAGTATAATAGAGGTGGAGGACTCATCGCCTTTGGAGAAGATAATCAAATCATCGGCATACATCAAATGAGTTATCTTAAGCGAAGCGCATCCAGGATGATAAGAAAACCGATTCAAGGAGGCGAGGTGCCTAGACAAATATTCCATGCATATGACAAATAGATAAGGGGAGAGAGGATCCCCTTGTCTTAAGCCTCTTTGCCCTTTAAAGAATCCATGTAGTTGGCCGTTTATTACCACTGAATAAGAGGTGGTACTTACACACTCATAAATTATCTGGATGAAATGTTTCGTAAAATTGAGGCAATTTAGCACATCAATAAGGAAGCCCCATTCTACCGTATCAAAGGCTTTTTGAATATCGATTTTAAAGAAACAGCGCGGAGAGATTCTCTTACGAGTGTATTTCCTTATTAACCCTTGGGCAAGAAGAAAATTATCGGAAATAAGGCGCCCTTTGATAAATGCTCCTTGGGCAGGATTAATAATAAGATCTATGATCTGGCTAAGACGGCCTGCGATCAGTTTAGAAATAATTTTGTAGGTGACGTTACAGCAAGATATCGGCCGGAAATCTTTAACGGTGGATGCATGAGATGATTTTGGAATTAAAGCAATATATGCGTGATTAATTTGTCTTAGCATTCTTTTTGACCGGAAAAAGTTCTTAATTGCACCAACAATGTCACCTCCAATGAATTTCCAGGAAGCTTTAAAAAATTCTGCTGTAAAGCAGTCCGGTCCAGGCGATTTGGAGTTCCCCATGGTAAACACTGCGTGCTTGATCTCATCCGAGGTGAATGAGAGATCAAGAAGATTGTGATCCTCCTCTTTTAGCTTAGGTCCTGTATCCATGATATTCTGATCAATATGTTTCCTAGGAAGTGACTTGCCTAATTGATCTTTGAAGTAGGAAACGAAAGTATCAGCAATGTCATTCTTAGAAGTGGAGTAGCATCCATCATCCTTGACAATCGTTACAATTTTATTCTTCTGTAATTTAGAGTTAGTTAGTGCATAGAAGAATCTAGTGCATCTATCACTCTCCTTAAGGTATTTGATCTTGGCTTTCTGTCTAAGGAAAGAGAGTTCACACTCTTCTAGTTTCCTTAGGTTAATTTTCCCTTGTGTTTCTGCATTTCTAAGGTCAGGCCGGGGACATTCGAACATTTCCTCTTGTACAGCCTTTAATGCTTCTCTTGCCCGGATAACCCTCGCACTGATATGGCTGAAGTGCCTATCATTTAATGCCTTGAGAGGTTCTTTTAAGGACTTTAGTTTGGCAACTATTTGGAACATAGTCGATCCAGCAACTTTGACTTTCCATGAATTTGTCAATATTGGAATAAAATCAATATGGGATAGCCACATATTGCAGAATTTGAAGGGAATTAGTCTTCCTTTATCTGCGTATTCGGTGGATAGTAGGATCAAGCAGTGGTCTGAATATACCCCTGGAACCAAGAATTTAACATGGCTATCGAGTTGAAGGCTTGACCATTCGGTGTTGGCCATAGCCCTATCAAGCTTACTGGAAACTCTTCCGTTGGTCCAGGTGAAGAAATTACCTGAGGATGGAAGGTCCTCCATGCCTAGACGAGAGAGACAATTTAATGCATCATGGCATTCATAATTGGAAACGGTTTTGCCTCCAACTCTGTCAAGCCCCGATAGAGGAGAATTCAGATCTCCAATGATAGCCCAAGGGCCTGTGTTCCTACCTTCATTTCGCAAGTCTGTCCATAAACTCCTTCTAGCAACCACAGAGTGCAGGCCATACACAATAGACAATCTAAATGAGATGTGCTTTTCTTTATCTACTACATGTAACGTAATCAGTTGGGCCGAGCATGAGAGAGTGTTGATCTCCAATGTTTGAGAATCCCATAAGATCATAATCCTACCATTTTTGTAATGTGCAAAATTATCAATGACACCAAAGTTCTTGAATTTTGTTCGCATTAGCCAGGCGAGCTTGTCACCACTTAGCTTCGCTTCAGAGATAGCGAATATGTCAATCGCGTAAGCCTGAATGAGTCTTTGCACCTCTTTGTGCTTAAGAGGGCAATTAAAGCCTCTAAGGTTCCAGTAAGCTAATCTCATAAATAATATGAAATTTCCACCTTGGAACATCCAGAAAAGGCCGAAATATTACCAGCAACCTCCATATAGCTCTTCTACGATAATGGTTATGAGAATTGTTTTTTGCTCATTGCCTATGACCTATTATGCTGGATTCTTTTATCTCCCCCTCGACTGATTTTCCCCTACCCTTACATAAGATTTCTACCCTTACAATGTAAGCCCCCATCTGACCGATCCAGCATATGGGAAGACGATTCCAAGGATAGAGAGTAGAATGAGTAGGGATCGATATATATAAATATTGCACACCACCATAGCAAGCATCTTTTAGAGAAATCCAAGTGCGTCCAGATAAGCCCATAAGCTGGCTAATATTAGGATTTTTAAAAAGCTCCAGACAGAAAGAAGCTGTTCTGGGTTTTTCGTTGCACACATCTTTTGACTCACACAATGCCATCCAACGAGGTGCCCACACCTCATCCCGAAGAACCCTTATAATTAGTGCGAAGGAGGGTTGAGATTCCCTCCTTCTCCAGCCTCCAAAACTCCAACGAAACCTCCGCCAAAAACCAAGAAAAAAGACAAAAGTTACAAAATAAGAAGCCCAGAAAAGCAGCTGAGCCTCTGAAATTCTTCTATGCTGGACCATATGGGGTAGACCCCTTCCGCTCTTTGTACCTTGCTTTGTTTCTGAGATTAAGGGAAGGACCCTCCCTAGTTCTGTGTTCCTTCTTTTTTACCTTTGCTTTAACTGTTTGAAAACCCTCAGCATTCAGTTCTGCATTTCCAGATTCTGCCCGGATATCCTCGAGCATTTCTCCTTCCTCGGGAGAGGAGGATTCATTTGAGTCTTTCACAACTTCCGCAGAAATTGAGGGGAGAGCTGGTTTTCCTGATACATCCTCAGAATGACACTTTGCCGAGGGGGAAGTATCTAGGATATTTTCTAGGTTCTTTACTTCAAGCATTTTAACCTTGCGGCAATCATTAGAGAAATGGCCAAATATGCAGCAATTTTTACAGTATACAGGCAAATTTTCGTATATGACTGGTTGTTTAATACTAGAGCCATCTGGGAATTCCAGTACTAGAGTATCCGTGAGGTTTTTGCCTAGATCTATTTCCACCAAGACTCTCGCAAATGAGATTTTGGAGATATTCATTGTGAGTTTATCCATATGTAAAGGCCGACCAATGCAACTAGCAGTCTTGCTAAGGCCTTTGGGGTTCCAGAGATGCAGGGGAAAGTCTGGAAATTTTACCCATATAGGGATTTTGGCCATTTCTTTTAGGCCGTAATGAAAACCAACAGGGAGCGGTTTAACATAGAGAGGCCTGCCATAAACTAGGTAAGGGCCTGAGTTAAGTATACGGTCTCTATCAACAGAATTTCCAAACCGAAATACAATCCATCCACTAGGATGTTGGATTATTTGTGGGGATGATCTCCAATATTCTTCCATGAATTTCCTTAGTAATGTTAGGCCTGGGCTTCTAGTTACGAAGTACCCAATTAAACAGTTATTCCAATATTCACGATGCAAATCATCTTCCACAAACACTGCTTTACCTGGCTCGGTTGGAGGAATATAATCCAGTTTGGAGGAGGATGCAAGGGCTCTGTTTCCAGCGAATAGACTGCTCCACGGGGCTTTAGACTTGCCGAAGGTTCTCAGTCCCTTTTCCTCTTCATTTGGTTGTTGGACTAGAGCTGCAGGTGTCTATTTTCCTTCACCAGAAACAAATTCAAGTGATTTGTTTTCGTTTTGGGCCAATTCTTCGGGAGTGTTATCTCCAGTGACATCCAAGCTATTTCCATCTCGATTAGACCCGTTTCCTGGCTTTGAGGTGGAGGCAAGGCTACTGGACAACAGCCCTCTCCTTCGAATATCCGAACCATTAAATTCATCATTCAATTCTTTTAAGCTATTAGGAAACATATCATTATCACAAGAATCTTTCGAATTATGAGTAGAAGATTCAGATTGAAGCACACCATCATTATGTTCTAAGCTTAGGTTAAGGTTCGGTAAATCAGACCTTAAAAAATTCTCAGCGGCCAAGTTCAAATTCGAAGTGGTTGAAGAATTAGGGTTCAGCTCCAAGATATTCGCATTCGGAAGTGGAAATCCATCAAGGGCTTCGGTGGCGAACTTACCGTAGATGGTTTGCCGTCGAGCGCCATCATCAACAACAAACTCAGTCGCGGCAGAATCGTTCTCTGAGCAGAGAACCAAATGTCTTCGGGTTCTCCTTGGAGGCGAAGTCGCACGAGCAGGAGGCTGAGCGTCGGGAGCAGCATCTAGGTTTGCCTCGGCATCTTTGGCGATATTTAATATATCGGGCGGTCCCGACATATTATATAGGAAATTAGGGGAGGCAGAAATTATCTAAGTGTAAAAAATTACCTCCATTGTGAGCATCCAAGCTCCATTTCTAAGGATTTTCGGGATTTAGGAAGGATTTAGGCAGAATCAGGGGAGAGGGAAACACATATGAGAGCCTTCATGACTATATGGATGATGGATATTAAAATTCAGCCATACGTGATTAGGGCTGGATTTTACGGTATATACCATTTGGGCCACATTACGATCGATTGGCCACTTATCACCTCACTCATCGAGAGGTGATGGTCTAAGATACACATATTTCATGTGCCAGTAGAAGAGATGATGATTACCTTACATGATGTCACCATCCTCCTTAGCCTTCGTATACATGGCCCAGCAATCGCTGGCACATGTGTGTTCAATGTGGTGGTGTTATACATGGAGTTGCTCGGTGTCATCCCACCTACTGATGCTATTAGAGGAGCCCCTATCTATTTTGTGGTGGTTATGTATCCAGTTATCCGCCTCATCATCTAATGCAGATGAGGTCACATTAGAGCATTGTGCATGTGAGTTCATCTTAGCACTGATCGGATCCTTCTTGTTTGCGGACAAGAAGGATGTGCATGTTCCCATGTGCTTTCTTCCGCTACTGCGAGATTTGAAGGATACTATGATATATAGTTGGGATGGTGCAGTACTAGCACATACATACTGTGAGTTATGCCGAGCCAACTTGGATAGTAGCCGTGGTATTAGCAGTTGTATTGCACTCATACATATATGTAATAATTGGGAATGTGTATTGTTATGTATGAATGATTTATCATATTTTTCCTAATGCAATATAAAAATTTCAATATTTTGACCTACTTTCTCATTATGTTGTATTCAACAATAGTCTTGAGAGAAACTTCATGTCAGACGACCCAATTTTGGGTAACCACACGCAGATATAGCACCACCACCCGCTCACTTCTAAACAATATAAATGAGTAATTCTTTGAATTTGCTTCAATATCACTTAGTAGTTCACCTACTTGTCTTCTCTTCATGAATGATGCTAATTATACAATTTGATTCTTTATATTCCTCATCACCAAACTTGTTTGATTTATTCTCATTTCAAGCACCCTCATTTGAATATCTTAGTTATCGTTATGACTTTATTATGTTGTCTTATTTTATCAGTTAGGCGATGTGCTAAAAGCTCATTAATAAGAGTGTCATGTAAATTGAGATCTACAATTACATAGATCATACAAATAGTATAATGCACTTTAATCCATATATTGATACCATAAAAACTATATCATAAGTTCAGTTATTCAATAACGAAAGAACCCATGTTCAATAAAATGGATACTAAGATTATTATAGAATCTTAGGTCCGTGATTTATCTATTTAATCTATGTGATATCATTTAATCTTCGATATATATTATTTTGGATTGAGAATAAAGATTATGGTATTGTGCAATGATTTCTTCTCCTAATGACATACAAAGTAGTTGTCACCATTGAGTCCTTCCCAATGATAGCCCCCTTGTAGTTCTCTCCATGTACATCACTACCAAGACAATAATTTATTTTTGCATGAGAGTCATTCACAATCACATACTTTTTAGGTAACTTTGTCAACCTTCATTGATTGTTGCTTAATATGTAAACTCTTATTCTCTTGCTTCATTGTCATAAATTCCAATAATCGACATTATTTGTAAAAGTTTTTACTAACATCTTTATAAGGATCATACTCATATAATTATTATACATTTTTCTCAAGGTTCACCAATAAAAACCATACAAATAAAAATAGCTTACAAGGGTTATAACCTCCTTGAGAGTCACAATATACTCATACATATCCTGAGTAATGCATGTTTCCATACTCCTTGGTGACTATGGAATGCTCATACTAAAGGTAAACTTTTTAGGAGAACATTCTAAATAATATTCATCCCAATCAAGAACAAGTTACTTTAAAATATATATAATAGATTAGCATGTAAAACACTCACACTTTCTACTTCAATAGTACCACACTAGTAATAAGTAATATAACCAAATTTTGGAGTTCATCTTATATGTTTATCACATGCATCATAGTTCAGATAACTATCATTTTCTTTCTATCTTATACATGAGTGAGAGCCTCATGGTTTACCTGTCACGGTTCACCATGATATTCTCATACAAGTCCACAAATAGTCAAAATCCTATTCAAGTTCTATTTAGTCAGTATCCATTTATATCTAAACATAAAATAAAATAAATCTTCATGCATTCAGAAATAAAACTAATTGTATCACATACATCAAACTATATAAATCTTAGACCCACACTAGTTCGGTATAAATTTTTCAAATTTATCCCAAGAAAAGAGGGATTTGAAAGTTACACACTCAACTTTGGGAATTAGCATAAATCAAGCATCCCTTGCTTGGTTGTATAAGCCTTAGGGAGTGGAAAATTCCCCTCTAGGGTTAGTAGTTTTTATGGTTTTGCTTATTGCATAAGGGAGAAGGAGAAGAAATGAGAAATCCTCTCAAAATTCTCTATCTTCCATTTTTATTCTTGAGCATCTTTATATTACCCTAAGTAGTGAGTCATGACTTTTAGAAGAAAGTTATAAAGTAAATATTAGTCTCTTCAGTTTGAGGTCATAACACTAGAAAATTACAATAACTCTAGTTTGCATCTTAATTTTTATGTAAGACAAAGTCGTAGTATTGGAAATGACCATGACTTAGACCTAATTTCTCTATAACATAAAGTCATGACACTTGAAATGATCATGGTTTCATGTCTTTGCCTATTTGTAGTCCAAAAAGAAATGTGGAACTGAGAAGTAGCCACATTGTGGAGATAGGTTCTCATATTATTATATAGCTACAACATTGTTTAGAGGCCACAAAATTGACAAATGGCTTATATTGATATTTATATGGTCATGACACAGAGAAATAGATGCGGCATTGAAAACATCTTTTGTGTGTTGATTGTGTTGTGGTGTTAAGAACTAGTCATGACATAAAAGTAACTCTTTATATCTCTTAATTATCTGAGATGTTGTGAGTGGCCATGACACTACTCTTTCCTTCTCTTGTATAACTTTTTGTTGTGCTAGTATTAGGATGCAACGATATTGGAATTTTTTATAGCTCAAAAGTTATTGTTTAAATAAAAATTCACGACAATAATTTAAAATTAACAAGTCGTCATATAAAGATAAAGTTATTCCACTATAAAATTGGCTATGATTTTGAGTACCAATGGGGTACTTGGTTATAGTAATGGAGAATTAATATTGAAATAATTTAAATTTTTTAAACAAAGTATGAATGTGACTCAATGATAATATGACAATCATTAAGAATATATTATATAATAAAAAGATTATGCTATTAAGTTGATAGGGTCATTGTGTATAAGAATCACATTGCCTAATTAGCTAGAGTTTCTACTAAGAATAGATACCAAGACTATGCAAGACTTACTAATCTACCTCATCTACTAAATACCTCCAAAAACTTATTAATTTAATAACTATTCATCAAGATTCTCCAAAATACCAAAAATCATGAAATAAATACATAAAAATATTTAGTAATTTGAAAACCAAACAAACTCACACCGTAAAATAATTATTCATCAATGAATAATAATTTCTCCCTACAAAAAAAATTCATCATCATTATAAATTACTATAAGTAGGTTTGAATGTCATGTGATCTATAAATAATGAAATTATTTAAAGTAGACATGTTGATAGTTGTGGTGGGGGTTAAGTTCAATGATTATACTTGTTGGGCATTGGATGTATGTATTTATTTATGTGGTGGATATAAGTGTTTATTTAATTACACAAGTGGGGAAAAAATTATTGGGTTGCCTCTTAAGTATTACTACATTTAATATTCGTAGCTAGACCATCAAAACCTCTTTTACCCCATTGGAAAACTCTATTATCCACATGATATTTTCAGTATACTATTTTACTTCCTTCTTATTGGTCTCTTCCTTTTATCTTTCTTCAACTACACTTACTTCTTTCAATCTTTCTCCACTTTATTATCCCTTTTCGTTCTGGATCCCTAAAGTCATTGTGTTGAGTACTGTCATGACTTTATGTTTAAGTTTTTCTTTCTTTTTTCTTCCCGTATCTTCAAAATTGTAGCTATTATTAAAGACAACTTTGTTTTATGACTTTTCTTAGCTCTTTTCTTTCTATAACTCTAAAATCACAATGTTATGCATAGTCATGACATTGTTCTTAAGCTTCTGATAGACTACTTCATTCTATATCACCAAAGTCATAGAACTAGGCACAACCACAACTTTTTCTTCTATTGTTCCTTGGCTATTTTTATTCTATATTACCATATTCATAGCATTGGGCATAACAACAACTTTGTCTTTGATTTTCCCTTCCATGATATATATCTCATTCTTGTCTTTTTCCATAGTTGCCTCATCTTCCTTAGAGTTTGTATCATAAAACTCTGTAGAGGTCATGATTTTGAAGAATATCATGACCTCGTAGTAGTCATTTTCCTTTGTTCCCTTATTTTTGCAGCTCTAACATAATTCTTCATATTATTTATTTTCATCATTATCACATCTCCCTTAATTTTACTATAATAACTTGCACTCCATTATTCACAATTAGTTTCTTTTCCTTTCATAATAGTTGATAATTAAAATTGAAGCCTCCTTGATTGCTATACTTTACTATATTATTCTCAATATTTCTAGAAATTTGTTTAATATGCTATAACTCACTCTCATAGTATTCATACAAAAAAATTCTCATGATTTTCATATTTAGATGAAAATAAATTAGGGTATTATTATTAGATTGAAACATGTACCCTTTATCCTGTATTTGATTAGCCTCTATCAATTGATAAATGGGATCCAAGTCTACTAATTCTTATGGATGTAAAGTGGCAATCTCTCCAAATATTCTTCTTTTTTCTTTTTGGGCATCAAACTTCTTCAATATGATTTCCATCTTTTCTTCCATGGTAGTGAACCTATCCAACTCTAATACTCTGACTTGTCATCTCTTAAATGAACGATTAGTTAGAGTGTGATAGTTATTTTTTTCTAGCTCATCAAATAAATAATATACCTTCTCTGATAATGTATTTATATCTTTTAACAGTCACATCAACCATGCACCTTGTCATGTAGTTCAACACATTATAGAAGATCTGGGCTTGAAACCAGAACTAAAATCCATGTTGAGCAATCTCCTCAACAATTTATTAAAATGGTCCCAAGCATCATATAAGATCTCATGCTCTTCTTATGGGAATTAAATCATCTCACTCCATATTTGAGAGGTAATTTGAGGTGAGAAGAGTTTAATGACAAAAAATCTTCATTAATTCATCTCGACTTTTAATGGAGCCTATTGATAAATATTGGAACTAATTTCATGTTTTACCACTTAATAAAAATAAAAATAAGCATAACCTTATTGTATCTAGGCTAATTCCATTTATTTTCATCATGTCACATAGCTTCAAAAACAATGCAATGTTAATTAGGATCATTCAATATCATTCTACCTTATTAATTCTATTGAATCATAGCTATTAGACTCAACTTCAACTCAAAGTAATTGTCTTCAACTGGTTACAAATGCTCCCATTATAACTATTAATCATTATTGCTTTCAATACTTTCCTAGGGTATGATAGTAGATAGGCTACTGAACAACTTGATAATTATCTATTTAGGCCTCTCTATTATTTTTAGTGTCCTCCATAATATTTTTGTAAGATCTTTATTTGGCAACAATTCTTCTAATTTTTTTAATTTATTGATCTAGAGGGGTTGCTTAGTCTCAAAGCTTTGGCTCATCAAAAGTTACAAAAAAAAGAAAAGAAAATTAGAATACAAGAATACAAACAAAAGAAATACATCCATCCAAGTTCAAAAAGTTAACATGATTAAGATTTTAGATCTAAAAATATTTTTCAAACTTAATGCTAGATAAATTATTAAAAATAAATTATCCATTGATAAGAATAATTATGTTAAATCATGTGCACTTACCAAACTAAATAATCCCAGGCAATAACACCAAAAACTTGTTGTAAATTTAATATGCTACCAAATTTTATCAATTTGATGATATCCTAAAAGCTCATTAATAAAAATGTCTCATTAAATGAGATTAACAAGTGCATGAGTCGTATAAATAATATAATAGACTTTTGTTCAAGTATCAATCCCAAATAGATTATAATTATATCAATAGTTTAGTTATTCAATAATGAAACAACTCATTTTCAGTAAAATAGATACTCAAATTATTAGAGAATCTTAGGTTTATAGTTTATTCATTTAAACTATTCGATGTCATTACGTCGCTTGACATATATTATGTTGGACATAAAATAAAAGTTAATGTATTTTACAGTGAATATTTACCCGACTAGCATACAAGATGGTTGCTACTATTTATCCCTTCCAAATCTAAGCCTCTTTGTAGTCATCTACATAGTATACCATCATGGAGACAAAAAATCATATTTTCATGAGTCATTCATAATTCCATACTTTTTGTTGCTATTAATAGTTGTTTCGTGTGTATATTTTTATTCTCTAACATCCATTGTCATAAAGACCAATAATTAATATAGTTTATAAGTATTTGTACTTTTATCTTCATAAGCATCATACTCGCACAATTAACACATGCTTCCCTCAAGTTTTACCAACGACAACTATATGAGTTAAAGTAGCTCACTAGGGCTATCACTATCTTGTGAATTATAATAAACTCGTGCATATCTAGAGGACTACCTATCACCATTCTCATCAATGATGATACGACACTCACACTAAAGGTGAACCTCTTGGGAGAACTCCCACATAATGTCCATCCCAATTGAGAACCAATTCATTTAAGATATGTATAATCGATTGACTTGTAAAAGTATTCGTACTTTCATCTTCATAAGCAACATACTCATGATGAATACCTAAATTTCAAGATTTAACAAATAGGTTTATCTTATACATTATAGTCATACAGGTTGTTACTTCCTCCTTATCATATACATGAGTAAGTCTCATATTTTACTTGTTACCATCCATCATGATAATTTCCCACAAACCTATTAATAATCAAAATTCTAATTCAAGTTCTATTTAGTCACCATCCATCAATATTCATATATAAAATAAATCAAATCATTCATGCATTCATAAATAAAACTAATAATATCACATAATTTAAATTATACAAACCATAGACTCATGCTAGTTTGATATAAATTCTCTGAATATATCTATAAAGAATAGAGGTTCTAAGAGTTGTGCCTTCCAACTTTATGGATTAACATAAATTAAGAATCCCTTGCTTTCTTATTGAACCCCTAAAGAGTGTAAAATTCACACATAAGATTAGTAGTTTCCATGACTTTGCTTGTTTTATGAGGGAAAAGGAAAAGGCATGTGAGATCTTCTAAAATTTCTCTATCTTCCATTTTTTATACTTGGGAGACCTTACATTTCGTTAAGTAGGAAGTCATGGCTTTTAGAAGAAAGACATAAGTTCATCATTCATCTCTTTAACTTGAGATCATGACTCTAGAAAATAGTTTCAACTTTGTTCTATATCTTGATCTTTTGATAAAACAAAATTATGACACAGGTAATGACTAAGACTTGAGTCTAATCTTTCTATAATACAAAGTCGTGACACTATAAAATGGCCACGACTTTATGCCTTTTATTTATTTGTAGTCAATAAAGGGCTACAATACTAAGAAATGGTCATAGAGTAGAGACGACTTCACATATTTTTATATAGTCATAGCACTTTAGAGACCATTACATTGACAAATGGAATTTATATATATTTATATTTCTATGACACTAAGAAAAATCTATGGCACTGCAAAAATCCATATCCCTTAAGTGTCTGTGATATTGTGAGTGACCATGACATAATCTTTTCTTCTCTCATTAAACATATTGTCGTGGTGCTATTAGAAAAAAGGTGTCAACTAGGAATGGGCAGCCCTAGCATGGCACACAACATGACATGATTCAGTCATGCCTTGCATGACAAAATTCAGCCATGCCTTGCATGACAAAATTCAGCCATGCCTTGCATGACAAAATTCAGCCATGCCTTGCATGACAAAATTCAGCCATGCCTTGCATGACAAAATTCAGCCATTACTTGCATGACAAAATTCAGCCATGCCTTGCATGACAAAATTCAGCCATGCCTTGCATGACAAAATTCAGCCATGCCTTGCATGACAAAATTCAACCATGCCTAGCAATACACAACTTAGTTCAAAACTATGCTAGGGTATGCCATAGGCTAGTGTATGACATGGCTTGGGCCAAACTTTTTGGAATGGGAGATGCGACAATGCATGACCTACCACGATTGCCCATTCAAACTAGTTTTTTGCTTGGCTAGCCCACACACACACACATTCTAAGCTAGCCTGGACCTGACCCATCCTAGTTTGGAATGAATTAGGCTTGATTGTCTTAACCCAAGCTAGCCTAAAATGAATTAGGCTGGCCTGGCCAAGCTTGACCCAACTTGGCACAACTCAACATGACCTAAAATGACCCAACTAATATGGGTTGCCAACTGATCATATCGCGCTCCCATTTTTAGAGACATGCTGGCATGATATGACCTGTGCTAAAAATCATGTATTGTCCAGCACAACACAACTCATTTGACACCTCTATATTAGAACGTCACTGCATTGACACTTAGCTTGCTCATCAAATTCATGGTTATGTCTTCCTATGAGAATAAGAGTCACGATCATGAAAATAGTCATACTTGAGTGATATCCTTTGTAATATTTAGTATCTTAAATATCATTGCAATGAATAATTATTGTGGATTTGCATGAGTAGTTTTGGCTTTAAAATTTTCTATAGCTCAAAAAAATTATAGCTTCGTAGAAAGGTCATGATTCTGACATGAGACAACTAAACCATATAAAAATAAAGTTATAACATTATGAAATTTGTTGTCGCCTATAATATTAGTGAGGTATATGGTTATTGTGACCGAGAATTAATATCATAGCTATTTAAATTTTCTAAGCTGAGTATGGTTATAGCTTTATGATAATATCATAGTCATTAAAAATATATTGCCTAGTAAAAAAATTATGCTAATGAGTTGATGGCATCGTAGCATACTTGAATTTTTCCAACCAATTAGGTATAGTTTCATCCAAAAATGGATAGCCAAGCTACATGAAACTAACTAATCTACCCTTTCTACTAAACACCTTCATAAACTCAATGAATTCATAATTATTCATCAAAATTCTCCAAAATATCAAAAAATATGAAATTAATGCATATTAGCTTTGTTTCCATATTTAAACATCATTGCCAATTATCAAAATATACAAGAATATGTTAGGAAATTCTGCTTCCACATTTATGATTTCAGAGATTTAGAAGAAGATAACAACAAAAAATAGTAAACGATATATATATCCACAACTACAATTCAACAAAACTATGACAGAATCAAAATCACAATAAAAAACATGAAATAACGTGGTTCACTAGTCGTTCAACACGACTAGCTACATCCACCAGAAAAATATTTATGTTTTTACATATTATAACTAAATCAAAAAGTTCTTACAGTTTTTAAGCAGAACAGTCACAAAGAAAAATCACACAAAGAAGAAAGACAGAGATAAACAGTTCCACGCACAAAATTACAGTAGCCCAAAAAATAGAAATAAAAATAATTTATATTAATAATAGTTTCTTTGTTTAATTAACCAGAGTGGGTCAAATCACTCGGATGGGCCAGGCACTGCTCCAAAATTTTCTTCGGCTCACTGACGGGACAACGAGAGCTCCATTATTGTGATATTGCTACATTCCCAGTCTCTTAATATTTTCTTTCATGCACTTACATTAAAATATTAAAACATAAGCAAATTTGGTTATACAAAATAGATATTCAAAACAAATTATATACAATAGAATATTTGGTAATGTGAATATCAAATAATTATCATTCCACTTTTTAAATTCTACTAATATAGCATGCATGTCTTCTTCCAAATTTGACTTCTCTTCTCTTCATGATGATTGATAATTAAAATTTAAGTTTCCTTAATTATTGTAGATCATTATATTATTCCTAATATTTTTGAAGATTATCAAATATTCTATAACACACTATGATATCCTCCATACAAAAAAATATCATGATTTTCCTCATTCATATGATAATGCATTGGGATATTATTATTGGGTCAAAACATGTAACCATGACCCATGCACCATTAGTTACCATGTTCTAATTTGCTTTTTGTAAGTGCAAAAAAATACATCTCACATTCCATCTACCATTATGAGTTATATTGTAGTTGTACAGTTAGGTCCCTTGATTAAGTTTGAAAATGCTCAAATAGTTATTCTTGAGCTTGAACCTTTGTTTGACATCATCATTATTGTAAGGGAATATAATGGCCCTTATGATAGTAACAAATTTCTAAACTTTTTCACCATCTGCATTTCATAACACCCAGGCACATTACTCTACAACATGTATGCAACTCTTCTCCCTAAAATATGCAATAAAAAATATGGTAACCCATAGAATATTGCTTTTGTTTCATTTAATCATCCCACCACAATGTTGGTTAGGCACTAATTAGCCTCAAATAATTTTTCATATGAGGAGCTAGAAGAGAAACACTAAACAAGTACATTATTTGCTCCAACATATCTAAATAAGTTTCCTTTCAATTCATGGACACTAATTTTATTCTACATTGCTCCTCTTCCATGATAATCAAGGCCATACTCACTATCATTGTCAGCATTAACAATATCATCACTACTAGAAATCAATATGCAAATATACTTTAAATGTATCAATGCTTATCTTCTTTCTTTTGATACCCTTAGTATGTAATATGTTGCCTCCTTTGTGTAGTTATATCATAAAGAGAACCAGGGGGCTTCCACCTATACCACACAGTACACTTGTTTCCAAATAGATTCATATTCACCAAACTACCTAGAGCACCTAAGCTCAAAGGTATTGTTCTAGAAAGTTGATTATTCCCCAAGTACAACCCCAACAATTTTGACAAATTTCCAAATTTTGTTGGGATTGATCCATTTAACAAGTAGGTAGACAAATCTAATTTGGTGAGGATTGTTGGCATGGAGAGAGAGGCATGTATTTGGCTAGAAAGTATGTTATCATTCATTATAAGATCTACAAGATAAACACAATTTCCCAATTCATCATGAATTAACCCAGCAAGAACAACATGTTATGCTATATATCAAACACATCGTTAGTATTGAACAAAGCTCAATGTCAGGTTTAGGATAACCAATTCACACAAATACAAAGATGGCTTGGAAGAAATGAGCATGACTAGATAGTTGTTAAAGAGAACCAGACACTATAGTTGAACCAAATTACCAAGGCAAGGCTATTTGGAATCACCCTATTAAGCTCGTTGTTTATAAAGATCAATTTTCATTATCACAACAAAGTCTCTTAATTCAGTTGGAATATTTTCTTTGAGAAGATTATATGAATAGATTCGCCAACATAACTCATAAGTTATATTGAACATAAGCTATGTTCATAATCATAAGTATGTTAGTGAACATAAACTATGTTCATGAATATAAGTTTTGTTGATGAACATAATAAGTGATGCTTGAGAACATAATGGCTATGTTAGTGAATATAGTAAGATTTTTTCATTAGTGAGTAAAAACATAGAAACATTGTGTCCATTTTAAAAATGGATATAAAGTTTTGTGAAACAAAATCATGGTGTTAGCACATATATTTTGGTTTTTAGAGTATTGGTAAACATATATATATAATAATGTGAATTTATTGTAGAATGTATCAATACATCAAGGTTGCTAAGAGCACAAAGCATGCAAGAATTTTTTTTAAAATAAAGATAGTCTTCTATCTCATTTTCTATTAATTAGAATTAATAAATTCGTCACATAGTTTAAAAAATCTATCATGATAACAACTCTAAACTACCAAACCTTGATTACAATTGTGATTAGGATAGATATGCAACATTTATCCAGGCTATTTAATTTGGTAAATCCATCTGACCAAAAGTATATGTTGCACATAATATTGAAATATATCACTTATATTACAAATATAACAAAGTATAATGAAAGATGTATTAGTATATATTAAAAAATATATATGTGTTGTGTTGATTTTTTTTTTTTTTTGGATCATGACGTCCACAATAGTATGATATTGTTCACTTTTAGCCTAAGCTCTCATGGGTTTGTTTTTGAATTCTCTCCAAAAATGCATACTAATGGGGTCATGTTTATCCTTTACATGCCAATCTTTTGTTTTCCATATTTAATCGATGTGAGACATTGTCTCTCCCCCAATAAGCTCCTCTTCGAATAATAAACATTGTTTTTCTTTTTTTTCTTTCTTGGGCCTCTCTCTTGGGACAAACTTAATTTTATTGTTAGGTATTTTTTTGAGGATTGTTAACCATATATATATATATTATTGGCTATGTTTTGGCCTAGGCTTTGATACCATGTTGCATTTTTTATGGATCATGACTTTCATAGTAGTATGATATTGTCCATTTTATGCCTATGGCCTCATGGAATTGTTTTTGGATTCTCTCTAAAAGGTCTCATACCTATGGAGTCATGTTTATACTTTATATGTGTTGTGACTTTATGAGAGTGTCACAACTATCATCAATTGATATGATCCCAAACCTCCTTGGGTGAAGATCTTTCATCCAACATAGCTCCACAGATATATGAGAACCATGTTGGATGTTTAACTTAATCATTATATTGCTTGAAGATTTGTTCTTTTAGAAAGTATATAATAGATTAGCCTTAAATATGTTTGTACTTTTGTCTTCGTAAATACTATATTTCTAATGATTAAACTTACCTCAATTTTAGGTTTTCACCCAGTAATTTATCTCACATGTTATGAATAGAAGAGTTGTTACTTCATTCTTTCAATACTATATAAGTGTGTCTCATGACTTATTTGTTACTATCCGTTATGGCTAATATAAATAAACATAAGTACTCATGAAAACCTTAATTTTTGGTTCTAATTTATATCCATATATAATTTATATCCAAATACAAATATAAACACGGATATAAAATCATAAATTTATTAATTCATCATAACACAATACATTCACCAATTTTAGATATCAATTCAGCTAGACATTTGTGAAGAAAATCTCATGAGATATGTTGAGAGACATCATATTGATTCGAGAGTTCCTAATGAATGCCCAAATAAAAATCTAAGTAAATATTTTGAATCCCAATCTAAGATTGCTTTTGTTTTTATTGGATTTGCCCTAAATAGGAGTTAGAATCATGTTACTTAGGGTTCTTGGCATCATGATTTCATGCTTCCCCCCAATTTCTCTCTTTTTAATTTGGCAATACTTCTAATTTTTACTTTTATACTTTGGGGATCTACATGATATTTTATGTTGGAAGTCATTGCATAAACTTGAGATCATGACTTTATCAAATCTTTGGATCATATTTAGAGCATTGATGACATATCACTGAGAATAATCATGACTTCACCTTTAATTATTAAAATAGAAAATCGTGATGCTTGAATTGATCATAGCTTTGGTCATGTCTTTTTGAGCCAACTGTCATGGTATTGGGATTACCATGTTTGAGAAATTGCTCACTGTAAAACAAAGGCACTGTTCTGGAATTGTCTACAGCTTTGATATTGGCTTCTTGAGCAGAGTGTCATGAAACTAGGATTACCATGAGTAAGAAATTACTTTTTGTAAAACAAAGTCAGTTATAAAATTAGTTGGGATTTTGGTATTTTCTCTATGAAATATAAAGTTGTGACACTAAAAAGGATATGACAAGAGTAGTGCTCTTTGGAATAAAAGTCATGACGAACAATAATATCATGACTCAAAATACTTGAAATTTTGGTTCTATGCCGAGAAAAGATCATGATTAGGGAAACCTATCACTACTATTTATAACAGTAGGGTACATGATTGTCACCATGAGAAAATAATATTGTGCCCATTAAGTATTTTAGGAATAGTATGATCATGATTCCAGAAAAATATCATGACCATGATGATTTTGTTGCATAATTAAATAATTATGTCAATTTGATGATAGAGACATGACATACAAAAATATCAAAACTATTTTTATAAAGTTATGTAAAGAAATGATATTATAACTACTCAATAAATATTATGAAAGATGTACTTCTCTCACCTTTAAGACTTTGCTCCATCAAATCTATTAATTCCACAAAAAAATAATTATGATTTCGCTAATATTTTTCACCTTCTCTCAAAATAAAAATTTTATAAAATCTCTTTAATAAATACTAGAATACATGTAAAACTAGATAAACTCACTAAATGATCCCAAAATATTCAATACATGGAATGTTGAATAATATGACAATTTTTCTCATTTTTTGTTGTTGTGGGACATTGTTTGTCCCCCAACAATCCCCCCTTTGGAAAATGGATCACATTATGTTTGTTTGTTTTTTCTTTCTTGGCCCTCTCTCTTGCAACCCACTTTATTTTCGTTCAATATTTTTTCAAGGATTATTAATCACACACACACACACACACAAATATATATATATATATATATGTATATATATATGTGTGTGTGTGTGTGTGTGTGTGTGTGTGTTGCTATGTATGGCCCTAGGGTCTCATATCATATGTTGAGTTTTTTATGGATCATCAATTTCAAGTAGTATGATATTGTCCACTTTGGGCCTAATTCCTCGTGGATTTGTTTTTTAGGTTATCTCCAAAAAGCCTCATATTAATAGAGTCATGTTTATCTTTTTTATGCCTATCTTTATCACCATATTTAGTCGATAGAGTACATTGGTGTTTGTCCTCCAACATGTATTATCATAAAATACCTTTATGATCTTTAAAAAGAAAAAAATCTATCTCAGATAAATGTAGTTATCATAATTTTATCAGATTTAATGTTTACAAAATATGAAATAATATTTTCATATCCATCATAAAATTTTAATATAAAGTAGATTGAATTTTATAATTTTGCATGTCATATTAATTTTTTTCTTTTTGAAGCCTATTTTAAATATAAGATATAAAAATCTTATAATCTGTTAGATTAGTGAATAAATTTTATATAATCCCGAATAGCTTCAGCTGTGAATGATATTAATTTTAAATAATATTATCTTATTTAAAACTTGACAAACATAGCTAAATGAAACATTCTCACAATTAAATATATTGCGCCATTATTATTTGAAATATTATTAAAAAAATATTAAAAATTTTACTTTGAATATCAATAATCACTAAAAATAATTGTTGATAATTACTAAATACAAGATCGTTGTGGCATTGAAATATTATTGCAAAAGCCTACATTTCTTTATTTTCTAGTTAAAATAAGCTAAATGGCCAATCACACATTAGAAAATTATATTACTTTGATTATTTTAATAGTATTAGCCTCTATATCTTATGTGCTTCTGCAGATATATAACACTACAATAATTTTTAAATTTTTCATTATTTATTATTATTGTAATATTGTACTATATTGTTAATAGAAGTTGTGCTAGGAACCATATAATAAAAGAATTAGACATGTTTTTGAATAAAATATACATAACTAGTATCTTCTTCATACTTTTGTGAAAACTTCAAGCAACCCATCAATATTGTTCACCATTCTCTTACTAGTTATTAATTATATATAAAGAGGGTCCCTAAATACAAAGTACATCTAATTTCAATCACATTAAGATAACAAAAAATAAAAAAAAATAAAAAAAATAAAAAAAAATAAAGAAAATAAAAAAAATAAAGAAAATAAAATAAAACAAAAGAAAAAAAGAAAACAAAAGAAACAAAGAAAACAAAAGAAACAAAGAAAAAATTTAAAACAAAGAAGACAAATAAAACAAAGAAAACAAATGAAAATAAAGGAAACAAAGAAAATAAAGGAAATAAAGGAAACAAAGTAAACAAAAAATACAAAAAATACAAAAAATACAAAAAATACAAAAAATACAAAAAATACAAAAAATACAAAAAATACAAAAAATACAAAAAATACAAAAAAACAAATAAAACAAAATAAAACAAATAAAACAAATAAAACAAAAAAAACAAAAAAAAACAAAAAAAAAACAAAAAAAAACAAAAAAACAAAAAAAAACAAATATAAAACAAATAAAACAAATAAAACAAATAAAACAAATAAAACAAATAAAACAAATAAAACAAATAAAACAAATAAAACAAAAAAAAAACAAAAAACAAAAAATAAAAACAAAAAATAAAAACAAAAAATAAAAAATAAAAACAAAAAATAAAAACAAAAAATAAAAAATAAAAACAAAAAATAAAAACAAAAAAAACAAAAAAAAACAAAAAAAAACAAAAAAAAAACAAAAAAACAAAAAAAAACAAAAAAAACAAAACAAAAAAAACAAAAAAATTAAAAAAATTAAAAAAATTAAAAAATTAAAAAAATTAAAAAAATTAAAAAAAAATTAAAAAATAAAAAATAAAATAAATAAAAAAATAAAAAAATAAAAAATATACAAAATATACAAAATATAAAAAATATACAAAATATAAAAAAATAAAAAAAAATTTAAAAAATTTAAAAAATTATAAAAATTTAAAAAGTTATAAAAATAAAAAATTAATAAAAAAAGCACACTAAGATAAGAAACTTTAGGAACAATTGAACAACAATTTTAGTGTTATTCGATGCATGATCTAAGTAACAATTCTCACTATTAGTTGTGATGCTATATATATTTTTTATAATATTTATATTACGCTAACTTTTTATCTCCAATTATATTTTTCTTATTTATTATATCGACACAAGCTTATACAATAAAATTACATATATTAATCATATGTTTTTTACTTATAGGATGGGCGACACTAGAAGAGGTGGGGTGAGGGACAAATTGAAGATATATATCATATTCATATGCTAACTATAAATTGAAGATATATATCATATTCATATGCTAACTATAAATTGAAGATATTATAATTGGTGTACATTTATTATAATCAAATTTATTTAGCTTCCCACCAAAAAAAAAAATTTAAATCATTAAATGTTTATTAGTCTAGGTTTCATATTTTATTCTTCAATAATTAATAAAAATTTTACTAAAACATGTGAACCCGTTAAAACTATGCAAATTATGTGGTAAGTTGAAAATATATTACAATTTAAGATGTTCACATAGAGAAGAATAACCAAACTATTGAAGTGGCTATTTGCCGCCGAGCCGACATTAATATTCTAATTTTGATTTTACTTTCTCGGGATTAGTTAAAGTGGATGCAAATATAGCATTATTTATCAAATATTAACTACTGTTATAAAAAGGGGGAAATTATGTGATGTATCTCAAAATCAAAATATTTAACAAAAAAACCAAATTTTTAATTTTTTTTTTAAAGAGATCCAAAATAAAAAAATAATATTTATGTTTTGATGCTTCTAAATTTGTAAACCTGAAATTATATTTCATGCATCATCACGTAAGCACGCCACTTAATATAAACAAATTATGACACTGATATCAAGAAAGAGTTTTTATGAAAGAAAACCATTTTCTAAAAAGTTACATAATAAGTTATATATATTTATAAATAAATCAATCAATATATGTGTATATATACATACATACATATATATCTGTACCATATGTTTATAAACATATATTCAACTATATATACATGTATAAACATACACACACACACGCAACTATAAATATCTTTATAAACAAACATATATATACAATTATAAACATATATATACAACTATTTATATCTCTATAAACATAAATTAAATTGTATATGCAGTTATATATATGCTTATAAATATATATAGACTTTAGATTTTACTTACTTATGTTTAAAAAAAAGAACAAAAAATAAAAATAAAAAGAGGAATTGAGTTTTGGTGCACCAAACACAATAATTTTAAAATTAATCTTTTATATATAGTTAAACATAAACATATATAAAATATATATATATATATATATATAAACATAAACATATATAAATATAAAAAAATAAACTTATATGAATATATACAAATATATAAACATAAGCATCCCTAAATTTATAAGCATAAGCATACCTAAATTTATAAACATAAACTGATAAACATATATATGTTTATATTTTGACATGTTACTTGGAATTAAAATTGAGTTTCTAATGTTCAACATATCAAAACATAATCATTTTATTTTTTGTTCCATATTTTTTTTTATTTTTTAAATGATCATTTTGTTAAAAAAATAAAAATCAGGCAACAACACAGCACGTTCTCGTTATGGTTGTCATGATCAATAATAACGTAACCCTCCTTTATTTACCAGCGTTCCAGATAATTATTTTGTGCGGCATCGCTTACCGTTCAGGTCAGGCGTGTTAGCGTAGAGAAGAACACTAACCAGTTACGAGTCCGCAACTACTTATTGATTCATCTCATCTCTCCTTCCCCACTACTTATTGATTCATCTGAACTTCCGTAAATTTGTCCATAAATCGTCCGAATCAGTTCTTATTCTTCTTCCACCTCTAGATTCAGATCTGCCCATCGGTCTTCGCCGGGATGAAAAAAGCCGCCCAATTATTTGTGTTTCTATCTGTTTTCGTCTCGTCGGCGATGGGAGAGACAAGTAAAAAGGACGACGAGATCGCGTGCGCAATGTGCGCCGCATGTTGTGCTATTCCGCTACCTTCGCCTCCACCTCCGCCGCCAGTAACAGCACCGCCCCCGCCTCCAGTTCCGGTGAGCACTTCGAATTGTCCGCCGCCGCCATCGCCATCGCCTCCATCCACGTACCCTTACATCTCTCCACCCCCGCCATCTTCCACCTACCAGTACTCATCGCCGCCGCCGGCACCAATTGGCGCCACCTACTATCCGCCGCCTGAGTTCTTTAACAACTATCATGCACCTCCTCCTCCGAATCCTATCGTTCCGTACTTTCCGTTTTACTTTTACAGCCCTCCTCCGCCCCCTTACGCTTCTGGAACTGTCAATTTGATCAAATCTCCTTGTCTTACCTTTTCTCTTGCCGTCAGTGCCCTACTCTGCTTCTTGTTGTGAACTGCGTGATTCGAACTGCGATTTGCTCCTGAAGTTGCAGATTTCCAGATCTGCGAGGGATGGGAGCTCCGGAACCCTTGCGGCGTCGTCAAACTGTTGCCGATGATTCAAAATCGCGCAATTATTGAAGATCGACAGATCGAACAACTGCATGATCGCCGTCTAAAAGTAAATTCGCCATGGTTTTTCATTCTTATCTGTGAGTGTTACTTTGTCTATTTTCCAAAGTGTGAATGTTTCCGCGATCAAAAACAATAAATTATCCTCTTCGAGTTCAACTATGATTCTATCTTCGTCTAGGCGCCCATGCTTGAGCTGTGTGCTTCGCCTTCAACAATAGAAATTCAGTTATCTTGGATGAAATTACTTATAATTTACATGTCGATATTCGGTTCTAGATCGGTTCGGTGCGCATGCTTAATTGTCATCACTTTACGTGCAGTCGCCACATCCAATTAAAAATTGAAGTTTCACTGCGCGCTCTGACCTATTGAATTCATCTTGCAGAGCTGAGATCTGTTAGATTTGTCGTTGCTCATCATCATGATTCTGAATATTCAGCAGCCTGATTGTTTAACCTAACAAATCACATGATTCTTAATTTCATTGTCACGATCCATACCTTTTTGTCGCGAGGAGGAGAAATTGAAAACGTCTTTAAATTTAGGTTTCACATGGTGCTAAAGATGTTAACAAGAAAACATTCAGAAATTGTCATGTCATTGAATTTGAATACGGTGGAGCGTAGAATCAAATTTTATGGAACACGGAGTCGCTTAAAAACTGTTAATGTCTGTTAACGAATTCAAAATCTTGCACAGACAGGACCACAAGAGAGTGCCATGAGCAGCAACGCAGCTTGTTCTTCCTCGGCCATCTTCTTCCAAAGTTTCTCTGTGAGGAAATCCTGCACCCAGGCTTCGTTCCCCAAGCTCATTAATCTACGTTTCAAACCGTTTGTTAATTTGCTGTCAGCCGTATTGATGCCGTTTGCTTTCTTTGATTTCTTCTCCGACGAAGATCCTTTATTTGAACACGCGCTGTCACGCCTTTTCTTCCGACTTCTAATTCCACACGCGTTGCACAGCGACTGTAACACCAGATTTAAGCAATCATAAAAACGCAGAATGTTTGTCAACAAAAATCAAAACAATCAATCAATTAATGACGCATAGTGACATCGCAGACGAACTGAGGTTCCATTAATGTTTAAAACTAAATCAGTCGATATAATGTGGCGAATCACTCAGATACTGAAGCGCTTGTTTAGCCATGGAAATTAAGTAGCTAGTATCAGACATTGAATCACAGGAAGCAGAATGCATTCGAAAGAGAAAAACAGATCTCGCCTTGGGACCAGATGGACCGCTTCGCCATAGAGGGGTTTTAGTTGTCCCGCAATCAACACAAGTTTTTTTGCTCGTGTTCTCTCCGGAACTTTTGCTGCTCGTTGCCTCGCTCATCACTACCTGGTAAACATGAATCAGAACGCAATTCTTAACTCGAACAATTAAAACATGAATTGCATAGCGATCACGGATCTGAGACAGTCAAAACGAAATACTCACGGTTACACTTGAATCCGACATTGTAGTACGATCTGATAAAGTAGCCGTTGTAGATCAACTGAGCAGTGAATCGAATCGCCGATTCGCACCTCGATCAAAAGAAGACAAGGAGTAGTGCACAGGATAACAGATCTGGAGGATGATATAGTGAACGACGATGAAACAGAAATAGAACGATGTACGAAGAATGAGACAAACGATAGGAAAATTTTTCCGAAACGAGATGGTAATAATTCGAATCGAAAGAAAAAATACCCGGGCAACAGCGAAGAGCGTGTGCCGACTGGGAACGAAAGAGAAATCAGGGGTCGCGCGCTTTATGAAGATACAAAAGGTGATTATATAGTGGGAGAGAAACCCTAGCCTCCCGGCAACAAAAAATGACATAAATGCACCGGGGCTGAAGAATATTTTGACTAAATTGACCTCCCGCCATGCTACGATTGGTTTCGCGCTCAACGGAGACTCTATTGGCGCCGAAATTGCCCTTATCACGTGAGATAAGTAGTATCTTTCTTTTTTAATTATTTTGTTTCAAATTTATTGTTTTTTTTTTTTTTTGAAGAATTTAAAGATGTAAACTAATTTCACGTAATTGCATTATATAATAATTAAAAATACAATCTCTTTATGGCAATTATATAAAACACACTTTTCAATGGTTCTTTTGTTTTTTAATAATGGACTTTTTATTATTATCATTGGACACTATATCACTAACAATGTAATAGTCTCATTGGTAAATAAAAAATATTATTTAACCTTGACACGTATAGGTTTTGATCATTAGGCATGTAGGATACATGTTTCAATGTGTTTTTATCAAGCATAGTATTCATAAGGTTAGGATGGGAGCCTTACTTACCCTGATCCCCATACCACTGGACCTTGTATAAGGGATCGAGAGATATGAAATGAGTTGGGGAAGGGTAGGGGTGTAACTGAGCCGAGTATTAGGCAGGCTCGGCTCGAGCTCGGGTAGAATTTGATAATTTGATCTCGAGCTCGGGTAGAATTTGATAATTTGAGCTCGAGCTCGGCTGGATCTCATCACGAGTCGCTCGAGCTCGCTCGACAAATGCTCATTCTCATTTGTACCGAGCTCAAGCATGCTCACTTTGTTAGCTCGTGAGCTTGAGAAAGAGCTCGTTGAAAGTTAGATTAAAAAAATTGTTTAAAGCTCAACAAAGAGATTGTCTAAGGCTTATTTAGATCTCATTTAAATAGTTTGTTTAGAGCTTGTTTAAAGATCAGTTAGAGCATGTTTAGAATACTCATTAAGGCTCATTTAGATTGCTCATTTAGATTGCTCATTTAGAGCTCGTTTAGATAGCTCATTTAGAGATTGTTTAGATGATAACTCATTTAGAGTTTAGTTAGATAGCTCATTTAGAGCTCAGTTAGATAGCTCGTTTAGAGCTCGTTTAAGGCTCGTTTAGACCTCGTTTAAGGCTCGTTTAGTGCTAGTTTAGAGCTCATTTTGAGCTAATATGAAAATGTTCAAAATAAACATTAAAAATACAAATCCAATATTATATGATCAAACATATTTAAAAAAAATATTCATCTAAAATAGCCAACATTCAACTAAATTAAAAAGATAAGACAATAAAAGTTTAGTTAACTTATTGAAGTTCAAGAGTTAAAATATTTATCATATTTATTTGTAAGATGAAATTATTGTGCATCAAGTCTTCTCTATGATATGATAATAAAATTTTACTACATTATGCACATCAAGTTCAAGAGTTTAATATTCCCAAATTTGTAAGAAAACATTATGCGACATATTTTATTTCTCTATAATTTTCCTTTAAAATTTTTATTTCTCTCGTTTATATGAATATTGGTATGCTAATAAAAAATAATATTTATATAGAACATAGGAAAAGAAAATAAAGAGAAAGGGTATAGAGAAAGATTGTTACCACCACTTAAGAAGATCACTTGGATATTATCAAATAAATCCAAAACTAAAGCTACACTCACCAATTTTTTAGTCAAGTTGATGTCAAATTTTAAAATTCACTGAACACATAAACACAAATATAATATATTTGCATAATCAATTACAAGTGAGAAGTATTTTAACCTTTTTAATGTCCTTTTGATCCTAAAATAAAGTGCAACAAGAATCTCATAGTAGGCACAGTTGCCAATCTTCACAGCATAACAAAATTTGAATAGTATTTGCTCATAAAGATTCTTTTTATGGTTCAATGATATATATATTCAAAATTAATTTCATACAAATCAATTAATTTGATTTAATAATAAAATCAAATAATTCGATTCTAACCAAGTTAATTATTTATATTATATACACACACACTCACTCTCTCTCTCTCTCTAAATAAATAAATAAAATCTTTAAAATATTTATTATGGCACCAAATAAGGCTAAGGAAGGGTCTCTTAACTAAATATGATATTGGACTCACAATATAAATTATCTTACACCATAAATTATACTACTTATAAATTATACTACCATAAAATTATAAAAGCACTCTCTCACTTATTCAAAATGATTTATGCATTTTGTTATTCAAAACTTATTAAACTCTTTACATTAATATTATAGATATCCAATGATTAATATAAATTACTGACAATATAATTTAATTAATGTATAATTATTTTCTAGATACTTTTCACTTAACTTATTTGAAATATTAGATCAAAATTTTGTTGTTAAGTTTGTCAATATCAAAATTTATAAGTTTCCTCAATGAGATATCATTAATCCTTCTAACATGACATGAATTCCATTAGCAATCAATGTTCACCATATTCTTAATAAAATTATTTAATTCATAGCGTTTATAAATCTATTTCTATATCTCACTCTTTATGAATCAAACAATTATTAATAAGTGTACATGAATATTAATTACTCTAAGAATAAGAGAGACAACGTGGAACCAAACCCAAGTTTTATAATGGAAGGATACACGAGGTCTTGGACATGATAGCTCATAATTTAGCACTAGAGATGGTGAGAGAGGTTATCCTCAGTGGTATTTACAATACTGGGCCCACTTGTGCTCATCTTTCATCTATCTCTAAGTTTGCCTAGCCTACTTAAGTACCTTGAATTGAAATTTCAATCATAGTTCAAGTCAAGTATTATATAGAAAATAGTGATTGCATAGAAAAGTTCATGAATTGAGTTAACTAAAGCATTTGCAAGAAAAGTCCTTTCACCTAAAGCACACAAGGAAGGGGGGCATCTCGAGAAAATGGCCGAATCCAACTCTGAGATGATTTGGAATGCAGAAAATAGGCTTAGGAGGGTAGCATGGTAGCGAAAGTATTTCGAGACATCCACTGTTCCAACCTTGTGTTTCTCCAGAAGTACGATCCCATTTTGATTTTTCGTCGAAGGAGAAAGATTCTTCTTTTATTGGTCTATTTTGACTTATTTCCTCCCTAGTCCCCTCCAATGATCACAATAGTCTTCTCTGCTTTGTTTCAATGAAATGATATCAACAGTCGATAACTCGAGCCTATTTGCACCTTTAGGATGCCGCCATTTGCTAATATTTTATTAATCTTTATAATAACAATGGTATATTTTATTTTAAATATTAGTATAAAATAATCACACCATTATGGTCTTAATAGTGTACTAGCACTAGAAGTTAGAACTTATTGATTTTTCATAGTTGAGATAAATCTACTAAGATTATTGGAAATCAACATTGATGAAAATAATGAGAAGACACATAAATCTACTAAGAAAGAAAAAGTATGAAGGATAATGATAGTAATAATAATAATCAATTATGTATAAAACAAGCTGTTTAACAACTCATTTCTCATCAAAGTTTAAGAGATTATTGGAAACCAACATTGATGATAAACTACTATGGGGTCTTGCAACTGATAAATTAAAACTATTTTGAATTAAAACCTAGCCTCATAGTTTTGTGCAACAACAACAGCATGGTGAATACTTTTCGGAAGACTCTAATAGTCAAATCACAACTTTCTTAAAGTTTTGCAACACTATCAAGATGAATGGAATTAGCCTATATGTAATAAAGTTGTGACTTTTTCCATTTTCTTTGAGAGATGAGATAATAAGCTAGTTCTAGTACTTATTTAGAAGATATATTGAAAGTTTGGATGAAGATGTATAAGCATTTGCAATCAAGTACTTCTCATCTCAAATTATATCACAAATAAAGGGCAAGACAAGCTAGTTCATATTAGATGAACATGCGATATTGTATGATACTTGTAATTAATTAAAAGATTTATTGAAGAGGTCCCACAATATAGATTCAAATTATGATTCTAAGCCTAACAAAGGATAATATACAATAATAATTTGAACTACATGATGAGGAATATGATTGATACATTCTAAGGTAGTTTTATCATGAATATGTCACATGATTAGGCTCATTTTCTATTTAAATGACTAACCAATAATAACTACGAAACTCCGAATAAAAGAGAATAAGTTGGAGTATTAGCGTTAGATAGACTAATGATAAAAGAGATAGAGTTTGATATATTTTTTAATAAGTTTGGATTCCAACATGACAAAAATCATAGTGTGGGAAAAATGATAATTTTGTAACAATAAGAAGCTATCAATTCTAACCCAATTTATTAAGTGGGGGAAACTAACATTCTATAGAATTGATGCTTCATTTTTAGGCCCAACAATATGCTCTTATATATCATCTTCCAAACATGAGAAATCATCAAATCATGAGAATTTATCATATATGAACCAAGAGAATGTGCATTAGAATATAAGATAAATTTAAAAGAACTTTAGAAGCGACTTGATTGGATAACAATTGTAAGGAACTTTGCATTCTAATTATAACCACCTAAAGGGAGCAAAAAAAAAATATCATTTGAAGAGAATATTCTTGTACTATTTAAAAAGACAAAGAGGAGGAATGATGTATAAGAGAATCAATTGAAATAAATAAAAATTAGGCTATATCACATGGATATGACAATAAAACTCATTGACACTCAAATTGAAAAATTAGTAATAATGATGAATAAAAAAAATATTAATAGATTACCAAGTCATACCAAGATAAATCTAAATATATGTATGTTTATAACACTTAGTAGTATTAAAGAATTAGAAGTGTAGAAAATATAAAAGAAATCCAAATGGAGAGAAAATGAAGTTGTGACTAACAATGTCATGCATCCAATGTCACATTGCCCAGCATTGTGACATATGATGCTGTAATATTTTCCAATGTCATAGCACTTTCAAGATCCATTACCCAAACCACTAGTTATCACACTAATATTCCTATGTGAAGAACACACACAAAAATTACCAAGCACTCTTGGGATTGAAGAAAAGTTACAATAGGAAGAAAGTCCACTACTAAATAATGATGTACTAGGTAAGAAAGATGAAGTAGACACCTTTATTCATGAATATAATAAGGAAAAAGAGGTTGTGATTCCTGTTTATAAAGAAGTAATGACCTTTGAAATTGTTGCGACCACACAATTAATATTTATAAAGAAAGAAGTCATGATAGGAGAAAAATCAACAATTTTGATGAAATAGAAACTATAAAAAAAATGCCATCATATTTTTAATGGTCATGGCATAATTACTTCAGAGAACACAAATTGACGCCAAGATAATTGATGAAATCATAACATCTATCAAAGAACATATCATAGGAAGGAATCGAATAGATGGGCAAGATAATGAGGAAGATGGTTGGAAGACAAACTAAGAAGAAATTATATGAAGAAGATATAACATGAAAATACTAGCTTAATAATTAAGATTAAAGATTCGAAAAATAGTATATCTAAAGATGTTACATATATCATTGCTTGGGAGGTAACCCAAGGTTTGTTTTTGTGCTGGTGTGTTATATTTTCTTTTATATTTTTTATATTTTTGTATCAATTCCATGAAGTCAAATACTTGAATATATAGTAAAATTAAGTTGAATCACTCAAACCTATCATGACTTTATTTCAAGACTCATTATGATAGGCATATAAACATATTCATGATTTCTTTTCATGACAAATTGAGTCATGACACTCAAATCCAACCATGACTATATAATTTTAAATAAGAACTTGCAACATTGCTCAACGTCATGATGATTTCTTATTAGTCATGATTGATGCCCAAACCATATAAAATGCAATAATGGATGAAGAAATCTCAATTTTGAAGCTTAGGGTGAGAAGAGAAAAAACTAAACTGAGTCTCAATGCAAAGATAAGATGACATAAGCAAACCCTTGCAAAGAAAATCTTTATGGGTGAGCATGGTTTTGGATAATTTATCCCAACTTGCTAGCTAATTATTGAGAGGAGAATTAAGATAAATTGTTCCAACACATGGAAAGGGGGAATGTGGTAGTCTTGAGGGAGTTTTACACTAACCTTAAAGATACAAGAAATAAGAGGTACTATACACAAGAAGTTTGAATATACTTTAATAGAAAGTTTATTAATAAAACATTTGGATTGTATTGAGCTATGGATGATATATATTTTAAAACCATAAAAATATAACTAAAGTACAAGACAATCATCAAAATATTAATGAATGGTAAGAGAAGAAAGAAAATAACATCAAAAAGTCTTTTAAGATATTTATTGAGGGAAGATTTGATTGAAGAAAATAAAGTTTGATAGTACTTTTTATTTTATATTTTGTAACCGACTCTTCACCTCTCTATCATCACCCAATATATGCAATATTACTATTTACCCTAGTTAAAGGGTATAAAATTAATATTGATAAGATTTTTGAGAAGTCACTTCTTGATTTACAAAAAGGAAAATTGTTAGGCCATATAATTTACCCCTCCTTGATTATTGTGTTATACTTTTTTTGAAAAAGTTTTGACTTTTAAACATAGAGATGAATGGTACCCAAGAATATCTCCATGAATTTGTGACTATGAAGAAGGGATTTAGATGAGATAAGAAGAAATAAGTGGATTCTTTAAGGAAAAGAATCAACCAATGTGATGGAAAGAAGTGTCAGCCTTCCTCGAAGTCGATATAAAAGAAATGGAGAGATTTGGAGAGAAACTTAAGAAAGAATCACTTCTAAAATATAAATTTTCAATAGTTAAATGGGAAAAATAATTAAAAGAAATCTTCACATTGATAAAGAATATGAAGTTGGAGGCTGATCATAAAGAGATTTCATTGAAGGAAGAGCTAATAATGATGTATAGTTACTTAATGGTAGAATTGAAAAAAAAAATAACATGTGGGAGGAATACATGAAGAAAAAGAAAGAATAAGATAAGACAAAGACAAAGTAATATAATACATTGTGGGAGATGCATCTTGATATAAATAGATTATTCATGTCCACTCAATAGAAATTCAAAGAGCAAGTTATAAAGATCATGGAAGACATAAAAGAAAGTATAAAGACCTAAGTGATGAGAAGTACTGAAGCTCGTGGGAATCTCTTTGAATTCAATGCATATGAGTGGTAAAGAAAGATAAGAGACATACATCAAGAGATAGAATGTAATGTGAACTATATAGAGAAAATATGGATATATGATTTGGAGAAGTATAATGCGAACTAATAAAATATGTATTATGCACAAGGTTCTTTTGAGAATCCACTTAACTCAATTGGGAAGAGAAAAGACATATTATGCAAATTTGATTTAAAAGATAATGGAATGAATAATGAGTATAGACACAAAGATACTTTTGACATTCATGCTGTTGTATATAATTTATTTTGATTATCTGTTTTGTATAACCAAAATATTTCTATTTTAATATTTTCATGTAAGTGCAGAAAATAAAATATTAAGAGGTTGAGAATGTAGCAATAGCACAATAACAGAGGTCCCATTGTTCGGTCAGTGGGCCGAAGAATTTTTGGAGCAATGCCTAGCTTATCCAAGTGATTCGACCTGCTCTAGTTAATTAAAATGAGAAATTGTTTTGATATAAATTATTTTTATTTTATGTTTTCGGGCTGTTGTTTTTTGGTGTGTGGAAATGTTCATCTCCGTTATTTTCTTCTCTCTGCATGATTTTCATCATGACTATTTTTTGCATATAAACTAAAGATATTATGGACTTCTATTTTGGTTATAATCTAAAAACACACACGTATTTTTCTGGTGGATGTAGCTAGTCATGTTGAACAACTAGTGAACCATGTTATTTCATGCATTTTTTTGTGGTTTCTATTTTGTTTTTGATTCTATCATGCTTGGATTATGGTTGTGGATATATCGTTTTTATTCTTTGTTGTTCTCATCTTCTGAATCACAAACGTGGAAGCAAAATTACCTAAAAATTAGTATCAGAGCTTAGATTTCGAACATTTGTTGAGTAATTGTGCCATCTGATTTTGTTATTTTTATTTGGTAAAAATGATTTTCTGTTGAAATGCCATAAACGAAAAGTTTATGGTAGAAATGAGTTTAGTATGTGACAGATTAAAATACAAGCACATTTGAAGAATTTTGATATATGAAGTTTACTTGTTCAAGACTTAAGTCCTCATACTACTGCTGCTCTTTGAATAATAGAGGCTGAGGCATGGAGACGTGAAGAAAAAGACCACTCCACCCTTCTGTTAAGCTTGTCTTATGAAGTCATTATTGAGGTAGCTGATAAAGAATCTGCTGTAGGATTATGGCTTAAGCTTGAGTCACTATATATGACTAAATCACTAACGAATAAGCTTCTGTTGAAGCGGATGCTATTTACACTAAGGATGCAAGAGGGAACTTCTTTGAACAAGTATCTGGATGATTTAAACAGCATTCTCATGGACCTTAAACATGTAAATGATAAGGTGAAAGATGAGGATGCTGCACTTCTGCTCTTTGTCTCTCTTCCTGCTTTTTATGATAGTTTAGTTGCATCTTTCATAGTGGGGAAAGATGAGATCATCCTAGAAGATGTTAGATCTACCCTACACTTTAGAGAGATGAGATAGAAGGCTTCTATTGAAAGAACATAGCATCACTCAGTTGGATTGGTGGTGACAAATAGGTCACAATCTATTCCATTCAAGAAGAAGGGGAATAAGCTCCAGAAGAGGTCAAAGGAGGGTGACACTTGTCATTACTACAAATATAAAGAGCATTGGAAAATTGAATGCAAGAAGAAAGCAAGGCTGGAACAATAGGGTCAGCCTAATCCCCCACCTACTACTGTCATGGCCTTTGATGACTTGGATTATAGAGAAGACCTTTGTGCTGGTAACCTCCACAATGATTTCAAGATTAGACTCTTGGATCTTGGATATTGGGGCCTCCTTCCATATAAGCACTCACTTGGAGTGGTTCAGCAAATTTGACATGAAGAAAGCTGGTCATGCTGTGGTGGGGAATAGCCAACCATGTAAGGTGGTTGGAACTGGCATTGTGAGACTAAGAACATATGATGGTTGAATAGTCTCACTTTCCAATGTAATGTATGTTCCTAAAATGACAATGAATATCATTTCTCTTGGTGTTCTGGATGATCAGGGATGCACATTCAGTGGGGGTGAGGGAACATTGAATGTTCACCGAGGAGATGATATCATACTGAAGGGATAGAAAAGTGGAACGATATACACATTGATAGGTTCCATAGTGATAATGACTATTGCTGTCACATTCGGAAAGCCAGCATCTGAAGATGAAGTTGACCTTACCAAACTATGGCACATGCGGCTTGCACATATGGGAGAGAAATGTATGAAAATTCACTCTAATCTTAATCTTCTTGTTGGTCATAGATTCATTAAATTAAATTTCTATGATCATTGTGTTTTTGATAAGAAATATAGAACTAAGTTTGGTAAGGCCATATACTGTAAAATAGTATTTTGGATTATATCCATGCTAATTGTTAGAGCCCTTCTAGAGTCAAATCTTTTGGGGGTGCTAGATTTTATTTATTTTTAGTTGATGCTTACAATAGGATGTCCTGAGTAATCATGATGAAACATAAATCTGAGACTTTTATAAAGTTTAAGTAGTGGGTTAGCCTAGTAGAAAACCAAACACAAAAGAAGGTTAAACTGTTACAAATAGATAATGGTCTAGAATTTTGTTCATCTAAATTGAGGAATTTTGTAAGGAAAAAGGTATAGTCAGCCACAAAATTGTTAGGGACACTCCTAAGCAGAATGACATTGCTGAAAGAATAAACCAAACTTTTCTAGAGAGAACCAGATGTATGCTCTCTCAATTAGGCTTAGGCAAGGAGTTTTGGCCTGAAGTTGTTAATGCAGCATGCCATGTGATAGACAGATCACCACATAGTAGAATTAATTTTAAAATTCCATTTGAGATGTGGATTGGTAAACCTGCAGATTATTCCAATTTCAAAGTATCGGGGTGTGTTGCCTAATATCATGTAAATGATGGTAGGCTTGAACCACGAGCAAGAAAACGAATATTTGTAGGATATGGTGATGGAGTCAAGGGATTCTGTATCTGGTCACCATCTGAAAAGAGAGTGATTCTTTCTAGGAGTGTCATTTTTGATGAAAATGTCATCTTAAGATAAGTATATTGTCCTATCATGTTACCTGGTGTTCCTCAAGCTGAACTTAAGGTGGAGTCCATTCATGAAAATATCATCTTAAAATCTGAATCTATAGCTCCATGAAGGATGTCTGTTGTCTCTAGACAAACAATAGCTAATCATGAAAATGATGTTAAGTCTATTTCTAAACCTAATCTTGAACCTTCACCTGAAGAATCTATTCCCTACTACATTGCAAGGGATAGAAAAAGGAGGATGAATGTACGTCCTCTGAGATTTGGCTTTGATGAATTTATAGGATTTGCCCTACAAGTTGTCAAAGAGATTGATATTCATGAACCATCCTCTTTTAGGAATGCTGTTAGATGTCATGAATTTAAGTCATGGTTAGTTTCCATGAATGAAGAGATTGAATCTCTTCATAAGAATCATACTTAGCTTATTGTACCTAAACCTAAAGGAAAAAAGATAGTTTATTGCAAATTAATTTTCAAGAAGAAAAATAATACATCTTTAGCTGGTGGGGTAAAGTTTAAGTCACGTTTAGTTGTAAGAGGGTTCAGTCAAAAAGAATATATTGATTATAATGAGATATTTTATCTTGTTGTTAGACATATCTCAATCAGGGTGCTTCTAGCATTAGTAGCACATCAAGACCTTGAACTTGAGTAACTAGATGTTAAAACTGCATTTCTTCATTGAGATCTAGATGAAAAAATTTACATGAGGCATCCTGAGAGTTTGAGGTATCAGGTAATGAAACCCATGTGTGCATTCTGAAGTCCCTTTATGGACTTGAGTAGTCTTTTCGTTAGTGGTACATGAGATTTGACTATTTCATGACTAGTCATGGATACAATAAGTATGACCATGATTGTTGTGTTTATTTCAAAAGACACAAGGATGAATCTATTTTCTATTTTAAATAGATGATATGCTTATTGTTGCCAAGAATAAGTCTGATATTCAGGAACTAAAAGATCTCCTCAGTTCTGAATTTGATATGAAAGATCTTGGAGGAGCAAAGCAAATTTTGGGTATAAAAATATTTAGAGATAGAATTAAAAGAAAATTATTTCTTTCACAGAAATAATATATTCAAAAAAATCTATCTAAATTTGGAATGGCTTCTTGTAAGCCTCTTCACACCATTTGCTTCTAACCTTCATCTTACATTAGAATTTTGCCCCAACTCTGAATCTAAAAAGGAAAATTGTCTAAGGTTCCATATTTTAGTGGTCGGAAGCCCCATGTATCTTATGGTGTGCATCCAACTTGATATTGCTCATGTAGTAAGTGTAGTGAGTATGTTTATGATAAATCCTGGTCAAGAGCACTAGAAAGCTATTAAGAGGATACGTAGGCACCTCAAGGGGACTTCTGATGTTGGTCTGATATTTGGTAATGAATCTGAACTCATGCTGGCAGGATATTCTGATTCTTACTATGCAGGAAATGTTGACAGTAGATGACCAATGACTTGTTATGTCTTCAATATATGTGGTTCTATAGTTAGCTGGAAAGCTATACTATAATCTTATGTTACTTTATCTTCTACTGAAGTAGAGTATATGGCTCTGACTGAAGCTTTGAAGGAAGGGATATGGCCGAAAGGTTTTCTCAAGGACCTTGGCCTTTATGAATATGTTGCAATAGTTTTCTATGACAAATTCAGTGCTATTTGCTTAGTAAAAGACCAGGTGCACCATGAGAGAATAAAGCAAATTGATGTACGATATCATTTCATTTGATCTGAAAATAGAGTACAAGTAAAGAAGATTAGAACTTTTGATAATTCAGCTGATATGTTTACCAAATATGTCACTCTGAACATGTTAAGACACTATTTTGACTTACTGAACATATCAAATCAGATATAGCTCTTTTTGGACTAACTGTTTAAAGAGAGTGTCTCTCTATCTGTATGCAAAACATTTTTAGGTGGAGATTGTTGTATATAATTTGTTTTAATTATCTATTTTGTATAATCAAAATGTTTTTTTATAATATTTTCATGTAAGTACAGGAAAGAAAATATTAAGAGACTGAAAATATAGCAATAGCACAATAATGGAGGTCCCGTTGTCCGGTCAGCGGGCTGAAGAATTTTTGGAGCAAAGCCTGGTCCATCCGAGTGATGTGACCAGCTCCGGTTAATTAAATCTAGAAATTGTATTAATATAAATTGCTTTTATTTTATGTTTTTGGGTTGCTCTTTTTCGGTGTGTGGAATTGTTTATCTCTGATATATTCTTTTCTTTGCGTGATTTTCATCATGACTATTTTCTGCACATAAACTGTAGGATATTCTGGACTTCTATTTTAGTTATAATCTGAAAATGCATCAGCATTTTTTTGGTGGATGTAGCTAGTCATGTTGAATGACTAGTGAACCACATTATTTCATGCGTTTCTGTTGTGGTTTCTATTTTATTTTTGATTCTTTCATGCTTGGATTGTGGTTGTGGATATATCATTTGTTGTTCTTTGGTGTTCTCCTCTTTTGAATCACAAACATGGAAGTAAAATTATCTAACACATGCTATGATTTAAGTCTTCTAGAGCATAATTCCCACTAAAGAAGTTTAATACAAAGGATTGAATAATCCTTGACCTTCACCATCTTGATGCTTTGATTTCTTGTTTTTTTGTTATTTTATTCTTCCTACTTCTATCGTAGACATAGTCTTAGAGAAAGAGAAAAAGATTATTTGCTCGATTATAAGAAAATATTTTAGTGTGGATTTTTATTTGGTACTCAATGAACCAAGTTTTTTTGGTCTTTTTTGATTGTTTTCACAATGTGATTGTATTAAAAATGAGATTAAATTAATGAATTTTAATTTTTATGGATTTGTATGAATAATAATGAAATCAGATAAATTTTGATTATAAATTATGAAATTGATTGAAATCTAGAATGAAACGTAGGGCAACAAGCAAAAAGTCATGATATTCTTAATATTATGACATGTTTATACTAGTACATGCCTATTAAGAAGATGTGATAGTCTATCTAGTCCATGACTCTAAAAAAAATCATAGCAATCTTTGTTTGTTGCTATTCTATCACTTCATTATTATAATCTTTGACTATGCAACATATTTTTCATGGTCATGATATTATCTTGGAGTAACGACCATATCAATTCTAAAATATTAATTTAGCTACAATATTATTTCTACATCATGGCAACAAAGCGTCAAATTAGTACAAGAAGTCACTACATTTTTAGTGTCACAACATATAATTTACAAAACCAAAATTCCACAATATTAACTAATTTTTAGTTGGGGCATTCTTTTCTTTTGTTATTTTGTGTTCTAGAGAGAAATTATCTTAGTTGCAGCTATCTTTTTTGCTATGATTATGTGCTCCAAAAAAAAAGAATTATCTTAGTCACAACTTTCCTTTCCATCATGATTTTGTACTCTAGAGAGAGTTCAATAATAATCAAAATCTAAAACCTCAACTTAAAGCTATGAATTTCAACTTGAAGATCCACATAATGCTCAATAGGACCCATATGATATAAAGGGCAGCCCTAAATATTTTCAAAAAAAAAAACTTAGGGAGATTCAATTTTTGAAGCTAAGAATATTCCATACCATGAAGGGATCAGATTTTAACCCCCAATTAGGGATAACTTCAATCCAAATGCAAATGAGGATAGATTATGAATTAGATGTGAGAAATAAATACTCTTTCTAGTTATTATTGGGAACCCTCAATTTGATGCGATGATGCTCCAATTATCTCATCCAAAATCTATTTCAATATCAGGCTAAGTAGGGTATCTAAGGTTGGTGTGTGTGTGTGTGATGGATGATGATGATGATTATGGATTAATAATGTTTAATTGGAGAATTTTAATGTTTTGAATGTTAATTGATATGGATATTAATTAGAATATAGAATTAAGATTATACGCTAAATAAATTTATGTTTGTTGGCACTTAGCTATGATATATAGTGATAGATGAGTCATAATTTATACTCATGAGATTAAAACTAAAGGAAGTGACAACCCTTTTATTGTCACTTAATGAGATGAACATATGTGAAAACTTTACATTTATATAAGTTTAATTGATGCTATTATATCTAACCTAATGCTTTCACCATAGTGTATGTGTATGAGTCATGTGTTGGCTGCGATAGATGATGATAGGTAAGTTGTGGGATAAACATAAGGGAATCTGCTCTGAGGTGGTGACAACCCTACTATCATGTCCTTTTGAATAACTTTAATAGTCAAAATCATTATGAAAATGTATGTTAATTGATGTGAGTATTATGCTTATGAAACTAAAAGCTCAAACATGGTTACTATCACAATATTTCATGTGTTTTATAACTATTGAGGTCAATGAATAATGTATACTCAAAATAGACAACTAAGATAGCTAATATATTACTTAAAAGGAATGAAATAATATACAACCTATGAATAAAGTAAGTGTAGTTTTGGTGGTCAAAGCCCAAAGGAACAACTACGAGGATACTATACTTGGTAGTGATAGTCTATGGTTGATAACCACCATGTATGCCAAGGGGGAAAAGATAGTATCCATATCATCCAATCCTTCATCCAACAATTGGGTATATCATTTCCTAAATTTTAAAGAAAATTTATTATACACAAGGAGGTAAACTAACCCTAGAATTTAAATATCTATCAAAGACTCAAGTTTAACTTATTAACTTGAGCATTAGTGAATTCACTATTAGTTGGTCAATTTGCTCATACAATTCATATGAAATTAAAATCTAGATTTACGTCCACTTAATTACTTATATGACTTATATATACTTGTGGATTTATATTTGGCATATTCAATCGATAAAGGCTTCCAACTTTATTACATGGTTGGAAGATCAGTGAACTTGCCTAATTATAAATTTTGGCTTATGGATTTCAATAAATGCTATATAAACCTTTGGGATTCTTTTCACCAACATAGTCAACAAAGCATTAATAGCTTAGATGGACTCCATTTCTAGTGCATCACTACTCTTTTCTGTTAAACTAATTTATCTTTCTACTCTCATCAATGACCATGTTTTTCATATCTACATATTTGATTGCTAGGTTTTGATTTTTTAATCTTTTGCATTCTTTGAGGAAGTGGATTTAAATTAGTTAAATAGTTTTGATCTTTAGAAATATATTAATTATGTTAATGATTAATATACTCACTGTAAATGTATTAATTATGTTAATGATTAATGATTAACCAATCTCTTATATTAATTATGTTAATTATGTGAATGCTTAATCAAGTAATCTCGTAGTCCATATGGAATCTAAAGATCAAAGTTGCTCATATCTACAAGCACATATGGCAAGATCTCTATTTTTTACTTAAATTATTTATGTTCATTTTATATTTCTATCTTCTAGGCATTATGCAATATTATATTAATATACTCACTGTAAATGTATTGATTTTTGATTTTAAATGAATGCGTGTGTTCACCTTTGTCTTACTCCTAATTATTTATCTTCATCGATAAAGATGATCTATATAACCAATATTTTTTTTCAAAGCATTATTAACATCTAGTATCATAGCACTTATCTAGTTTTGGTATTCTTTTCTATGAAAATCTTTTCTTTTTCTTCTCTATTTTTTGATTATAAGAGTTCAATTTTTTTTTCATGAAAGAGATGCTTGATCCTTTCAAATCTAAAACAAAACTGAGTGCATATCATAGTTCTAGTTCTAATTTACTAGTACTATAACACATTCAAGTCAAAAATCTTATTCTGACCTAGATCTTCAAATTTTTTTAAATCCATCTTTATTCTTCTTAAATATGCACATATTCTACAAACATTTTTTTTGTGAGTTCATGTTCCAAACCTATACCTATTTTCAAAGGTGAAAACTATGACTATTGAAGTGTGAAAATATAGAGCCTATTCATGTCACAAGATGTGGAGAAGTTGATGGAAATTTGTAGAACCTAGAGACCTTTCAACTTTATAAGAAAATGAAAAATTATAAGTAAGGGAATTAAAGAAACATGATGCAAAGGCACTAATGTTCATTCAACAAGGAATCGACAATATCATTTTTTCCAAAAAATAATAATATCAAGATAAACTAAGAAGATGTGAGATCGACTATTGAAAAAGTTTCAGGGAGATAAGAGAGCATGAGGAAACAAACTCTAATTTTTTAGAAAAAACTTTGAGAATCTGAAGATGAAAGAAACAAAATCACTCAGCATGATTCTTTATCAAGTTCATTGAAGTTATTAATTTACTCAAGCTTCACGAAGAAGATGTTCTAGAAAGAAGATTAGTTGAAAATTTACTTATCAACATGACTGATAAGTATGATCTAATAGTACCAGTAATTGAGGAGACAAAAGATCTCACTTAACTTAGAAAGCATGAGCTTCTGAGCTCCATGGAGATATTGGTATCAGGTGGGCTAGGTGTTCCAAGCATGACATGAGTGACAACACAACCTAATTCAGAGTCATGCTTGAATGAACCTCATGTCATGCCATGGCATGACATGGGACAAAGTTCTTGGCCTGCATGCCACATAAGATGTGGCATAACATGCTAGCATGGACCCCAAGGACAAACCTATATTGAGTTCTTGTGCGCAATAGTTTTGGCCCGACTAGCCAAACCATGCTAGAATGGATCAAGAATTAAAATATCAGATTTGATAGAAATATTAATATTTGGATTTTATGAATATATTGGTGTATATTTTATATGAGTACCTATTAAAGATAAAAATATCAATTTTGACAGATATATTGATACTTGAGATTTTTGATTATTTCAAAGATATATCAATAGATATATCAAAAATTTTTTTTACTGCATGGACCTGACCAAGGCTAGCATTGAATGAACCCAAGCTAGCCTAAACTTGACCTAGGCTAGCCTAGAATGAACCTAAACTAGCTTGGCTTTGCATGACCTAGCATGACAAAGGTTAATAGTGTGCCAATGGACTATACAAGACTAGCCATTTTTAGAAATGTGCTGGTGAACATGACCCATGCTAAAAAATGGGTCGTGCAAGCCCAACACGACCTATTTGATATCTCTACTTGAAGTCACATGAACAAAGATTTATGAGGCATGTAGAAAACTTCATTGAAGCTACATTCTAGTCAAAATTCAATACAAGTTTATCAAATTTAGATCTACGAAGAAATAAAGTAAACAACTAAAGACCTACCAAATATTTTAAATAAAGGAAGACAAAGAGATAGAGGTACAACCACAACCATTATGAACAAAAATAAAACCCTACTAAGAAATATTCTACGTACTTTTATAATACATATAAGAAGAACAAGCACTCAGAAAGAGATTGCTAGTACAAATCAAATAATACTATAACTTTAAAAAGTATAGGTACTTGTGTAAAAATTGCAACCTGACGTATGCTTAACAAGCAAGCTATGATTGAGAGATATCAACAAAAGAGAACCTATTGTTCATCACAAATTCTTCTGTCTATCATCTAGTGTCTGGTTTCTAGACATTGGATGCTCAAACAACATATTTGGAAACAAAATATTATTTGTGAGATTATAATCTTCTTTAAGTTCACAAGCAAAGATGGCTAATAGAGCACTGCAGCTATAAATTGAAAGGGAAAGATCAAGTACCAATACAAAATAGAATGAAAATCATTGAAAATATACTATTGGTTCCTAATTTAGATCAAAACCTCCTAAGTGTGGGACAACTCATACATTATACTTGTTGGTTTTTGAAGAAGACCAATGAACTATAATTACTAGATTCAAGAAGAATCTTCTAGAATTCAACTCAAAATGGATAGTAAAATTGACTATACTCAAAAAAATGAATACAGTACAACTATCAAACCTCTGACATAAAAGGATGAGACAATTGAACTATAAAAATCTAAAAGTCCTTAGTTAGAAGAAAATGATAGATGGTCTTCCTTCTAAAATAAATATATCAACATCCATATATGATATATGTGTAATAGAGAAGTAGTGCAAAAACCTTTTCATAGAAAGTTGCTTGGAGATTATTTCTAGCATTTGACTTGGTTCACACAAATATTTATGGACCAATGTAAGTCTCATCTCTAGCAAATAATAGTTAATTTATGGTGTTTGAAGATCATAAGATGATCATACAAAAATGATATGGGCATGCTATATTCAATTTAAATATGAAGTTTTCAAAGTATTTCTAAAGTTTTTGAATATGACTAAGTGATAATCTGGAAGGATTATAAAAACCATCAAAAGTGATAGATGAGTTTAATTCATTTCACAAATGTTTGTTAATTACTATGAAACCAAGGAAATTCAAAGATTACTGATTGTCTCTAACACACCATAATAGAATAGTGTGGCTGAGAGAAAAACAAAGATGTTGTGGAATTGGCAATACTAATAGAGAATAATCTGCCCAAAAACTTCTAGGCATAAGTAGTAAACATTGCCATTAACTGATGAATAGAAGCTCAACCTCCACTCTAAAAAGCTTTACTTCAATACAAACCTGAAGTATAAGGAGATATGTTGTTCATCACTTGAGAGTCTTTGGAAGCATGTGCTACTCTCAAGTTCCAAAATACGAACCTGAAGGATACTAGTCAAAAATGTATCCTTGTAGGATATAATCCTAACTCAAAATAGTATAGATTGTATACCTTGGATAATAATACATTTCTAATAAGCATAAATGTATTATTTGATAAAGATGTAGAATGGAGCAAATAAATTCAAATACCTAAGCCTCTATAAGGATTGACAGAGGTAAGCCAGCCTAAAGATAAATTAGCAACTATTAATTTGGAAACTGCTAATCTACCCAAGTTTGTCTCTACGACCTTTGAAATAAATTCTACTTCTTCATCTGAATCTCTCTATTCTACATCTACCTCTACTCATCATTCTATCTACACCTCTCAAATACAAAACTCTAGAAGAGATATATGAAACGTATAACTTCTCTACTATAAAGTCTATGAATTTTGAAGTGAATGTATAATATCATGATTGGATACTTTCCATGGAAAGAGAAATAGTAATTATTGAAAAAAATGAGACCTGAATATCAGAATTATTTGAAAACAAACACATTTATGAATTCAAATGGTAATTCAAAATTAAGAGTCTGGCATGCAACAAAAAAACATTTTTAAAGCCCTATTAATAGCTAAAAGCTACTCTCAAAAGGTTTGGTCAAATTATTTTAAAACCTTTGCTCTAGCAGCTCGAATATAACTGAGTTTTGTAATAGAATTGAATAGACATAGGGGGTAGCCTTTGTATCAACTAGATATTAAATCAGCCTTTTAAAATGGTGAATCAGATCAGAAAATGTATGTTCATCAACCCCATTGATTTATAGTGAAAGGATATAAACATTGTGTAAACAAACTGGATATAGCCCTTTGTGGGTCGAAACAAGCATTTTGTGCTTGGTATAAATAAATTAACTTATATCTATTAAGTCAATGATTTTATCAAAAGTCTGAGTGAACCTATATTGTATGTCAAAATAAATGATGTATCTTGAATATAAAGTGTGGTTCTCTATGTGATTGATATTATCTTCTCAAGCAATTATACAGACTTTGTTAACCTCTTCAAAAGGGACATGATGAAGAAGTACAAAATGTCTAATATGTGACTTCTCTACTAATTCCTAGGAATTGGTATACTCTAAGATCATAATAAGATATTTATCAATCAATCTAAATATATACAAGCTATTCTAGAGAAATATGGAATGGAAAACAATAAGTCTATCTTTAGTTCATTGCCCATTGATAACAAACCATAAATTAGGGTCCGTTTGTGGAAGAATGGTGAATGTAAGCCTATACAAAAGCTTTGTTGGAAGCTTTTTGTATGCTTTAACAACAAGATCATACATAGTATATTCAATAAACATCTTGTCTGAGCTCATGTATTTTCCAAAACATATGCCTCTTGGACCTGAAAGAAGAGTGTTGAAACGTCTTAAAGCATACAATAAACATCTTCTTTGACTGCTTCTTAAGTAATATAGTTAAGAAGATTAATTATTGATATGAATGAAGAAAAACTTAAGGTTACAAGTATATGATATACTCACAGAGTATCTACTAAAATAAGAAATCAATTATTTAAGAGACATACTGGGACTCAGTTCTTTCACTAAAGATAGTAACTGCTAATGATAAATGAAATAAGCTCATGGGTCTTATAAGGTTGATCAAAGACACCCTTTTCCATGGAACAATCTCTATTTATGCTAATTATTTATATTCATTTTATATTTTTATTATTTTAGTATTATGTAATATTATATGTATATATTCATTTTGTCTTGGATCATCTTCAACAACGAAGGCTATCTCTGCAACCTATGATATTTTATCAATTATCCCATAGCTTCCGGTGAAACATGGAAACAGCGGCTGGAAACGGGAATGATCTGCCATCCAAGTTGCAGGGAATGGAAAGCGATGGGATGATTGATCGTTGGCTGAAGAAACACCAACTTTTGTATATCGGGGCTACCAGACATCCTTACGTAGCAAGCATAAGAGACGGAAGCATAGACTTTTCATCTTACAAGAGATGGCTGGTATGAACTTGATGTATGCATGATGGTGAAGCATACAATTGTTTTTGATTTTGTTATATCCATAATATCTGACCATGTAACGATGCTAATGACTCTGATCGTGAACGTGTCGGTAAATCTTGCAAGAACGTGGGAATATCTTATGCGAGATCCAAATCTATTCGTCTCTAGAAGATTTATGCGACTGAAAATCGAACTGAATTTGATAATTTCTCTTTATTCAATGCCAGTTTTTTCAAAATTCTTGGTTTCTCAATCGATCCACCATGTTCTATTCGTGCCGAATTCACGTGAATCTTCTTCGGCGCTGCTCGATCTATCATTGCATTCGATTTCTGACAGGAAACCTTGTTCTGTGACAGTGTTCTAATCAAATTTTTAGGTTTTGTTTATTAGAAACTTCTTTTCAATCACGTGGAACTCAATTAGACGTTGGAAAGTTCATTATTTTGCAGGCGCAGGATTACGTATTTATAATAAAGTTTATTCCGTTCGCTGCAAGTGTTCTAATCAAAGCCTCTAGGGTTTCTGATCATTGCTCCAATGACATGGAACTTATCCTAAGCTGCTTGTCAGGCCTAAACAATGAACTTTCGTGGTTCAAGGATGAAGCCTTGAGATGGGACGTTACGATCTCCAACACTGTCGCCCACGAAAACAACAAAAAATACTGCACTTTTCTTGAAAGCTTAATGGCAGAAGTTGAATATCCCGTTGCATTAACAGCTCTTTGGACCATCGAGGCTGTATATCAGGAGAGTTTTGCGTATTGCCTCGAAGACGGCAACAACACGCCGCCACAGTTACTGGAGGCATGCTCGAGATGGGGTAATCAACAGTTTGGTGAGTATTGTTCTTCTCTTCTACAAATTGCAAGCCGAAGTCTGGAGAAAGCTTCCGTTACAGTGATTCGAAAAGCCGAGTCAGCCTTCTTAAGCATTCTTGAGCATGAAATTGAATTTTGGAATCTAAGCAATGAAACTATCGTCTGAAGAAATTCGTTTCCCAAATATCACCCTGTAATTTAGAATGCAGAAACCATGCATGCTGCGTGGACACCTTGAGCATAAGAACCCATAAATCACCTGTTGTTCCGAAAGTGAGAAACAGTGACTTCATCTTTTGAGAACATGATTTGTTCTCACATGAATATGATCATCATCTTTATATTGCTTTCCCATTACACAGGAAATTAAACATGCTCAAGGATATGGTTATGATTCTTATCTCGATGCTCATAATTTTCACAATTTCATAAAATTTGCCCATCAATACACCAGTGTGATACACAAATATATGTAACTGTAGAGTTTTTGTGAGATATATATTTGATTAAATCGTAACTATAAATCAAATATTCATTATTTTCATTACTAATTTGTTGCTGAGTGTTTTCTTTCTCGTTGACAGTAATATGAACTTGTATTATTAATCTGCTAAGAATTAATTTCTTCTAATATGTGGCGCATAATAATGCTTTTGATTCATCTTTAAATTCATTAGTTTCTACCCCACGAACATGTTTTCAACTTTATTTCAAAGAGTTTGGAAATCAACATTTTGCACTTCTCTTGACATTATCATTCTCAATAGGATCATAAAAATCATTCTTAGATTATTATTAGATTAAGCCTTTCTTCAAAAAAAAATTTTTTTCTGCACTTTTTTGCTGTGGATGTAATATTTAAGCTAAAGTAAGTTTATTCTTTCAATTTGTTCTAAGACTTCTATCACAAATGAAGTTATGATAATGATTATTAATAACATACGAGGGAATTGTGTTTAGGAGTACTATCTCTGAAATATTTAAAAAAGTGAAATATATCTTTTAATATTTAAAAAAAAAGGTACCAAATTATAAATAAATTAAAATTAAGGACACTCGAGTACATATATCCTAAACTAGCCCCACCACTTCCCCTTGCCCTTCGCCCTTGCCCCTCTCCTCTTGCCCCTCTCCACTTGCCTCTCTCCCCTTGCCTCTCTCTCCACGAGCTCAATGATGGAACTCACCAGAGCTCGATGAGCTCTCTCGAGCTCCACGATTGACCTATTGGAGAGGGGCGAGGGGTGCAAGGCAAGGGAGAGAGGCAAGTGAGAGAGGCGAGGGTAGTTTAGGACTTATGTATTTGATTGTCTTGATTTTTAATTTATTTATAATTTTGTGTACTTTTTTGAAATATTCAAAGATGGGTTTCAATTTTTTAAATATTTCGGGAGGAGTACCCTGAAACACAATTCCCCTGTAAAATAATTTTATTCTCGATAAAGTACTAATTTGGAACAATTATCTCATTATGATAAATTTATACTTTTATCATAAAATTAATTTAAATTGGGATCGACAATATATCTCATTCATTGTCAATTTTTAAACATGAGTTGGAAGCAAACATTAAATAATTAAGTGTATTTGTGCACAAAATTTATTACTCTTTTTTTAATGTTTAATTATAAAGTAATATGTCTCTTCATGCACAATATTAAGGATACGCAATAAAAAAAATATGTAAAATAATATATTTTTTAATGTTTTGTGCTAGAGGGCAAGTTTTATAAAACTGAAAAAATTAAGTGATTAAAAATAAGTGCTGAAAAATTAAGGCTGAATTTTATAAATATTGAATTTGTATTGAAAAATTATTTGATAAATTATTGTTAATTGAATGCTAAATATAAATATATTATTTGATACCTATAAATACTGAATGCTGAAAATGATGTATTTTACATATTTATTCTTATTTTCATTATGTTACATATTATCTAACATAAATAAAATTTCTAATGAATTTTTTTCACAATAATTATTAATTATTATAAAAATAAAATCTCTAAAAACATATTCATAAATAAATCATAAATCCAAAAAAGAAATAAAACTGTTTAAAAAAATAACCAATAAAATCCAAAATCTTTAAAATTTTCCAAATTTTTAATATAAAAATAAAAATTAATGAATAACTAGTTGATTTGTTATTTACTATCTTAAATTAATAATGAAAGAGGATTATGGTTAAAGTTTGTGGTAATGAAGAAAAGAGGAGGAGCAGACAGATTCACAAACTAAATTGTAGCGTGAATAATAAGATAAAAAAGAAACAAAAAAAAAGGATAAAATGGTAATAAAAAAATTTATTGAAATTTTTCAGCCTTCGACATTAAGTAGGTATCTATCTACTTAATATGTTCAATACTTTTTCACTTAAAATTTTAAATTTTTAGCTCCTAATATTTTTTTATCATACTCATTAAAATTTCAAACCATTGAAAATTTTAATTTTCAATGGTTTGAACATTTTAAGTGCTTTATTAAACAGCCCCTAATATTAGGTTAAAAAAACCAAATAGAGAGATTATAGATGCATGGTTTCAACTAGATAGTATAAGTACCCACAACACGTGTAGTCTGATTGGCAGGGATGTTGTAGTCATGCTTCATTGGGGGCGTGAGTTTGATCCTCATGGGCTACACCTTCGAGCACGAGTATGGGGATAACCCTACTCCCACCCTATGATAATTATTCGAGGTGTCAATCTGACTTGAAAAAACATAAGGTTAAAAAAATAAAAAGTGACCTTGTAAATAGCATTTTAATGTATTAATATGTTCCGACTAGCACTTAACATTTCAATCAAAATCGTTTGAATTAAGTTTTTATAAAAATATCACACACACATGCGTGCGCGCGCGCACTCACACACACACACACATATATTTGTGTGTATGTGTGTCATATATGTAGCATTTTGCTGTACTTCATAAGTGTGAATGTGTAATTCTGATATGTACCTCATAAGTGTGAATGTGTAATCTTGATATGATACACTTTATAAGTGTGAATGTGCAAAAAGACTCGAGGAGAACATAAACTTGTATGCCTCACCAATTGATTTCACATGTAATATTAAACAAAGTGTTTTGTTTTTAAATCATATGATGTTACATACATACATATTCAACAAAAATGTATGTGTGATATCGTGCAAGGCACAAAAAGGGATTGTTCATTATCAAAATAAAATATAGTTGTTATTAGCCATATAGAGTGACTCATCACGAGTAGGTTATAATTGATGCAACATTATTTTTCACATGAAGCCATTAGGTATTTATTTTGAGTTTCTTTTGGTTTTTTAAGATTTCCTTGTATTGGATAGACATGGAGAGATGGAGAGAGATAGAGAGAGATATCAAATGGGTTATGTATTTTCATGTCAGGTCATGCCAATCTGGGTCAAGCCTGGCCTGACTAGCATGGTTCATGCCAGGCTAACCTAGGTTATTCCACACTAGTTTGGGTTTAGTCCAGGCTAGCCTATTCGTTCCATGCTAGCTTGGGTCAGACTTGAATTATGATCTTGCATTGTGCTTTAAGGGAAATCCAAGTTATAACATGTAAGTGATATATACATGTTATAATTTTATGTTTGTATGGTATGTTTTTTTTAATTTATTTATTTATTATACTCAAATAATTTATTGTTAAGTTTTGAGTATATTAGATGTGTGTTTAGTATCTAAAATAACATTTCAAAGAAATATTTTTTTTTTGTTTTTTGAATATGAAAATTAACTTGTCTCAAAAGTTTTATAAAAACAAATTAAACAATTTTAGAAAGTCATGAACTCTTCTAAAAACAAATTGCTATTTTATTTATTATGATTCCTAATTTTGTCGATGGAATATGAAATATAAAATTCAACATTTTAATTTTGTTTTGGGGAATTTTTTTTTAATCCCTAAGTATTTGTTAAATATCTGATTTGTATATTAAGTATTATAAAATATTTCAAAATTCCCCAAATTATCTAAAATTCATCAAAAAATTCTTTAAATTATCTAAAATTCTTTAAAAAAGTCCCCCCGCCTGAATTTATGTTAGTCAAAACAAACATAAAATATGTAAAAATAATTTTGCCCATTAAACTGTTAAATGAACTAAAATTATAATTTCACCATTGGGTATCAAATTAATTTCTATCTGAAAAGACCAGACTACCCTTGCATACAAAACAAATAAGATGGCATTTGAACGTATAAAAATATCCATTTGCTAATTAGTAATTACTAGCATAAACTAAAATAGTAACCTAGAAACTAACATAACTTTAACACAATCCTCAAGGTTGAGAAGTATGTGAGCAAATATCAACAACATTAGTTGGTGTTGTTTGTGCGCCACCTTTTACTCTCTCATTCAAGTCGATCTATGTCCCATTTGATATTGCTTCATTGAAATTGACACATGAAGGAGGCTATATGCTGCAAAATCATAGCTAGTTGGATTTGGTATTACCAACTTACCAACTTATTGAAATTGATGACTTCAATAAATGATTCGCAATGGGAAAAATTTTGGAAACTGATGCGGAATCTTGGAAATAAAGAGAAAAACAACGGGAAAAGTCTTGATGCAAGTCAGCTAAAGTTGCAGATGGAGAAAAATACGACGGCATAAATCAACTTCCACATAGAATATTCACAAGCATTCATCCTTTTGATTTGCACTTAACGATAAAAACAATGATAATAATATTTATTTATAATAGTGAGAATGATTCACACTCCCTCTTCTAGCTAATTTGATATTACCAACTTACGCTTATCAATGTTAACTATGACTGTCTAAAAGCTAACGAGGGGGACTATTTTGATGAATTCTATATAATTTAGGGACTTTTGATATATTTTATAATACTTGTTTAAAAATTAGACGTTTAACAAAAACTTAGGGACTAAATAGAAAATTTCCCTTTTGTTTTTTTTTTAAATTTGCTTGGTAGTTTATATGTTATGCATCATAAGCATATGTTTATGTAAGATGGATATTACCTTTTTTTTTAAAATGTGCAAAATTTTATATATTTGCTAATTATGCGTGGTCGATAAAAAAATCAATGCATTATAAATTTTTGGATCTAAAGTTTTGACACACACACACACACACATCATTAAAAAGTGAACAAAAAATTTTGTATTAATTGAATTCAATTATTCTCTTTGCAATGGATCACAAAGATAAGGTACTCTTCCTTATAGAAAAATGTGTTATTCATTGAAACATGCACATCCAAGAGTTTTTCCAATTATATAAAACAATTTTGTTTTAAAAAATAACTATCGCTGGCTCCAAACATAATCATATAGTATTTTAAAAATGATCATATAATTTTTAATAATTTATATTTTGTAATCTAAAATTAATAGAAGTTTTATGAAGTTACTTATAATAAAAGATAAGAAATTTATACATAGTTTGCTTTTTTTAAATGATAGAAATTAATAATTATTTGTTAACTTATAACAAAAAAATCAACAATACGGACACAAGTTTGATACACGAAGATATCAAATATGTCACCTAGGATATCTTTATCACATACTCTAAGTCATACTACTGGGATGAGGTTCTTACCTGCTCTGACCCTAGGGCCCCAAGGTCCTAAATGAAGGGGCCATGGGATAATATGAGACAGGTTGGGGGGAGGTGTGGGCAAAAAAAAAAAAAAACTTAAAATAAAATTAATTATTATTTTCAAATTATGTATTATAATATTTTTTAACTTACAATTAGAATTCACAAAAAATACATATGTAAACATAATTTTATATAATGCTTTTTAATTTTTTTTTTGAGATAGGTTGATCTGAGATTAATATAAATTTTATGTAACTTATGCAAACAAAATTATTTAAAACCTTTGAACAATATTCTTTAAAAAAAAAATATTTAATACAATAGCACAAGATATTCACATTTGAGATGAGATGTAATGAGATTACACGTATCAATCAATTTCATAGCTACTTCACAAATATATCCTAGCATAATTCTAAAAATAAATTTGACAAAATTTAAATATTTGAAATATTTTGTTCATGAAAATTAAATTTAATTTAGTATAAAATAAATATTCACAATACATATTTTGTAGCATCAATATAATATATCACTTATATGCTAATATAGTTGAGAATGTTAATCAACATGCATTTGCAATATATAAATCACAATGCAATGCAAACATTATTTTATTTGGAAAAACACAAAAGAAAAACATTGTCAGATTTCATCCAATTAAATGCTCATTATGAAAACAATTAAATGAAGTCTATAAGAAATTATCTAGTCCAATATTCTCAATTCCTCATGGACCACTTCTTTATCACCTCTCTCTTTGAAAACCGTATATGACCAAGTGGAGAAAGTTTCTAATTTTTTCCAAGTTTATATCAAGCCTACTTCTTGAACATCCATAAAAGAGTAAAGAAACTCGTAGTATACAAGATAGTATGTTCTAGACTAATATGAAGCAAGACAAGCATTATCATCACATGCTAAAGATATCAAGTGATACTAATTCAAATTCAAAGATAATAAACAATCAAATTATAACATTTGGATTTCAGGTTCAATCCCCACCATCTACCCTCTATAATTAGGATTGGGCTATTGCACCTTTCCTTTGGGTCCGGCTGGTTGGCCCACAACCCAATTGGGCTGGGGGCTCCACTTGGTAACAAAAAAATAATTAAATATGAACAAATAACATTATAGTCTGGTTGTAAAAATGGATATATGCTCTTACTTAGGTGTACCAAGTTTGATCATCAGGGATACCAGATATGCTTTTAAGTATGTCTGTTAGTTGTATCTATCATGTTGTTGGTATGAGGGCCATACCTACTCTGACCCGAGACTTCAATTACTAGCTTAGCCTCACTCATATTTGCATGCAGTTAATAGCCTCATTCCATATTATTACAATGAACAATTAGTAATTTACCCTAGGTGATGACTTACCATATTATTAAAAGCATAATTTTTTTTCTCATATGTATGAGAATACAATATATCTCTAAATAGGAGATAACAATAATTTGTTTTTTTGGTAATAGGAGAAACTAAAGTAGGAAACACTAGAAGAAATTAATATTTTTTTTCACAAACATTATATGACTCTCACAATAATTTACAAATGTTATTTGTAAATGAGATAGGAATTATATCGAATGCATGAATTTTCATTTTATTTATAGACATTTTTCACCAAACAATCCAATGTGAATTCAAAGGAATTAGGTAAGAAGTTGGGCATATTTAAAGTTTTTTTGGTGATTCTTTTATCTTTTCTAAATGTGACATCTTCATGCCGCTTATGTCTCTGTTAGTTTGTAATAGGATTTACTTCATGCATACTTATGTGTTGATTAGATTTCTTAGAGTACCTGCTATATCATCCCTAGTGTGTATCTTTAGCATATTCATAATGTCATCTTCCACAACTTCTCATATATATTGATATTGTACTCCAAGTGTATCTATGTCAAGTTCCTCCAATAACCTTTGAATCCAGAATTACTTCTTCCAAGATTATATAGTTTTTATGTGCTCTACTTATGTCGTAGATAGAGCCACAATAGTTTGTAATTTCAAAATCTAACTAAAACTCTTATGGAAAGAGTGAATACATAACTTGAGATAGACTTACTTCTATCACTTACATAATTTGAATCGATATAGCTTTTGATAGTAAATTCTGATCCTCTATAATATAATGCAACATCTGTGTTTTCTATATTGTAATTGAGAGCCCTCTTGAGTTTTTTTTTTCTAATGTTATCTCTTAGGATTCACCATTTGGTAACTAATTATTGTCACAACTTGTGCAATTTTTAGTCTAGTACATATCATTGTGAGTATGAAGCTCCTCAATGTTGTTGCATAGGATACTCATGGTATATTCATTCTATATGTTTCACTGTTAGGGCATATACTTGAAGATAATTTATAATTGATAAGTAATAGACTAAAAATTAGTTTAGTATCTTGCATATTGAAGAACCTTATGACCTTTCTCAAAATTTTCTAAGAAAACTAGATCTTCATCTTTTTTATGTCTTGGTGTCACAAATCATCCACATTATATTCACTTTTCAACTTTGCCTTTTACTTCTTGATATGATCTTTATCAGGTTCTATTATCAACAAATTGTCCACATATGACAATAATATAATGAAGTCATTATCACAATCAAATCTTTTGTTGTATCCACAATGATATGCTATATGTCTATTGTAATCAAAATTAACAATGAAAAAAATAAAATCTCTTATGCCAACATCTTGGCACCTACTTTAAATCATACAAAGATTTGATCATTCTACAAATATTTTTTTTTTACTTTTTTCAACAAAGCTTTCTAGTTGCAGCATATACTTATCTTTTTTTCAAATTTATCATGAAAAAAAATACAATCATGGCATCCAACAACTCTAAAGTAAGTTAAACATAGCACACATCATTAGTACTATTCTGATTGTTTTAAGTCGAACAACTAATAAAAAGATCTCATTTATGTCAATTCCTTTTTTCTAAACATTTCATTTAAATACTAGGTGTATACAATATCACTCTACTTGATCATTATTTCCACTCTTCATCTTCTAGACTTATTTATTTCCAAATGCCTTTTTTCCATTTGATAGTGGCTTAAGGTCCTAAGTATTGTTCTTAATAAGTTCATCAATTGTTTCATGAATCGATGTTATCCAAAAAGTTAAATCTATGTTGTTTATAGCCTCCTAAAAATTTGAAAGATCTTCATATTCAAGCAGAAGACAAGATATAATATTGCTTCCCATCACAAAATATGATTATTTTGTTGGTAGTCTCTTCTCACAAGTGAATTGCCTCATTTTGACTTTCCTCTCCAAGGTGTTGCATATCACGCATGAAAGAGATACATATACATGAAGTGGTGAATAATTGGTTAGATTTTTGGTCCACATTTTCATCAGTCTATAACTTGATAGCCAATATTGTGATTTTTTATGATATCAATATTTATCATTTGTGATATGATCCCAAAAGATCTTTGGATGATTATCTTTCATTCAATGAAGTTCTACAAGTATGTAAGTTGTTCAAATAGTAAAGTTAGATATAAATTCAGATATTGATCTCACATAGATTATGTAGGTAATTTGACTAACCATCTATGAACTAACTTCCACCCAAGTCGAGTAGGTAGACTTGGAATTTAGAAAGATACTTAGATTTTAGGTTTGACTTACTTTCTAATGTATGATGATATTATTTCAGTATTTAGATAATGTCATCTTCATTTATTGGATAATGATATATTAGTGTGGAAATTTCCTTGTATCTTCTTTGAAATATAAGGTGACTATCATCTTTAGACTAACATTACTAAGGATGATCCATTTGTAGTTCTGCCCTTATTATTTCATAATTGAAACCACACATCATCTCATTCATGGATTATTCATACATCTACTATTTTAGGCATTATATTAATTACCCTTGTTGAGTACTTCTAGTGCATATTTGCATTCTCTAATTTTTAATATCTTAAAGATGCAAAATGATAAGGTAATAAATATGTTTGTACATTCAGGTTTGTAAGTATCCTACTCGACTTTGTAAGTATTCTCTAATTTCTAATTTCTAATTTCCATGAATATTATCTTTGGAAATTATACAAGATAAAATAACTCACAAGACTATTACCACTATATAAGATACCTCTATTTGCATGTGTCTCATGAAATACTTGTCACCATCTACCATAGTGAACATATGATTCTCATACTATTGTAAAACCTAGAGGCTAGATATTTTACTTAACTCACACATTACTTGAAAGTTAATCGTTCTAGAATATGCACAATGAATTGATCTTAAATATGTTTGTAACTATGGCTTCATAAGTGCCAAACTAGCAATAATTAAATTTATCTTATTCACATATTTTCACATGTATATTTATTTCATGCATTAATGCAAGAAGGATTATCAATTCTTTCTTATCGTACTAAGTTGACATACTTGTATTAGTCATGATTTTGGTGTTTTCTTCTTAAAACACAAAATTGTAGTATTAGAAAAGATGTGACCATAGTAATTGCACTTTGGAAAGAAAAGTCATGGCAAAAAATATTGCTACAACTCAAAACACATTGTGTTTTGATTATGTATCAAATAAGTTGTGGCTCTAGAAATATAGTATGATTATTTATACCAATTGGATACCTGGCAGCCACCACAAGAAAATAATATTGGGGCCATTAAGTATTTTAGAGATAATATGGTCATGACTTTAATAAAATATCATGGTCATAATAATTATGTTGCACAATAAAATAATTATATAGATTTAGTGGTAGAGTCATGACAAACAAAGAATGTCATGACTATTTTTGTAGAGTCATAGTAAAGAAAAGATGTTGCAATTGCTCGACATATATTATGGAAGGTATACTTCTTTCTCCTCCAAGCCTTTGTTCCATCAAGTCTACCAATTTAATCAAAAATCATTATGATTTCACTAATATTGTTAAATTCTCTCAAAATAAGAATTTAGTAAAATCTATTCAATAAATACTAGAATACTTGCACACACAAATAGATAAACTCTCCAATTCATTCAAAATATTTGCTACATGGAGTGTCGAATAAACTCACACACTAAATATATTACTTATCCTTGAGCAATGAAACACATTCCATAAAAAAAACATATCTAAACATCAACATCACAAAAAGAAATATATTATAGAATCATCAAAGATAACAAATACACACACACACACACACACACACATATCTCAATGTAGTGAAGAAAGGGGACAATATGATTAACCACTAGAAACAAAATTCTCATTAACAAATATGATTCCGTCATCATCAAATGACTCGCTCTTAATCATTATTAATATATGTTATAATTCAAACATAAAATTTTAAATATCATTTTTCTATTGTATTAGTAATAGGAAATAATCAGAGTCTATCCCATTGAGATGGATGATTTTCATGTTATGTAAAAATTGGTTCCATTTAGAGTTGATTAGTCCTCTATCTAGTCGCAGCCATATGTCATTATCTAGATTAATCATATTGTCCTCCTTGTGAATACTTTTCTTATTGACATAATAGTATTCTTCTTCTTACATTTCACATACACTATTGTAACAAATAATTTTATTTCTCCATTCTTTTTTATTAATTTCTAGATATACCTTTTGGATACTATTATCTATAATTTTTAAGTTTAATTGATTTTTTGCATAATATTCATATGTCATTATCTGGATTATTTCAAGCTATGTTGAAATTTAATTTAATTTGAATTCCTCAAGATGTGTTTTTTGTATGAAAAGCTCAATAATAAATCAAATGCAAGTTTTATGATTTTACATTTGCTTTTAACCTTTCTAATTAATCTTAGATTAGCCAAGTCTCTAATATTGCACACTAATTTTGACATAAATTTATAGTTTTTTGAAGTTATAATGTATGAGATTTGAGAGGTTCTTTTCCTCAATCTCCTCTTTTATTATTTTGATTTATAGTTTTTTTCATCTAATTCATCAAAGGAGTAAAGTTCATCACTATCTTTCATGAGTACTTTCAAAATTTTCTCGGTTTTCTTTTATTGTGTTCTAAAGATTTTTCAATTTTGCACCTTATAGAGAATCCTTGAAAGATTTTGCTTTCCTTTCAGAGGGACTTGCAAAATAATTTCTAACTCTATTTGTTATTGGAATCATTCTACTATTCCCTATGTTTTTTTTAAACTTCTAAATGTTTTATTTATTCATCATCCTTAACTACTAAATATTGAATATTTATCATGTTTCATGTATATGAGAAAATTGTTGGATTTTTGGTTATTTTCTAACCCTTATATTGAATTTAGTTTCTAACCCATGAAATAACTCACAATCTTGGTTAGTTTTATTGCATGACTCCTTATCTTGGTGGATCACATCGAGAGGTTTCATGACTATGGGAGTCATGCTTAGTGGTGGTGATGTTTGGTTATGATAATATTTTTTGATTAAGGAGTCCTTTTTTAGGGGTCCCTCTTTCCTTGTTTTGATTTAATATTTTGGATTTAGTATTAACCTTCATCTAACTAGAATTTTTTTTTACTTAATGTTATTTTTGGCTCCATATCTATTTAGTCTTACTAAAGTATTTTGTATTATTGAAACTAGATTATTCATTTTTCTTCATTCTTTTTACATGTTGGGATATCCTTTTATCCTAAAATTTTTTTTTTAAGAATTGGTTTCCTAATGAAACAAGGTTCTATGGAGTACCTTATCTTTTGGAAATGTGTACAAAAATTAGGCAATTTGTCATATCTACCTTTCTTCCAATTATCCTATGTTTCCTACCCTATCAATAAATATTATAATTTCTTCACATCTATTTCTATTAAAGCCCTTGGCATGGTAACTCCGGAAAATTATTTTTGTATTTCTCCAATTACATGTAATGGTTTGCCTAAAATACTTTCAGGGACAACATAACATTAATGATGCTTAAACAAATTAAAAGACATGGAAATCTCACCCATATTGAAACTTAGATATTTTTTTCTTTACATCAAAGTTTGGATCCATTTTAGTAACCTTATAGTCATTGCATTTATATACAGAATACTCCTAAGCCATATTTTCATATAATCAACTGCATGTGAGAATCATATTAAGAATTGTCCAGATTCAATTAAGTGCAACTCATCAATCCCTATTAATTTAACTCAAAAAAAAAACTTACAATTTTATTAATTTAGATAGTTGCATTTGAAACTTTTCCAATGAGAGTCTTTGAGTATGGATTGCTACTTGCAATTACTTTATCTATTGGTATAAAAATTCCTAGTTCTCCATCCATAGAGTTTAAAATTTTTGAGATTGTTCTTTGCTTATGAGGAAGGGAAAATTGTTTCATTATCTTTGGGTCATAATTCATCTCATTTCTAACCTTATCATCATTTTATTTTCTACTTGTATTCCAAACTATACCATTTAAAAGAAAAGCATTTGATGCAACAAAATGAATAGAAATGTTTGTCAATTCATTTTGTTGCATATTATGACTTTGTCATAATATCAAAACTTATTGTTTAGAGCATGACTTTAAAAGTTTATTGGACAATTAAATATATTTAAAAAAATCCACAAGTATATGGGTCATATAAGTAATAAAGTTGACATAAGTCTTTAAATTAATCTCATAATGATTCTATAAGCATTTTGACCAACCAATAGTGAATTAACTACTACTCAAGTTGAGAAGATAATTTTAGGTCTTAGATAGGTACTCAAACTTTATGATTATTTTACTTCCTTATGTATGATGATTTTTCTTTAGTTTTGAGGCACTATTATACTTGGTTGTTGGATTTATAGTAGGATGCTATCGATTTTCTTCTTTGACCCTTAGCATGGAAGTTTGTTGTCAACATTGAACTATCACTACCAAGGATAGTCCTATTATAGTAATATCTTCTATATTAATGGGTCTCCACACTTCTATTCCTCTTAGGCAATTCCTCAACTATCCTTGATGATTGTTTCAAGTATGCATTTCTATTCTATGATCTTGGTAGTCATAAAAAATATGAAATAATATAATATTAATTTTATTTGAGCTTTCAGCTTCATAAACACCATACTTATCACACCAATTAATATATAAAATAATATATATTTCCTTTATGAAAGTAATACAAGAAAATATGATCGCAAGGTTATCACTACCTTATGAAGTATATCCTCTTGTGTGTGTTCAGTAACATACCAATCACTATCCACCACAGCAAACACACTGTTGGGGATTCGGCAACTCAAAATTTAACAAACCAATAATATTCATGGATGAGTAATTTTAAATTTTGAGTAGGTTTTTTAGCATGTAATGATACCTTAGGGTCACATGTGATGGCAAGCTCTTCTCTCATATATCCTTTTGTTCTAAAATGCCCAAGAAAGACAACAATGCTATAGTGGCTAGCATCATATGAACTTCTATCTTCTTTTAAACTAACAAAACCAAAACCACTTCATAAATGAAGTGTCATATATTTTAAAAGTACAATTTATTTATTATGTTTAAAATATATTTAATATTAAAAGATTCAATTATACACACACACATACAGTCTCACACACACACACACATATAAACAAAATTAATTTAATATAAATCTATCAATTTGATAAAATTAAATAATTCAATATTAATCAAATTAATTATTTTTCCATTATATACACATACATATTTCAAATACATAAAATGTTTAAAATATATTGTTGGCTCTAGATAAGACACATAAGAGACCCAAGCATAAATAAGATCTTGGGTTCTTAATGTGAATTATTTTATATAATAATTTATATTAATTATAATTCATACTACTACAGAATTATAAATTCTCCCTCATTTATTTAAAATTAATTTATGTATTTTGTTACTTAACACTTAATAAACTTTTCATATTAAGATTATAGATACCCATTAATTAAATCAAATCACTTATAATCTAATTCAATTAATCTCTAATTATTTTCTTGATACTTTCTATTTAACTTATTTGAATTACCAGATTGAAATTCATTTGTATGATTTGACTATATCAAAATATATAAGCTTCTTCAATTGAGTATTATCAATCCTTTTGATAGGACATGGATTCAATTAATAATCAATATTCACTATATATTTGATAAAGTTATATAATTCATAAAGTTCTCAAATTTATTTTTACACTTCACTTTTTATAAATCTAAACAATTTTTAACAAGTGCACACAAATAATACATACTTCAAGAATTAAGGGTAATGATATTTATAATAATAATGATATATTTTATTATATAAGTCTAAACAAAATAATTACACCATGTTAGTCATATTCAATATACTCAAGTGTACTAGAACTTAGAATTTCATAATTCACTATAGTCAAGATCGACCTACTAAAATCTAGTCCTATAATCTTACTCTAGAAAGAAATTATCAAAGCCCAAACCTTATTTATTAATGTGATTTTATTTTACAGAGAGTATTTATCTTAGTCACATCAATCAATAATGGGACACTATGCTCAGAAAGCAATGACCAAAACCATGCCAAATTCCAATGCTACAAATTTGTATCATAGAGAGTATTTATCTCAATAATAGCAATCTCAACATTATGATACTTTGTTCAAAATGCAAATACCAAAGTCTTGGCTAATTTTAAAGCCACCACTTTGTGTTATATAATGTAAAGGCATTAGTCATGGACATTCATAGTACTATAACATCAATGCTCAAGAAAATATCCAAAGAGATAATAAAGTCATGACCTCTAGTCTATCTTGTATGTTCCAACTTAAAAGATCACATGGAATCTTAAAGTATAAAAGTGACACTTAGAAGAATACATAAAGAGCATGAGAGAGAGAAGAAAAGGAAAGAGACTATAAATCACATGTGCCAAGAAGGTTAGGCAACATGATTCTGACTATCATTTAGAAAATATCCAAGGTGAACACAATTCATCGATATGAAATTAGGTATATCCAATGTGAATACAATTCATTGGGAACCCTTGAATCCACAAGATATCTCTCAATACATCTCGCATAATTTTCACCCTGATATCCAACTAAATTAAGATTTAGGGTTAATGAATATACTTGTGGTGTGAAAATTTAATGATTATATAGGTTTATGTTTTTATTTATGTTTTCATTTGGATGTTGATGGATGTGAATATAAATTAGCACCAAAATTTAGTATTTTCATAAATACATAGGTTTATGCATATTAATTATGGAAAATGGTGAAAAATAAGTCAAGTTGTGATATACTCACATGGTAAGAATGAAGTAATATCCCTCCTATCTTAGCACATAAGATAAACTAATCTGTGAAGACCCATAGTTAATGAAACTGTAATTATTATGAGTGTGTCACATGCGAAGCCAAAAGTATAAATATATTTAAGACCAATCCATTATGAACTATCTAGAAAAGTTAACCTTCGAGCTATGTGATGGTTTAGGAGATTGCCAGAAAAATCACCCGATTTTGGGATTGATTAATTGATTTATTCTATTGGGATTCTTTCTTCTTTTGGAAGATCACCAGAAATATTTTTAGTGAGACTTTAGTTATATTTTGATGAGACAATTCAAATAGATTTCTTTGGTATTTTTTATTTATATTTCAACTGCAAGTAGGCATCAACCTATGCTACAAGCTACTAAGAAGTGAAGCTAAAAAAAAAGATTTAAAATTTTTATTGATGGCGGCACAAGCGGTTGTCCATCTCCAAATGAAAAAAAAAACTTAGACCATGGGAAAAGAGAATGTATTGGCTCCATAGATTTTTATTTTGTTTATTAAAAAATTAATATTTAAGCATATACAACAGCAACAGAACTAGTGGCCATGCAAAAAATGGCAATGGCAGCATTTGATAGTGGGAGGTGTGGTGATCATAAATGCTAACATCAAACTGTGGCATAGGAGGGTGGGCTGCTACAATAGGTTCCATCGACCAAACTGTGGCAGCCAATGGAATGGCTTGGCACGAGCTTTTTGGGTGTCTGGGCTGTGTAGCGAGAGCTTCATCCCATGGACCGGGTGGTGTGGCTATTAGTGGGCCCCATAATAGAAACCTTACATGTGGTTTTGCCCTAGTCCACCCAATTAAGAAATGGTATTTTTGGAAAAATATCATATACCCCCCAATATTTGATATTCTAGATCATTATTTTCAGTGATTTAAAGGTTTTTTTAATTGCTCTGAGCATAAATTTTTGCATGTGCATATATTATAATGGAAAAAATAAAAAATAAAGAATAAATGATATTGAGATTGTTCATGATGAGTCTATAAACGGACGAGTTCATCTCATCATTATTAGAAAGTGAGAATGGGAGAGAAATATGTAATATGATCAAGGAATGGATGAAAAAGGTTACTTCTAGTGCGAATTCAGAAAGTCCTTGTTTATGATGTGGAAAAAGTAACAGTGAGAATAAAAATAATCCCAATAGCCTAGATTTTAACTCACATATTTTGAAGAGAAATAATATGCCTATCATACCCACATTGGAAAATAGGGATAATCAATAGTGGGGTTAGAAATAACTACCTAAGTATCCAATTAAAAAGAAAGATGATGTGAAAAGGAGAGAAAAGGAAAATAGGATAAATTAGGGAGAAGTGCCTAAATATAAGAATGTGGATAGTCTGGCCATTAATAAGCCAATTCTATTTAAATGTGAAGCTATTGAGATGCCTAAAATGAAAGCATAAGGTAAGAAAAAAATATGTTTTGAATATCATGGGATCGACAAGCTTGAAATTTAATGGGTAGAGGATAGACAAAATTTGGCTTGTTTCCTATCAAGTAATACATGCAAAGATCAGAAAGAGATGGATGAGTCAGAAACAAAAAGTAAAAAGCTAAGGCAAGAAAGGATAGTCAAGGCTAGATCAATGGAAGGGCTCGCCACATCTATTAAAAAGAGAACATATGTCGATGTGTCAAGAGGAACAAAAAAATAAGAGAGTGGACAATCGACAAAAAATAAGATAATGGACATCTTTTCTACTCGTGGCATGTCGAGTTTTACAGATGGAATAAATAGAATGCATGTATTTGATATGAGAGGGAAGCAAGAATGTGTGAATTAGGATGAAATGGCTAGGAAGGAATGAATTAATAGACAAAATGTTAAGCTCAGGCATAACATCAAAAAAAGAAACATAAAATGATCTTTGATAGTCCGCACTAAGACTTCCACTTAAATTGGGAACTCCTATCCACGATTGTGAAGGATGGGCATCCCAGCCTATCATCCCAAAAAAAAAATATTATGGTGAGAAGTAGATTGTACTCTCTTACCTTAGTTGAAAAAACCTTGAATGGTAATATTGGATTATCAGAAATTGAGCAATTTTTTAAAATAAAAGCCAATTTAATAGGTAAATTTGAATTATGCCTAATTGAAGTGAGACATGTGATGATTCAATTTTCACATAATGTAGACTATTCAAAAAACTAGCTAATGAGAATAATATATATCAACTCATTGGTAGTTAGGCTCCTTAAATGGACATTGGATTTTAATTTGTTAAAAGAGTACTCTAATATATAGTTCCATTTTGGGTTCAGTTTCCTCTCTTACAGATTCACTTATGTGACATACATATATTGTATATGTTGGGGAGCTTAATTGGATGACCAATGCAGGTAATAGGGGCAATTGAAAGATTCTTGCTGATATCAGCCTCACCAATAGTACTAGTGGAAGTGGATGTGATAGAGGAACTAGTCCAAAAAATTTGGATTGGCTCGAAAGTGGACAACTATTAGCAAAAGGTGAAGTACATTAATACACCAAAATACTATCCATACTACTACAAAGTGGGACATTCAATTGAGACTACTTTAAAGACTCAATTTAAAAAATCAATCATGAGACAAGGCATAGCAAATGACTAATATGAAATTAATAAAGCAATAACTAACAGTAAATGGAAGCCTATAAAAATTAAAAGGGTTTGGAAACTAAAAGGAAAGGAGAAAGAAGCCTCCACATAGGACAACATCGAAAGATATTATAACTCATAAGAATGGCTCTGCTAGGAAGAGCTTAAGTAATAAAAGCACCCTATCTATAAAGATGCATAATAGATTACATGGCTTAGAGTCAAAAGAAGAGAAATAGGTGGATCCATTTGGGAAAGATAGTCCAGATGAACCCAACATGATGACTAACTTAGAAAAGAGTTGGGAAATTATTCTTTATAAGCTTGCCCATCAATATAAAGTATGATGAAGATAATGGGGCATGGCTAAACAAGAGGGTTCTTTTTTGTACTCACTAGTACAGCTAAGACTTTTCAAGGTACTGACAAGAGAGGGAGCTTAGATATGTCTCTAGTAGATTAAAATATATTCCAAGAGAAAAGATGAGGATGAGACTAGAACTGAAGTATCATCATATGACTCGCTAGAGGATATCCCCCCCATATGAGTGTGTATGATGAAATGGAGTACCTAGTGGATATCCAACTCACGAACTAGATTCGAGGGGACTTCTTATCCCATACTTAAAAGGATATAAATAATGTCTCTAAAGATTAAATCAATGGTTTTGACTTTGAAAATCTGAACTTTGCTATAAACACTAAAGTATTATTTTCCTCTAGTAAGCACGAACCAATGAGGAGGTCAACTCTTGAAAACTAGAATATTTTCATATAAAAAAAGAGAGATGAAGATACTAGGAAGATGAATGAAACTATGCTTTAAAGCCCAACACACAACCATGATGATTTTTATATGGAATGTTAGGGGAATAAGAAAATTAAATACTTTAAAGAGGATACATAATATCTACAAAAATCACAAGGTGATGATCATGGTAGTTATTGAACCATTCATTAAGGAAACTAGATTGGAAGAGTTTAGGATTAAACTAAACTATGCTTCATCCTAGAATAATTCAAATAATAAAATTTGGATATTTTGAAAAGAAGAGAGAGATGTGAACATTGTAGTTAATGAGATACAAATTATACATTAAGACATAACAAGTGAGTTATGAAAATATAATTGCTACTTCATTATCATTTATGTCAAATGTAGCATACTAAAATGAAAGAATAATGAACTCAACTTCATTTCTTTTTTCAAGGAATTTCCCAACCTTGACTAGTAGTAAGAGATTTTTCTACTATCTCGAATTGTGACGAGAAGGTAGGTGGAAGACCTCCAAAACCTAGGTCAATGGAGAACATTTACAACTACATTTTTAATAGTGGATTCATAGATGCAAGATATGAAGGATCTCAATTTACATGGATGGCTAGAAAAAAATTAGACAAGATTGGACAGGGTCCTAATAAATAATGAATGGGATGATAAACTCTTTCGGACGAAAGTTAGACATATAAATAGGATGACATCATATCACTCTTCTGTTCTAATTGAATGGAGTAATGATAGAGTAAAAAAATATATTTTAGATTTTAACATATGTGGATAAAACACAAAGACTTTAATTAGTTTGTGAATACAAACTAGAATTATCCCATGGATAAAGTTGGTCTAAAGAAATTGACTCATAAACTCTTTTGACTAAAACAAGGCCTCTAATCTTGGAATAAAAATAATTTTGGAAACATTTTAAAAAATATAGGAGAGCAGAGAAAAACTAAAAGAAGCTAGAAACAAATTAGAGGATATGATTCTCAAGAAAGAAATTTATTATAAACAAAAATTTATGGTAAAATAACTTAAAGAATGAGGCAATGATACAAAATTATTCCATTCATTAGTTAAAAAGAATGTTACTAAATCTCATATCCAGTAGTTAATGATTGAGGATAACAACTTATTAACCTACAAAGAGGAGATCAATATGTTAGGTGTAGCATTCTATCAAAAGCTCCTGATAAAAGATGAGGTGGTAGAAGATAGTTTATAGTATATCTCCCAAGTGATCTTGAACGAGCAAGGGCATAAGCTATGTAGAGCCTCAACATTAGAAGAAGTTAAGGAAAGCTTATTTTCCATCTAATCTGATGGCATGCTCAGCACAGATGAATTCTATTCTTTCTTTTATAAGACTTGTTGGGAAATAATGAAGAGAGATGTTTAGGAAGACTGCATGAGTTACTTCAATGGTGAAGATTTGCCAAAATTGTTCTATAATAAGACACTATGATATCATTTTATCCCAAAAAGGATAATCCAATGATGTGGAAGGATTATAGACCAGTAAGTCATTGTAATGTGTCATAAAGAGTCATTTCAAAAATGTTGGCCCTCCGAGTAAAATTATTGCTCAATAAGTATATCTCAAAGAATCAATCCATATTTGTACTAGGAAGGAATATATTCAACACTATACTCTTTGCATAGAAGATGACCCATCTCATCTCATCTATGATAGGATTGATTAGTCTTATCTAGGAAGGGTGTTGACTAATTTTGGATTCCCTACTCAGTAGAAGAGTATGATAGACAGATGTGTTTCACATAATTGATTATTATTAAAATGAGTGGTTTCTTCCAATCCACTCGAGGACTATGACAAGGAGACCACTTGTTGCTAGCTTTTTCATTTTAATAGTTTGATATCTCTCTAGGAGCCTAAATGGACTTTATGAATAGATCCCAGAAGTGAGATATTTATCTAGAAGCCATGTGATCACAAGTCACTCGGCAAGTGATCATAAGTCTCTAAAGGAGATATCATTTTGACATGATAATTGGTTGGAGTTGGAAAATGTAAGTATGCTCACGCTTACAGAGAACTGGTAGAACAAGATAATTGTATAAAGGAAACAAGTTGGATATTGATAAGCTAAGCAAGGTAGTTTCTCCTAATATGGTGGAACAAATTATCAAGATAAGAAGAGAACCAGTGGATAAACTTATATGGTTGCCTAATAAAGGTATATTTGCTTTTAAGTTTGCTTGAGAAGTTTTTCATACTAAGGGTGAAATAACTATGGATCACATTGAAATATAGCATAAATATATTCCACAAAAAATCTTATTTTTTAGTTGGTAATTAGTAAACAATTTCATTCCTAAGAAGAATATATTAAAGCAAAAAGGCCTTAACTTTGCTTCTAGATATAATAATTTCTCAAATAAAGAGTCAAGTATTCATTTAATGATACATTATAAAGATTCCCAAAAGATCTGGCAGAAATATTTTTTTAATATGAATATCCTAAGCTATATGATTAAAAAAGCACTCAAACTAGACACACTAATGAATATGAAAATCCTGGTGGAAATACCATGGATCAAAAGATATATTTTATTACTGATACTATGAGAAATATGGAAAGAACTAAATGATATTAGATTTAGAGATAAAAAATTTTTACTAGAAAGAATCATATTATGGATAGATTCTCTATTTGAAAACATAGCATTGGCTCAAAGCCAAAAAATAGAAAATATTAGAAGCATAGGAGAATTGAGAAGCCTAGGCTAAGAGTTGTAACATACAATAAGGAGAAGATTAGGAAGGAGAGCTGGAAAGGATCTCAAGCCAAATACAAGGACATAATAGGTATGACAATTATTTTATTTGTAGTGTTGATGTCTCTTATGAGCCACAGGTATAGAAAATGAGATGAGATTAAAAGGAGAATATGCACAAAATAACCAACTGAGAAACAGTGAGGTAGATCTAGAAGGAAAAAGACATTTGAGAAAAAATAAAACTTACCACATTATTAATTTTTATCTTTTTATTTCTATGTTGGATTTATTTATAATACAATTACATTGTGGTTTTATGTGTATTCATGATGCATAAAATTGATATGGTGCCTAGGACTTGACGAGTTGGCCTAAATCGGCCAACCTTTTAGTTTTCTATAAACTGTGTTTGTTATTTTATTAAAGTTGTGTTAAAAAAAATATGTGATGGTTAAGTAGAATATCCAACCTATGAGTTTTGCCATAATGTGTAAGTCATGTGTTAGCTATGACTAATGATGATAGATATATTACGGGACACATGCAAGTGGGAAAGACTAGTATGGTAGTGAGGATCTTGGAAATAATTTCTTCTTGTATGACTTCTTTAAGTGATATTCGGGTGAAAATATATATTACTTGTCATAAGTATGGTACTTATGAAGAAAAAAGTATACATATATTTATTATCACATAATCTCACATCTTTAAGATATTTAGAGATTAGATAATAGAAAAACATATTAGAAGAAATCATTAATATTATTTGATAAATTGTCTAAAAAGAATAGATATGCAAATAACCCTACATGAAATGATGTGTAACCTTGGTGTTGAAATAACAACAAGAAAACTATGAGACAATCATCCTCGGTAGTTACAGTCCAAGGATGATGACTACTTTGTATGCCAAGAGAGCACACATGTATTTTCATGCTAATTTATCCTTCATCCAACAACTAAATGCAACTTGGACCAAATACAAGGAAAAATCATCGTGCACAAGGACATGAGTAATGCCTAGAGTCTAAGTATCTTTTCAAATAATATGCATGCCTATTCAACTTTAATGATTAATAATTCAATATTTGTTGATCAAACTACCAATCTAATCTTTGTGGAATTTATATTTATACTAGTGTCTAATTTATTATTTGAATAACTCAAATATTTATTGAGTTATATTAGATGAGAGATCCCTGTCTAAAGAGGTTTTGGAATATTTTCAATTAATGATAGTTTCAGCACCCTCACAAATTTACAATAAGTTTTTGACATCATTTTAAGGATTATTTTATTATATTTTGATTAGTCAACTTGAGTTGACATGAAGATTATTTTCTACTTTTCTTTTTATCTATTTTTGTAGCCACCACCACTTGTATGAATAGACCCATTGGAATTGAGTTAAACCATTCGGAACCATAAATTGAGAAAGCAATGAGAGTGATTCTAAGATGGAGAGCTGAAAAAATACTTAGGGAAGGAAATGGAAGCAACCGAGACCATCAAGGTGGTGAAGAACAAGTTTTCCAATCACCTAATCCTCACCATACCTTGAGATATTATTGCTAGCCTATTATGATGGATAATTATTTTAGAATTTGGATGCAACTAGTGCATGCAAATCACATAGAGACAATGCTAAGTTTGATAGCTATGCATTAATAATATCAATATTGAAGAAGAATTTAGAAGATATGGATAGTCATTTCACAATTTTCTTAGAGATATATGACATGGTGAAGATTGATACAGTTAATTTGAATAATATAAGGTTGTGAATTTTTATTTTTTCTTTGAGATACAAAGGCTAGAGTTGGTTTCGATGCTTATCTAGAAGTTTGATTGAGAGTTGGGACAAATTTGTGCAAGTCTTTCATAGTAAATTTTTTCTACCTTAAATCACCTCTCAACTAATTGGAAAGATAAGTTAATTTGTCCAAGATTAGAAGGAAATGTTACATGATTGTGATCAATTCAAAGAGCTTTTGAATAGATGTCCACAATATGGATTTGAAATATAATTCTAAGTACAAATTTTTTATAATGATTTGAACTATATGACTAGGTACACAATTTATGTGACCTTTAATAGTTCCATTATGAACAAGTCACTCAAGGAAGTATATTTATATTTGAAGAGCTAGTAAAGAATTGCTATCAAACTCTAAATGATCATGCATTTGAAAAACAACAAGCTAGATTATTAGAGTTGGTTATAACAACTACTATGACAAACAAACAAGTCTGAGAGAAGTTTATGTTTTACAATAGTACAAAATGGAAAAATTTTACCATGTGTATCAAGTGGAACTCAATAATTTATAGAGCAAGGGGTATGTGTCCTGACCCAACAATAATTCCACTATACAATATCATCCAAGTATGAGAAATCATAAAAGTCTATCATATGGGATCCCTAAAAATTATATAGCAGAACTTGGCCCAATTTTAGAAGAGTTTTGTAAATAATTTGATGGGTTATCAAATGCAAGGAGCATCAAACTCCAATTAGATTCATCTTAAGGGAGTAGAAAATCAATCACTATAAAGAATATACTAGCCTTGCTTGTAGAGATGAAGAAAAAAAATGATCTTCAAGATGATTGGATAGGATAGATTAAAATGAGGTTAGAACATATGAACATAATGAAAATTATTGAGAATTAACTTGGACAACTAGAAATCTCAATAAAAGAGAAGAGCATGAATAAACTACTGATAAATTTTGAGGCAAATCCAAAGAAGTATATGTTTATATTGCTAAGCAGATGCAAAGAATTTGAGGGGCAAAAAAAAAATGAAAGCCAAAAGGGAAAGCTATCATAAAATGAGAAACTATTATTGTAGAAGATTTGACTTTTCCTAAATTCATTATGTATCCTAGATATGAAGCATAAGATGTTACATCTTCCAAAGTCATGGCACAACATGCCACAAAATTTTTTAAAGTCACAGCATCTATTGAACATTTTACTCAACTCTCACCATACCCCCAATAATCATAAATGAAGAAATAGGCGAGGAAAAGCTACAAATTACCCAAATTAATGAGTAAAAAAATATGCAACATGCTACAACATGCTAGCCAAAGGCATGACTTGTGCCATTAAGGACTAGAGTGAGACATGCCTCATGCTAGGTCAAGCACAACTTGAGTGCCTACCCTAATGGCATAGTTCAATAGCATGGTGACCCATTATTGGGCACAAGTGGGTCATGAGTCATAGGTCATGGCCTTGTTAGGTAATTGCCTGATGAGGCTAGGTTAAAAAAACCCAGCCAGATAATTCAAGTTTGGTTTACATGGTGAGTTATTCTCATTCATGGCCTTTGGAGCTCTGACTAAAGTTGGCATGACCTGACATGACATAACACTACTACAAGCCAAATGAGCCATGCTAGCTTATTTCTTTGGTAGCCATGCCAGGCACAACATGATGGCATGGCTAGGCCACATTGAAAAGGGTCATGCATTATGACACAACATGTTTGACATATCTATCTTTCAATGACCATTTTAGTCAGAAATTTACACTTCATGTGTTTGAAGATCATGTGAAATTCAACCTCTATAAAAACATGTAGAATCTTGATATGATGAGGAAGATTTTTAGAGAATAGATAGTCTCTTATACACTATAAAAATATAAAAGATAGACTTTAAATAAAAAGAATTTATAGAAGAGTAATTGCTCAAAGAAAATAGAAAAGATAATAAAGTATATGAACCATTGATTAAAAAAATAATGGAAATTAAATGAAAAGTAAAACCAGTGTGAAGTAGTAACATTCTTTGAAGTTGTGACTTTTAAAGTATCCGAATCATACAACTTCAAAGATACAAAGTAAGAGGCAAAAATAACAAAATTTTTGATTTAACAATATGCAAAAGTTAGTGAGAAGATTTTTGAGATTGTGACATATGTAGAAAGACAAGGCATAAATAATATTTTTGGAATGTTCAAAGGCAGATAAAAATGAAATAATTGTAATAAAAAAAGTCATGACTTCAATGGACTCCATGACCTTGCCTATTAAAATAATGATGAAACATGAAAGCCAAGATAAGAGATGAAGGCACGATTAATATGATCAAAAGAGTAATATTGTGACTTTGTTATACTGCTTAGTATTATTAGTTAGATATTATCTCAAAAGCTCATTGACAAAGATATCTTATCAATAAATATCAATAAGTATATGTGTCAAACAAATAGTAAAAATGATTTTTATCCAGATATCAATCCCACATGGATTATATTAGTAGTTCAGTCAACCAACAATGAGATGATATAATTCTAATATAAAAGATAATTTATGATTTTAGTTTTACTTTTACATCTTAAAATTTATCGATTTGATTTGAATGATGCATATTTAAATAATTTGATTTATATTGGGGTTGGATATAGAACAAAAGTTGGAATGTTATTATAATGCTCATTTACCTTAATGGCATACACGGTGGTTATCACCATTGAGCCCATCCTAATAATGATCCTCTCATAGCTATCCAATTAGAACTTTACCACTAATATAATAAATTATCTTTTCTCAAGGGTTATTCACAAGTCCATACATTTTAGGCAACTCATCAATTACTATTGATGGTTGTTTCACATATATATTCTTATTCTTTGGCTTCATATATCATAAAGAACAAGAACTAATATGATTTAAAAGTTGTTTTTTAGCTTAATAAGCAACATACTCACACAATTAACATATGCTTTTCTCAAATTGTACTGGTGGTAATTGATTGTCTTTTTTTTATTGACTAAATCACTTTCTTTTAAGACTATCTCATGAAGGTTGTAATTAGATTTAGTCATGACACTATAAGTCCACGGGTCATATATGTAATAAAAATGGATGAACTCCAGATATTATTCCCATGGAAAATGACAAGAATTGAATTGATAACTACCTAAATTATTAAAGATTCATACTATTTAAATCATTAAAAAGGAGTTTTCAGATACTAACTAAAAGATAATGATAATTAAAGAACTAAAATTTTAAATAAAATTCAACTAAAATCCACAAAGATAAATTAGACTAGATCAGTTCTCTTGCAGAAGATGGTACTAACACAAGGTGTTGTGGTATGGCCAATTTCTATAGACTTATCTATCATGACTTATTTTTAGAAAAAAGTTAAAATCAGCTAAGCACCATTATCGTGTAACCTTGGATCTCTCTCTATAACTACTCATTTCACCACTTAGATTATCTTGCTTCCCTAAAAGTCTAAGATCTATTTGGTTACTAGTAGTTTGAGTCATTATATAAGAATTAAGTATTTTTCTTTCTCAATACTTCATATTCATTTCTGATGCCTATATGTCTCTTGCTTCCTAATACATAAGTGTTATAAGTCTCTATACGTAGTTGATGCTATTTCCTTTAAATCATAGAGAGTTTTTTTTTCTTGATTGGATCTAAGCCAACATAGTGATATTGATCACTCAAAAGATTAATGTGATGTCTCTGGCAATTTATATAGAGATTGGCTCCACCTTCTCATCTTTGAGCAAAATTGGTATTTATCTACATAAACTGACAGAGCTCTTTTATTCATTGATATTAGCCCAACATATTCCCTTAATAGGTTGTTCACTAACTCTTGTGAATCAACTTTTATGTGTCACTTAGAAGGCCTACCAAAAATAAGGGCAAGATATAATGAATTTTGGGTGTTTGATACTAACATGGAGAATAATTAAGTCCTTGAAGTGCACACCAATTCATTAGATTTAACCTTCTGCTTCCAAGTGACTCTTACTAATTTCTACAGAAAAGAACATGCTCAATAGATAATCGATTCAATGAAGATTTTGCTTCGAGATTAATTGATTTCAATCACCCATGGACAACATATAGTGAAGAACTAGATGATTTCAAGTAACTAAATCATTAAATTTTGTGCGATTTGTTCCTGTTTCAGAAATAATACAACTAGAATGTCATAAAAAATTAAGCAATACTTGTTCAGATTCACACTTCTAACAAGTGAAGTTCCATATCTAAAACAAAACAACTTAAATTAATGATAGTTTACTCTAGATCTATGCTAGAAGAAGAAAATAAAAAAATCAAATAGATCCATCAGCTATCAATCTCCTAGGTTGCCTCCCGAATCCTTTTTTATGAAGAAGAATACATTTTTTATATAGTCTATGCTAGCCCTAGCTTCTAGAATTATTTTTGTGAAATCCAAAATAATTGGTCCAACTTTAAATTCTTTGTCGTGATCTCTAAGACCTTTGTTTCTTCTAGTTTCTCTATCATGATCAAATTCTGATATCATGACCAATTTTAATATCATGACCAATTCTATTGTCAAGGCCAAATTCTGATATCATTACTAATTTTAATGTCCTGAGTAATTCTACTATTAAAACCAAAATTTGATGTTACTACCAATTTTGATGTCAGGATCAATTCTAATGTCACGACCAAATTCTGATGTCATGACATATTTTGATATCATGACCCATTTTGATGTCACAACCAGATTTCTATATTGGGATTCTACACTAAAATATTTATTTGCTGTGCTCTTGATGCCTAAAAAATTATTCTCTCTTGACACCTAAAAAATACATCATAATCAATTTTGTTTTTCTTTTTTCCTGTTATTGGTTGTGATATTATTCATTGGTTGTGACTTAATTTTGAGTTCTTTTTTAGATTTTTGTTGTAATAGAGTTAATTTTTTCGTGACACAATTAACTTAACCAATTTCTTGGATTTCTGTTGTCATTTTTCTTCTTCTAACTCAAAACCTGCAAAACCATGGGAAAAGTGAATTTCTATTCTTCAGCCATGAAATACAACTCCTAAACATGAAAATATACTAGGAAAAGTGACTAAAACACCGATGACATTTTGGCTCATCGGTAACCATACTTATGAATGCAACTCTAAAGACTATCACCACCTTATGAGTCATAACCACTCGTGCATGTGTTATTGATTACTTGTCATCATTCTTTAGAGTAACAAGGTGCCTTCTAAACTAAAGGTGAAACCATTAAAATAATATTCTATAAAATATCAGTATCAATTGAGGATTACTTATTTTAAGGCATATATGATATAGTAGCATATAAAATCATTCATACTTAATGACCATGAAATTTTTTCCTGCCATGACTTTTTATTCTAGAAAGCATTTACTTTAGTCATGTCATTTCCAATGTCATAATTTTGTGCTCTTGAGAGAAATTACCAAAGTTATAACCTTGTTTAGTACATAATTTCATGTTATAAAGAGTAATTATATTAGTCGCATCAATCCCAACACCATGATACTTTGCTTAGAAAGCTAAGACCAAAGTTGTGCTAATTCTAGTGCCACAACGTTGCATGATAGAGAGTAATTATCTCAATCATGGCAATCTCAACACCATAATACTTTTCTTTGAAAGCTAAGATCAAAACCATGGCTAATTCCAATGCCATGACTTTGTGTTACAAGTAATAAAGGAATTTGTCGTAGTTATTGCTATTGTCGTAATATTAATGCTCCATAAAAGATTTGAAAAGATAATAAAGTCATGACCTATAATTTGTGCCATGAATTCTAACTTAAAATATCATATGAATACCTAAATTATAAAAATGATACTTATAAGAATACAAAGAGATGATGAAAGAGAGTAGAAAATAGAAAAGAGGGGGGAAATAAATCATGCATGCTAAGAATCTTAGGCGACATGATTCCAATTCCCATTTAGTGTAAATCCAAGGTAGATGAATGTAGTCCTTGATTGGAATTAAAATTATATAATTATATTTTAACTTGAGTATTCATTGGGAACCATGGAATCTATAGGATTTCTTTTAATATACCTCACATAATTTCCTCCCCAATATTCAACTAAATTGAGATCTACAATTGGTGAAAATATTTGTGTTGTGATGAATTAATAATTATATAAGTTTATGTTTACATTTATGTTGTTGTTTAAATATTGATTAATATGTATTCAAATTAGAACCAAATTCTTTAATTGATTAATATAAGTTTATGTCTTCATAAATATGTAGGTATATGCATTTTGGCTATGATCGACTTTTCACAAATTATGGGACAAACTCACATAGTTAGATAAGAAATAAATGATACCCTTTATAAATATTATATATAAGATAAACTAATATGTGAAGACCCAAATTCAAAGAATGTTTAATCATTATAAATATGATACTTATGAAGATGAAAATATGAATGCATTTAAGACTAATCTATTGTACTATCTAAAATAACTTATTTTTGAGTAATGTGAGTAAGTAAAATGTCTAACCTAGGAATTTTACTATAATATAAGAGTCAAGTATCAACTATAGTGGAAGGTGACATATATTTCAAGGAATATATGCAAGTGGGGGAAACTAATATGGTATTGATAGCCATGCAAGTCATTCTCTTATGTATGACTTCCATAAATGAGTAATGTCTAACCTTTGTATTTCTCATCATTTTTCTTGTCTTCATCAATTCGATAGCTCCAAGGTTGTTCTTTCTTGAGGTGTCAAGTAGTCCAAGTGGCCCAAGCATGGCATGAGACATGGGCTAAGTGAGTCATGCATAGCCCAACATGAGTCATGCTAGCTTGTGGCATGGTTCGTGCAATGTTGGGCCAGAGGCTGCCATGCCTTTTTTGGGCTGGGAACGACACATATACATGACACATTGGCATGGTCCACCAGCACTGTGATGGTGACTCATTACCATGTCACATGAATGGGTTACAAGTCAGGGGTAACTGTGACCCTGGACCATGCTCAGACCCATTTTTAAAAAATGAGTGTTTTGTTTTAAGTATTGTACCCACCACGTCCACATGGTGGATTTTTTAAAAATTTATTAAAACCTAATGCTCCACATTGATGTGGAAGATCAATCTGTTGTGAAAGAAGTCTCAATTTTCGGCATGACCCAACACTAAAGGCAAAAGTCTACTAGAATTGTGTCAGTTGTGTCATGCAAGGTTGGTCATGCCATGCCATGCACAACATGACTCCCATTTTGGGTCAAGTTTGGCACTGCATGGTAGCCCAACTAGGCCTCCTAAAAATGGATCAGGTTGACACGACATAACCTATTTGACACTCCTAGTTCTTTCACATAATCTCTTTCATTTTCATTCGGGTACTAGTCTTTTACAAAATCATTTTATTGAAAGTCCAATGTTGTTACATTACATTATAGAGGAGAACATCTACTCTCTAACAACTCATCTCATTATCATATGGATCCCACAAGCTTTTGTAAAAATTAAACTCTACATACTTCTAGCCAACATAATGAGTGAATTCCTTTTTCTCAATGTCAATAAGGACTTATCTAGTAACAAAAAATAATCATCCCAAAATTAGGAGTGCATAATTATTTTCCTCCATATTCAACACAATAAGATTTATTATTAAAAAAAATTGACCTTGACCAAAATATCTTGAATAATTTAATTTAGATGCTTGATAGCCTGGTTAGCTATTTGGAGTAGGAAAGATGTCACTGTGATTTTTATGAGATTTAATCTTCGAATAATTGACAAGAGTATCGAGTTGACACTTAATATCAAGTTGTATAATATTTGTTGAAATGTGTAGTCCACAGTGGTACAAGGGACCAAAGTATAGTAAAACATTTATGATCCTTTAATTGCCATAGAATTATTTTTTAAATAATTATACTACACTTATTTGTTATATTCATAGTCTTATACATCTTCGATTTTCTCTTACTAGTCGTAATATATTTCATAAACTTTATAGAGTTTTGGTATTTGGGCTAGAACTTTGAGAAATAGTATATTCTTTTCTAATTTTTTGAATATATTGAGAAACTTCTCTAGGTATTCGTCTCATTTCTCTTTTCTAAAGTATTGTGAAAATAAAAGATTTATCATAAACTTACTCTTAACTTCATTCTGATTCATTTCTTTTATCTTCATAGACTAAGATAACCTATATTCACTCTATTTTTCACTTCATTCATTCATAGTTGGGGGTGAGAGTTGGGCTTATAATTCCTTTGGAGTTATTACTTTGTTAGTTGATATGACATGATAGCCTTCATCTTTGAAAATATCTTTAGTGGGAACTATGAATTTTTTGGCAAATTTTGATGGGTGCCATGGCTTTTGGGAAAGTTGCGGTAATATCAGCTCCAAAATTTCTAGAATACTATTCCTAATTTTATTTTCCTTGTAGCACTATTCTTCTTAAAAGCAATATAGATATAAAATTCTTCAGATTTACCTCAATATTACTTGGTAATTCATTAACTTCTTTTTCTATCATCGATAATGATGATTATTCATTTTTATTATCTATATTCTTCATTATTGAACTCATGTGATCCAATCTCACATCAAGTTTCTCCATCCTATTTTCCTAGTTATCATTTCTATTTTTCAATTCTGTTAAGATGACATTTATATTTTTTTCTAGGGCCGACTTCTCTTCTCATTATGATAGATGACAACTCAAATTTAAACCTCCTTGATTATTAAAGCTCACCACATTATTCCCAAAATTTCTTGGAGCTAGCTCAATATTATGTAGCCCCCTCTCATAATCTCCATATGAAAAATTCTCATGATTTTTCATGTTAAGATGATATTACATCAGGACATTATTATTAGGTCAAAACACATATCTATTATTTTACATTCTGTTGATTTCCTTAATTTGATAAATGAGATCCAATTCATAATTCACGTGGATACAAAATGCAATTTTCTTTCGATCTCTTTCTATTTTCCTCTTGGGTGTCAAACTTTCTTAAAAGAATATACATTTCATTTCAATTATAGTGAATCGATCTAACTCAAATACTCTAGTATGATGGTTGTTCTTAACTAGCTCCTCAGACAAATAATATTTCTCCTCTTGTGATTTATTCATAACCAAATCACCCATGACCATACCAACAATATACCTCATCATATAATTCAATATACTATAAAACATTTGGGCTTATAAATATAACTCGGACCCCATGTTTAGGGTATCTCCTCAATAAATTTTTTGAATGGTCTCAAGCAATATATAGAGTCTCCTATTCATCCTACTATTCTTAACATATCTTACTCCATAAATTAGAAGTAATTAGATACGAGAAAAACTTAATATGATAATCTATAACTAATTCATCCTAACTCTCAATAGAGCCATAAAATAAGCACTAGAACCAACTCTATGTCTTATCCCTTAATGAGAAAGGGATTATACATACAGGGCACGGCACGGTACAGCCGTGCCTGAGCTGGCCTGGCACGGAAAAATTTCGTGCTCGGGCCGGTGCCGTGCCCTGGTTAGGCGCGTGCCGTGCCGTGCTTGACCCGGCACGGTTCGGCATGCGACACGGCACCCCGGCACAGGTCAGTCCCGTGACGGGTGTCCCGTGACGGGTGTCCCGTGAGCCCGACCCCAGGATGCCCCTCCCGCAAAAAAAGACCGCGGGTCGGGTTTGATTCGACCCGAGCCGCGGTCTTCCCGTATCTCGAACCGCTTGGACAGGCAAGCCCGAGCGGGCCATGCAAGGCACGGCACGGCCCTGCCGGGCTCGGCTATTTTTAAACAGTGCCGGGCTGGGCACGGCACGGTACAGGAACCGTGTCGTGCCCGGCCCGGCACGGTAGCACAAATGTGCCCTAAAAAAATTTGGCCATGACGTGCCGGCCCGGCCCGTTTGACACCTCTAATTATACATAACCTTACAGTATCATAGCTAACTATAATCATATTTACTATGTCGCATAGCTTTAAAAATATCACATGTTCATTAAGATCCTTTGATATCCTTTCACTATACTCATGTTATTGAACTATCATTATAAGCCTTAGCTTCAACTCAAAATAATTTATTTCTATTGGTAGCATTCAAATACTCAAATAACTATTCATCATTATGGGCAATCAATAATCTCTCAATATGTGGTAGTCGATGAGATGTTGGACAACTTGCCCATTGCTACATTGGGGCTCTTTGCTACTGCCAATTTTCTTTATAAGTTTTTATTAGCCTTTTGTTTGGTAATTACTCTCATGGTTTTTTTGATTTATGGGTCTAAAGGGATTATCCTAGTCACATAACTTTGGCTCATAAAAGGGTCCTAAAAATAAAGAAAAAAATACAAATAAAATATGGAACACAATTATTTACTTTTCAAATGAGAAAACATTCGATTTAGAAAAAGTTATCAAAATTAATAATATCTAAACTACTAAAAAAGAATTATTCTTTCTCAAAGATAATTATGTCAACTCACATTAGTTAACCAAACTAAACTCAATGGTAGTGCCAAAAACTTATTAAGACTTTGTTATGTTACCCAATTTTGTATGATTACTATTTATCCTAACAACATGCAAGGTAGTTATCATTATTGATCCTATCTCAATGTTGATGCTCTTGTAGTTATCATCTTGATACTTTACAACCGAGATAACAAATCATCTCTACTCAAGACTAATTCATAATCTCATGTATTTTAGGCAACTCAATAGTTGCCCTTGATGATTGTTTCATATGTATATTCTTATTCTTCAATCTTAGTATCATAAAAACTAAGAATTGATATGATTTATAAATGTTTTCACTTTTAGCTTCTTAAGTGTCATATTCATACAAATAACATATGATTCCCTCATGTTTCATCGATAAGAACCATATGAGTACAAATAATTCATAGGATCATCACTACCTTGTGAGTCATAATATACTCATGTATATTTCATGGATTAATTATTATCATTCTTTTTAATGATAATGCAACTACCATACTAAAGGTAAAATCCTTAATAGGCTATTATATAAAATTTTTACCTTAATTGACAATCAATTCTTCTAAAATATGTACAATAAGTTGACATAAAAAATTGTTTGTGATCTTGGCTTCTTAAGCATAATACTCATAATAATTAATATACCCAAATTTTAAGTTTTAACATATAGATTTATCTCTCAAATCATAATTAGAAGGACTATTATATCCTTTCTCTTGGTTTACCAATCATCACCCACTATGATAACTTGCACAAACCCACTTATAATCAAATCACTAATTCAAATTTTATTTAATCACAAGACTCATCAATTTCTATAATACAACATAGATCAAAATATATTTATTAATATATAAACTATTTATATATGACACCAACAAAATTATATAGACCCTATACCACTGACTTTGGGGTTTAGTTGATGTGCTTTAAATTCTACTTGGTACATAGAAAGCAGAAGATTTTCTCTCTTATTTTCTCTTTATGCTTTTATACTCTAATATTTTTGTATTACTTTAAGTAAGAAATCACATATTTGGAAGATGCTGCAATATTGGCCTTCATCTCTTGAGCTTGAGGTCATTACTCTATAAAGTGGCAAGGTTCTAGAAAATATCTCAATCTTTCTTTAACACAAATTTATGACATTAGGAATAATATGACTTCAATATTTATCTCTCTTCTATGCTAGGAATGACCATGACTTCAATGTTTATTTCTCTCTTCAATGCTCGAAATGCCCATGATGTTGGGAATCGACTCTCATGTTCATCATATGGTGGTAACATTGGAAATGATCATGATTTTAGTCTTTATCATCATATAGCTTTGGTACTACAAATGGTCATTACATTGCAAATTGCCTTTCATGTGTATCATATGGTTTTTATATTGAGAATTACTTCTCATGTGTATCATATGGTTGAGGTAATAGGAATGGCTACGACACAAAGAATGATCTCTCTTATGTATCAAATGGCAGTGGCGCTAGGACTAGCCATGATGTTGGCATTAATTTTATTATATATCATATGGATGCAACATTACAAAAATTACAATACTAAAAATTAGTTTGAATATAAAAGTCATGACTTTGCTTCCTCTTGAGAAAAAAAAAGTTATATCCTTGGGGATGATCATAATTCAAGTAAATACCATCTATAATATTTTATGTCTAAAAGTTATCGTGATGAAAGAATGTCATAGCTTTGACCTGAGTAGTTTTGGTTTTATAACTTTCTATAACTCAAAGGTCATGATTTTGTAGAAATATCATGACTCTGACTTGAGACTACGATGTCTTATTAAAGATAAAGTCACATTGCTAGGATGTCTTCATAACTTGTTCAAGTGTTGTACTTAGTTATCATGACATGAAATTAATATTATAATCATTTAATTATTATGAGATAAGTATGGTTGCGACTATATGATACTATCTCGATCACAAAAAATATGCTACATAGTTGAATGATTAAGCTAATAAGGTGGTAGAGTTGTAATGTCCAAAATATCATAACTAATAAGTAGAGTTTTAGCCAAGAATGGATATCAAAACTACTCAATGATCCATATCTACCAAATAGCCAAAGCCTCCAAAAACTTATCAATTTTATAACTATTCATCACGAAACTAATCCATTTTTATTTAATTCTCATGCTTACATATCATCTAAAAATACAAGAATACTTAATAAAATTAAATAATTTGAATATCTAATAATAACCCTTACACAAAAAAACTCATGGCTTCAGTGTTGTTATATTAAGTGACCTTTCCTCCTACAATCATCTTAATCATCCTTAATACTTAATAAAAATACAAGAATACTTAATCATCCTTAATAGTAAATATCCAAGGATGACAATCATCTTGTATGACAATAGGGTACACATACATTTTTACACTTATTGACCTTTCCTCCCATAATGAAACATGACATTGACTAAATACAAGAGAAACATCATCATGCACAACGATATCTATTTGTCTATTTGTCTATCTTTCTATCTATCTATCTTTCTATCTGTATATCTATCCGTCTTTCAATCTGTCTATTTATCTCTCAGTCTATATGTCTATATATTTGACTATATATATGTTTCTAAATTTATCTGTCTATTTGTCTGTTTATCTATCTGTGTATCTAACTAACTAACTATCTATCTATCTATATGTCTGTCTGTCTATCTATTTGTTTATATTTTTGTTTGTCTATTAGTCTGTCTATCTTTATAGAAGTATGCTTATTTATCTGTTTATCTATCTATCTATTTATATATCTATCTGGCTCATAGAGTTTGAATATCTTTTAGAAGACTAAGTATATCTATTTACTTTTGGTTGATCTAACTACCTTCACAATCTCTATGGGATTGATAACTAGATTTACGTCTACTTTATTACTTGTATGACTAATATATCTACAAAGTTATATTGAATGAAAGATCCTTACTCGATGAGATTTTGAAATCATATAAATTAATGAAAGTATTGACATCCTCACAATGTCTCAACAAAGAAAGTCATGATCAAGATAATTCATCTATGAAATACAAAGTCATGGCAACGAAGAAAATTATGACCATCATAATTCCTTTCTAGAGCACATAATCATGACAACAAAAATATCATGACCGAGATCATTCCTCTCTAGAACACATAGTATCGGTAGCAAAATTCTTATGATCAAGGGAATTCCTCTTTATAACAAATGGTTGTAGTGGAAAAATTTATCATGACTAAAAATCATTTGGTATTGTATGATTTTGGCTATGTAACGGATAAGTGGTGGCATAAGAAAATATCGTGACTTTTAGTACTCATTTGCCACTTGGTTTCCATGATGAAAACTAATGTCATGGTTGAATTTATGTTTTAAAACTAATTCAAATATGACTCCGAGATAATATTATTGCCACAAATAATATATTGTACAATAAAAGATTTTGATACCTTATTGATAGAATCGTGATATGCAAAGATTATCATGACTTATTTTAGAGTCATAATCAAAAAAGACATTCATGACTTCTCAATAAGTATATGCTAGTGTAAAAAAATGGTGATATTAGAATGTTATGACTTTATCCTTTTGTTTGGTCCTCCAATTCATCTTTCCACCAAGCTCACTATTCATATCCAATTTATATCCGATTTCACTTTTGACCATCTAATTCCACAAACATCATAATTTAATAAAATTCTTGTATTTAAATTCCATATTTGATACAATCACATCATAAATATAATAAAAAATAGCTACTTAAATTGGTATTTAGAGTGAAAAACATTACATAATGTACTTATTAAGTCCTCAACCTGCCCCTTAGTTGCTATATCTATAAATTCTATTTTAGTTCATCTAGTGAGCTTTGTCGTTGGCATCTCAATGCTATTTTTCCATAGAGAAATTGGGTATATATTCTCTTCATTATGAGAGCACTTCTTTTCAGAGATAATCATACATGACTTTCAATTTTCTCATGTGTAGTCTTTCTACCATTTAATAGAAAATTTGATTATTTATTATATCAACAAACTTTATACATAATCTCTTTAGTTGGATTGTTGAAAGCAATTTAATAGAATTATTCCTTGCACATGTACCATGTTTTCATCCCCATCCTTAGTTTATAAGGAAGAGCTACCATATAATAGTTTTCAAGTGGAAATTTCCATAGATTATATAGGAATAAAATCACTAAGTCCCTCTTAGGAGTTTTTTTTTTACATTCTTGTGTTTCATTTATTCTTTTGTCACAAAAGTGTTTCTTTTTGTTTTTCCCCCTGCTAGGGCTAGGGTCATGTACATCTATTTGGATATTTGTCTTAGAATCATTATTCACATCATTTCTTTCATATTTACTATCTTTTGCTACTTCCTAATGACTATTATCCTTCGAGACTTTGTGCGAGTTGTAATTCAAACCTTGTAAGGGCCCCGAATCCTTCTTTATGTTTGGGTTTCCTCAAATTTTAGATGATTTTTCATTTTTTTTAAGATAAACAATCTCTCCTATACATTTAGGCCTCACATTCACTTCCTTATAGTATTTATATGTGTAGTTTATTCTAATCAATATATAATCATCCATCATCATTGTATATGGAGAAGCATCATCCTTCGAATCCAAGTTCACTATTCATTTTGTACTAACAAGGGGACTAGTTTTTGTGTTACTATACCCATAATGTGTTGCTTGTAAATACAAGGGGTCATCTAGGTAACTAGACATACCTTTTTGTATCTATGTATTATCGAGAAAAAGAGAAGATTTGTGTATATTATATTTTATTCATCTAATTAGTTAGAAATGAAGACTAGATATATACATATATATATAATATTTCATATTTTCCATCTACATTCAATTTTTCACATATCTATCTTGTATTTGCATCTTCTTCGAATAGAGAGCATTGATTCATTTAGAATTAGTTTGCAAAAAAGATTTTCATCCTAGGCAATCTTCAAATCACCAACAAGAGCTTTATGAACAAGAGAGATATTAGGTTTTTCCTCATACTCTGCACAATTGCCTTCCCACTTGAATTTTCATTTTTCTCTAATTTCAAAAATAAAATTCAAGAAAAACATCAACTGAGGTTCTCTATTTTTTTGTTGTGACTTCTTTCTTACATTGTTTTTTTTTATTTTTTTATTTTTTATTTTTTTATTTTTTTATTTTTTTATTTTTTTTATTTTTTTTTTATTTTTTTTATTTTTTTAAATTTTTTAAATTTTTTAAATTTTTTAAATTTTTTTATTTTTTTTATTTTTTTTATTATTTTTATTTTTTTTATTTTTTTTATTTTTTTATTTTTTTATTTTTTTATTTTTTTATTTTTTTATTTTTTTATTTTTTTTTATTTTAGACTTCCTTCTTGCATTTATGATCAAGTTGTTCCGAATTAATTTTGATATTTATCTTTACATAAATACCAAGATCTACAATTCTTTATGTCTTCTATAAAAATATCAGAAGAATGCTAGATTCATTATGAATAAGAGGCAAACAAGATATGTTTTTTGAAATCACAACAATATTATCAGAAAAATCACATGTGAAGAGAAGAGAGCCATTGTCTTTGGGATTATTATCCAAAGACTTCATTATTGGGCAATAATTTTCTAATCAAAATTAATGATATTTTCAATAAAATAATTGGTATTATAATAAAATTTAATAAAGTTCCATATAATCTAATGGCGAAAATTAATTTTTGTTGCTCAGTGATAATTTTTTAATGATATTCAATAATATGTAATAATACATGATGATTCTCATTGATATTTAACGATAATAAATGACATTTCAATGAAATTTCATATAATTCTATGATATTATATGACATTTAAAAATATTATATAAATATTAAATAATATTAGATAATATTTAGATAACATTAGCAATATTTTATTAATAACAATAAATGATATTATAAGTTCAACAAACTTATAAACCCACAAAATCCAACCCAACCCAACTCATACATGTATGTCTTATTTACGTGTGTGTGTGTGTGTGTGTGCGGGCGTGCGTGTGTGTGTGTGTGATTATTGTGGTATTATAATGTTAAGTATGTGTGCTGTAGATTGAAACTTTGAAATGATGAAGACTTTAAGTTAGCATTTAAATAGAAATATAATGAGATTACATTTTTGATTATATTGAATTGAAATAATTTATTGAGTTTATTATTTATAATTTGATTAAACAAGTTAGAATTTAATTTGTATTATTATTTTTAAAGTAATTAAACTTTTTTAGAAAAGTTAAAATTAATAATTGGGCATGGTATGAATTTATATTTAAAATAATCAAAATTAATATTGAATTTAAGCCCAATTTAATGCCAATTCGATGACCCAACGTCCCAACCCAACTCAAGCCAATTATAATTGGGCTGGGTTGGTTTGGGCACAAACTCGATGAATCCATCTTGCTCAATTATTAATTTTCAATAATATTCGAATTTATATCACATTCAAATAATATTCAATACAAATAAATTATTATAGCATTTTTAGTTTTAATTATTGTTAAAAATTTCAACTAGTTTTTGGAAGAGTTATTTTGCCTACTTTTACTTATTTATATTCCTGATTCCCCCTGGCTCCTGGTCTTGACTGTCCATGGCATATCTCTACCTCTAAAGCAAATCGTTTGATTTTTCTTCTTCCTTCGGAAGATAAACTCAGAGGGGGCTTAGAAAAAAAAGAAGAAAAAGTAAGCAATCGTTCTGGAGAAATCGAAGAAGAAAAATCGGTCTCTCTGGAATCCTTCCAATAAGTAAAACCAATTTCAATTCAAGAAAACAAAAATAACCGCTAGTTGGGCATTTCGCAGACATGTTCTTCTCTGGTTAGTTTTCATGATCCTCTTTCAATGGGGAATTTCAGTACACGGAGGTTGGCGAGTCTCCAATACGTAACGTTTGTTGGAACATATCAATTCAATTAAAGGTAATATCATCATCATAATCGGGTTTTATTCTGTCAACTCGTCGCTTTCATATGCCTGAGAGATTGTCTTACCATTCGAGGGGAAGACCAGGTAAGCGATTATGCTCCTGCCGGATAGATATAATCATTCTGAGCTATATGCCTGTTTGAATATTACTTCATTCCATCAATCGTGCATGTGCTTATACTCGCATGTACGTAATTCTAAATGTGTAATGACATCGACATGTTCTGTATGCTGGTAAGATTTCAGGCATCATGGGGCACCGGCAGATTAATCTGGTGGACAATGCACCCACCGTTAGACGGAATCCTTTGACTCTTTCAATTAAGCTGAACGCGAATGTTAAACCCAGCGATCCAGACAGACTCCATATAAAGAAATGCGACGCAGACATGGACATCGATCTTAGAGAGGTGTACTTTTTAATCATGCACTTTCTTTCTTCTGGGCCGTGTCAGAGAACTTGTGGACAACTCTGGAATGAGCTTCTCGAGCATCAGCTCTTACCTAGAAGATATCATGCTTGGTATTCTAGGAATGGAAAACATAGTGGGGATGAAAATGATGATGGCATATCATTCCCACTGAGTTACACCAAGGTCGTGGAGAGGTATGACTTGTTCTTATTTTTTTTTGATGAGTGTATCTAATGTGCACATGTCTGCATCATTGGCATTTTAGAGTAATATTTGGCTATTTGTAAATTCTGACAGCATCTGTGTTACAAGGAAAGGAGTGATTTTGCTGTTTGTGTGACCCCACACAATGCACCTTCACAAGGTACACCTTTGGCATGCCTTCTTGCAACCTCAGGCAAGGTGTGTCTCAACGAGACATGTGCATCACCACGACTAAAATAGTGTTCAATAGTCTAGAAACTTTTGGATCTTTTTTGTTATTTTTTGAAAAGTTTTCTCTAAGAATATTTCAGGAATTTCTGAAATATGTTTTTAAAAAGATATTTTTTCTATTTTATATTTATATCATCTTTAGAATTGTTCAAAACAAAATGTACATCCCAATAAAATACATCAACTTAATTTATTAAAATCACTATCATTTCCAATAATAAACTTAGCACATAGATAGAAATAAAAAGGATTGGGCCATTGGGGCACCCTACTTATTTGGTGCTTCCACCCATAAACTAGAATAATAATAAATTAAAATAAAAGGCAAACCACAATCTATTACTTAAATTGATATATAAATATCTAGAATACTAATATTGGGAAATATAAAAGTATGTTGAGGTCTTTTTGAGTTATTCATGAAAATATTAGTTGATTAATCTTTTATAAAAACATAATCCATAGCAATGATTATATTTTGAATATTTTTGCTGATAAAAAAATTATTTTTTATTATATATTTTATCTGCTTATGAAATATTAGATTGAATGCTATAAGTTGTACTGCATGACTATCATGATAGAGAGTAGTGACATAAGTGAGTAAATATTCAATCTTCTCAAAAAGATGTCTATTTTAAAGTATCTCACAAGAGTCTGTTATGATAGTTTTGAACGCATTTCATGTATTTGAACTCAAAATAACTGTCTTTCTTATTTTTTTAGCTGACAAGATAACATATAAGAAAATATAAAAATCTATAATATATCATTTTTTATATTTAGGTTTCCAACTCGAATCTTAATATCTGGTTAGCAATAAGTATTAGTGTTCACAAAATAAAATATGTTATGAAGAATTAAAGAAACAAATAAAATATATTAACTATATAAATTATATCTAATTAGATGATAGTTAGATGATTAATTTTTTACACGCTTCATTTATATATAATAGAGTCCAATAAAAAAGCTTATATCAAATAAAAATTAATATATGGCTTAATAGGGATATCTATTAGATCACAACTTAGAAGATCAATATTTATAAGAATATTAATTATATACTTTCAATGTGATAATATAATATTTCTCTTAGAATATGTTATTTTTTTATAAGAAAATATTTGAGTTTTTAAAAATCTTTTATTTGAAATCACAACTGAATGTATTTCTTAATTTGAATAATTTTTAACTCATTTTATTTCATAATAAGAATGTTGTCCATGTAAATATTTAATATGATAAACTTTGCATTTCAAACTTTTCAATAAAAAAGATATTTATCTGTCAAAATTTAGCAAATCAAGTCCTTAGTGATTATTGTAGGCCATACAAGAAAATATTTGAGTTTCTAAATATATTTTATTTAAAATCGTAATTGAATGTATTTCTTAAGTTGAAAGATTTTTAATTCATTTTCTTTCGTAACAATTAATATTATAAACTTCTCATTTGAACTTTCCAATAACGAAAGACAATTATCTATGAAAAATTAGCAAGCCAAACTCTTAATGATTGTTATAGACCATACAATACTTTTTGTAACATTTGAATTGATATTGACTATGTTGCATGAAATTTGGGTGGTTGCATCTTCCTTTCGTTTATTATGAAGAAAGATATTATTATGTCTAATTTATGTACTTTTATCTATAAGAAATTATTAGTGATATCTATTTTTATACCAATATCATATTGGTCATCGAGATAAAATATTTTAATAATCAATATAAAATATCTTAGTAAATTTCTTAATAAATCTCATCTTCAAGTAATTCACATTTTCATTCGAATTAGTCTTTATGATGAATGTTACATGTCATCAATAATAATTTTTTTTATAGATAAAAGTACTAATTTTTCTAATTATATTGAAGTAAAGAGTATTTTTTGTTTGCAACATGAGTACATGACATGATACCATAAAGAATGAGATATTACCTCAAAAAAATATGAGTAGCATAATATTCTTAAAAGGTATACTAAATGAGGTACAATCAAAGAGAAGATGTAAGAACAAAAATACTTATGAAATAAGGCATTGATTGTTGAGTATAATTCATTTGTTTTTTTCAGAGATCTATCAAATTATCAAGATAAAAAAAGTTGGCTATAGGATTAATTGACTTCGTGGGGTACTATCCTCCACTCTGAATGGGTTGTGAATAATATATTTTTTTAGTATAAACTTTAAATCTTGAGTTATCAAGTATCTTGGTTCCCAACTAATCATGAGCTGAAATTAGAGTATACGTGGGAGTTGCTAGATTGTCTGAACTAGAGGGGATTCTTTTTCCTAAAATTTTTTATTTTCTAAGTCAATCTATTTTATATTTATATATGTATGTATGTTAACTCTATATGAGTAATATAATAACAAGAACATATAAGTTTAGATAATCATTTATCGCATTTAACACGATCTATTAATTTTAAAATTGTTACTCATTAATGTCTCACATCATTTATCGCATTTAATTAAATGTAAAGAGATATCATCTTAAAGTAGTTATTTGGTATAATTTTATTAAATTTAAAAATTTATTTGATATTCCTTCTAAAAAGCTAATACTTGTTATAAAACTATCATGTATATTTTTTAATAATATCAATACAACAAAATAAATATTTCTTTCTTTTTAAATAATCACCAAATGAATTCTCAAAGAATTTTATCATGTAACTTATCTAAAATGATAAAGCTAACATATACATATTTTTGTCCTTTATTTTTCTATAGTCTATCTAATCAAGAAAATAGATTTAGTAATAGACTCATCAGACACAACAAAATTAATTTAATGATTGTTGTTAGAATACAAAATTTTTTCTATTATCTTATAAAATTTTATCACATGACTCATCAATTTTATTTATTTATAATTTGAATAATATTGATATATGTTTTTATAAATTCTCATAAGAAAATTATCTCTATAGTTTATTTATTTATTTTTTATTTTATGTTTATGATTAGAACTTTAGTGTGAAATTATTTTTTATATTTTATGAATTGTTTTTATGTTTTTAAAGTTGGGGTTTGTATACCTTAGAAAGAATTAGCATACAACAATGTGTGCATAATATATATGATAGTGTGTATGTACGAAAACATGATCATGGTGTATGCATAGTGTTGGTGTCGACACGGTGTTAGTGTGCGTTGGTGCAATGTACAGTGTGCACAATGGTGTGGTGCATAATAGTGTGTGATGATGTGTTGCAATATGTATGATGGTGTGGTGTAACAGTGTGTGTATTGAGTATAAATGTGTAATAATGTATGCTATGTGGTGTGTTGTGTAATAGTGTGTGTGATTGTGTAGTGTATGTGGGTGATGGTGTAGTGTAACAATATATGTATTGAGTGTGAATGGGTAACAATGTATGCTATGTGGTGCAATAGTGCATATATATTTTATCTACTATGATTAATTGAATAAGTAAAAATCTCAAATTATCTTATTACATGCAGACTATATGAGTCTGCATGTAATTTTTTAATCAAGAGAAACTTGACTATTTGATAGATAATTTTCCTAGTAATGAGAGGAGATGAAGGGGCTTATGTTTTGTTTGATATTCAATTATTGATTCTCTCATATTAATCTTTCAAAACATAAGTGTCATTGACTTTTATTTTTTGCACTACTTGTAAGATGTTATGGGAGTTTGTAATATTCTTTGAGGTATTCTCAATAGAGGTGAGCGTGACTAATGGAGTAAGATACATAATAGTTTCTTGACAAGATACTATTGTTTATCTAGGTCTACTTGATACTTTTGTGGGGTTTTATAGCCATATTTTGAGTGATCTTATTTTGCTCTTTAGATGAAAGATTTATCATCGAACAATTCATTATTTGTCTTGATGAGATAGATAAAATCTATTATAGAAATGTCTCATATTGCTTATCTAAGAGACACGAGGAGTATCAGTCAAGGAAGAGGAAGAGATGTGAGATTCTCAATATAATTCACATATTATTGGAAGAGAACATATCATAGGGTGCCCTGAGGTATTCTCAATATAGGTGAACGTGACTAATTGATTAAGATAGATAATAGTTTCTGGACATGATACTACTTTATATCAACCTGATATTTTTGTGGGATTTATAACCATATTTTAAGTGATCTTATTTTGCTCTTAAGATTAAAGATGAGGAGTACCAGTCATGGTAGAGGAAGAGATGTGAGATTATTTTTTTTAAATAATTTAATTTGCTAAATAATTTAATTTTGATATTATTTTTTTTGCTAATAATATTATTTTGTGAGTGTTATTTATTTTTTGTGAGTTATTTTGCTAAATATATTAATTTTGATATTATTTTTTTTGCTACTAATATTATTTTGTATTATTATTTTAAGAAAGACTTTCTTATGGCTTAAGTAATATGATTTATATATATATTTTTTATATGATTAGGTATCCTACTAGAAATTTCAATGCCATTTATTATTTACCTATTTATTTTCATATTGGCCATTCATGTCTGGCTAACTAAAAATTTTTGATCCAACACTAGAAATATCATTGCATTAAATTGTGAGAAATATCAGATAGAAAAATATATCATAACTTTTTATCTTGTTTGTCAGATTTGTTTGAGTAAATGCCTATTTGATTTGATTTATTTAGATGTTTAAGGACATAATAAGTTGAGACTATATGTTTTGAGATATCTTGTTATTTTTATTAATGAGTATACTTGTGTTATTTGATTTTTTTTTTTTTTAAATATCTTAAATTTTTTTAAAGTTTTTCAGTGATTTCTTAAAAAAATTGAAAATCAATTTGTGGAAACAAAAGCTCATATAAACATATAAACTTTTATGAGATTGGGGCAACCTTTCATGAAAATCAATTTACTTTTATTTGTTGAATAACATATAAGTTAGATTGGGGCAACCTATTTGTTGAACATCAAAGAGAACAATAAAAAATTACATCTTCTGTCAAGCTGATATGTAAATATTCAATACACTAAACTTGAAGGAAAAAAAAAGTAAATTGATGTTCGCCCAAGTCTTTGTGAATATGTTGAATAAATTGGATTGGGGCAACCAATTTTTGGGTGTTCTCATTCATAACATAAAAAGACATAAAGAAAAAATAAAATATAAAATTGCAATATCTTCTTTCAAGTTAGTATGTAAATATTCAAAATACAACACTTGAAAGATAAAAAACATGAGCTAAGGTTTCTTTAAGGTATTTATGAAGATGTTGGCTGATTAATCTAATATAGGAATATAAGCAGTAATAATAGTCAAATCATGGATCTTCATGAGAAATAAATAATATATATTTATGTATTTTATTTACCTATGAAGTATTAGATTGAATCGTATATGCCTTAATTGCTTGATTTTCATACAAAATAGTAGTAACAAAGTAAGTACATGATCCTTTTAAGCTGCCCAATTTAAAATATTTTGCAAGTAATTATCGTAATCACCTTGAATTTTATCTCTGCATTGAATTTCGAGAATACTTTCTCACTTTGAATAAGTTTGTCTTCAAATAAAGTATAAAAACTTATATTAGATTTTATCTTGGTCCAAACTACTTTCCAACTCAAAAAAAAATGACAAGTAGAAATTGTCAATGATCTTTGATAGAGATGTTGAGATATGTAATTTTGTTCACATGTCTTAGTATATGGAGAACTATGTTTAGGTAAATATGTTGTATATGATATAGGAAATAATTAATTATATTGTTTGCAGAGATAATATTTGGTTTGGTGATAGATAAATAATTAATTTTTATTATAATTTTTTTATATATAGTATGATCAATTAGAGGGCTTATATCAGTTAATAAATTAACACTTGAATTAATAAGAATGTTTATTAGAGTACAATCCATGAATACTAACCTTTCTTAGAGTATAACTTTTATATATTTTCTATGATAATATAGAATCTCTTTTAGGGTGGATCACCTTTATACAAAGTAGAGGTGTCAAATGATCTAAGCAGGCCGTGGTGCTGTGCCGGGCAATCCTCAAAAAGAGGTAGCTTGCCATGACATGCTTATTCACTAGGGCTAAAATTAATGATGGGTCTTGGTCAATTAAGGTTTGACTCGATCTCATTAATTGGTATGAGCTAGCATGATTGGTGCCTAGGCGTAAGACAAGGCAAGGTGCTAGGTTATATGGGTTTCAACATCGAGCTTTAGCCTTGACCATTCCTAGGCTTGAGCCATGTTTCTGCTATGGCTCGTTTCATTGTGTTTGGGCTCGAGTCACATCCATGCACTTGTTTGAGTCTTGATTGAGCATAGGCCCCCATAGGCATGCACAAGTAGCCCTCGACTCACATGAGAAACATGGAGGTTTTCTAATTAGGTTTGATTTCCTAGCTCATTTGTTATCTTATCTCTATATTTAACAAAGTATTTGAGTATTACAAGATTTTTATTTGAAACTATCCTTGAAGATATTTTTTAGTTGAGTAATTTCTAACTTATCTACTTATAACAAAAATATTATTTATGTATACAATTAATAAGATAAACATGATATTTGAACTCCTCTAGAAGAATAAAGAGCAATTTGTAATATATTTATGTAAACTAATATAAGTGACTTGTTAAAAACATGGTAAACCAAGTTTTTAGGTATTGTTTTTGATCATATAATATTTTTATAATCTATAAATTGATTATGACAGTACTACTCAAAATTTAGGTAATTGCTTCATATGCACCTCCTATTTGAAGTCTGTGAAAATATTCAAGTCTTACTAGGGTATCTTTATATGTGAGAAGATGCTAGTGACATAAGTATCTGGTATCCATACCAAGACTATCTTTGCTATTAGAGATACATATTTTGATAAATTATATAAAATATATGAATAAATCTCATTACAACAAGTCTTGTTTGTAGATGATTTTTTTCTGGACTATTCTCACAGTAAGCACTCATTTGCAACCAAAAAAAAAATTTCTCGTAGCTAAAAGTATTAGTTTTCAAAATCTCATTAGAGCGAATGATATTTATCTCTTCTAATATGATTTGGTATAATATTAGTTGAAATAATATCTCACAAAGAAATTTGTATATTCTAGAATCTTTAAAATGAGCTAAAAAAGAGGTAAAAGAAGGCAAAAGACTTAAGTACGATAATATATGTGAAATAAAATATCGAGAATAACTAAATATTTTTTGAAGAGTAATCAGAAAATCAAGATCAATGAGTTATTTGGCATCTTGAGAGATTTTCATCTACTTTGAATTGGTTGCATATGTCTAATTCTCTTAGTATATATTTGAAGCCTAGAGTGATCAAATTTTCTAGTTTGTGGCTCATCCTGAGTTGGATTTATAGTAGACTCATAAGCTAACATATTGTTGGAACTCGACGGAGATTTCCTCTTAGGGAAGCTCACTCTTTTTAGAATCAATATGTTTATGTATTGTCATCTATTATGACTTTATAAGAGTGTAATCATAATATGGGTTAACAAGTTTAAATATAGTCAATATGTGACTCTCTGTTTTGGCTAGAAGCCCAAGTGGGGCTATAACGGAGTAAGATAAAGTAATAAATCTAGATGTATTTTTTGGAATCATTATATGTACCAGCATATCAAGAATAAATTGATTATTGAAAGAATAGTGTTTCTCAAGAAGGGAAATCTCCATCGAGTCTATATAATTTTGTAGCTCACGAGTTTACTTTGATTTTATAGCTTATTTAAATTGAAAACTAGGAAACTTGACCATCTAGTTGTTAAAATCTATACTATTAGAAAAAGACATATACATCTTGTTTAGAGCAGAAGATAGTCTCTTGAGAGGTAAAATGATCTAACAATGAATTCCTTTAATTGTGATATTTCAATTACTGGTTAGAATAAACAAATAAATTGTACTTAATTATTTTATTTCACATATATTATTATACTCATATTTTATTAATTCTTTTATTTATATACAAGCTTGACATAAGCCTCTAATTTGACATATATACTAGCACAACGAATGCATTTTATATAACTATCTATTGTGATAGTTAGACACTTGAGACATATAGTTTCTAATTTGATATATCACTTTAAAGCGATATAGATAGAGATGAATTACTTATTCATTAAAGAGAAGATTCAAGATAATATTATTACTATAGTTTTTGTTCTTATTGCAAATTAGTTGTCAATATCTTTATGAAAGTTTTAAAAAGGTCTCACCTCACTATTTTCTTTAACAAGTTTACTGTTCTGGATATTTATGCACTAGCTTAACATAAGGTATCATAGTTTATCCATATTATTTTATTTCTTTTTATTTGTTTATATTTTATAAATGGAAAAAATCAATACGTGGACTGCCTCGATTCAAATTTAGGATTATATGTTTAGGGTTACCATTGTATATCTCATTATCATTATTATTTCATTTTCATTATTTTTCTAATGATAATTTTTCAATATTCTAATTTATTATTATTTTTAATGATTTTTATGTTTTTATTAAATTAATTATTTATTTTTTTGTGACATGATGGAAAAAAAAATCTATGAACTAACATAGAAAAGAACAAAATGCATACAATAATACATAAATATAATAAATTATCTAAATTAATCTCAAGTCAAATTTTTATTAGATTTTTATTTATTTGAGCATATCAAATTGAATGTGTTTTTTACTAATAAGACTTATACTCTAGTATATAGACATTTTTAATATCTTCATCTAACATTCTCAGTATGATCAGCGATGAATGATTAAATTGAAAATGAATAACTAATAAATTAATAACTCTCAAGTATTATGTGAGATATTCTACGATGGAAGTATATACATATAACCCACTCTGCTTAGTCAAAAAGGAAGTTTTTCTTAAAGTTATCCCATCCTACAAAAGAATATCAATGAAAGAAAAAATAAATCCAAAGTTGGGCTCTTGAAATGTAACTCACAAAAAAAAAGGCTATAATCAGATGTTTAATAATAAAAAAATATGTGGAAGAAATAAAATATCAAGTTGTATATTATAATAATTAATAATTTTTGATAATTTTATATTAATCCTTTTTTAGAATATTTAAAGAAGAAAAAAAAATGTGAACTAGGAGTGATTACTAGTAATGTGACTATTGAATCTTGAGTCGATAGCTTAAGAATCTGAAGTGAAAAGATGCATCATAGAGATTATAATATTTGAAGAATAAAAAAAATTTGCTATTATTTTATTGGATAAAAATTATGCTTATTCATTTCTAAAAAGGGCTACAAAGAGAGAATTCAATGATCGACTCTCGTAGTCATGCTATTAGCTTCAATAACTTGTAGGACTCTTAGTTTCTTTTCTCTAAATAATTACAACAACTCTTCATGGTATGAATGCTCCCGTGGCGTGCATAATGCACTGAGATTCTTATATATCTGCCCATACTATATCTGCTACTCCTACTACAGTGTATCTATATTCTGGCGAGAAACTCATGATTACCTAAAATATAGTGATATGCTAAAAAATTATTGGGTAGTGAGTACAAAATCATCATGTTAAGAAACTGTTTTATCTATCTTTTTCTTATAGTGATATCTATCTTTGCTAAGAATAATTCAGAGTTATATAGTTAACTATGTGAAGTTGGTAAAGTGAGTCATGACTTGCTTTCACTAGAAGTGGCAATTGGGTTCGGTGGCCCGTAGCACGATTCTGGCAATGCTGGGCCAGGGTTCTGGCCTATGTGTTGTAAAACATGGAGCCTAGTTTTGGCATTGATGACCAAACCACGTTAGCTTGGACCTGACCTGATTCGGGCAACTTGCGGGCCAACAGGCTATACTGGGATGCTCTTTTTTAGAGGTAGTTTGGCATGGCCTGACCCGGTTTCAAAGCTAGGCCGGCATGGACTGACACGATGGTGCACATGAGCCACAAAAATGTGCCATACTGGCTCGACAAAGGCTTGTTTGCTACCTTTTGTTCTAGATCTTTAGGCTCCTTTAGTCCCAATAGTACAAAATTGTAAAACAACGCCTTGCTTCCGTGTGGTATGAGGACGGTACGCTGATGTTGCTAACTCACATAATATCTTTCATGCTAAGCAAAAAAAAAAAATAGAAGTTAATTTTATCTATTTTCAATTTGCAACCGGACATTCTTTGTGTTATTGCCAAGAGGCTCCCCCGTCAATTTGTCTATTTTCACTTGTGTAAAAAATATTGTTCAAAATCTAGTGGCCAACTATGTATAATTTCTTTGCTCAAATCTCAATAAAGTAATACCATGAATTTTAGTATTTTCTATTAGTTTTAGAAGAGTATCACCTTTAATGCTCTATTTTTTTAATATATTTCTTCAACACTACACACACCAACTATTCACTGCACACTGCCACACCTCCCACACATCCACTATCCACAGTTAATCACTTCACACACTGTCACACTGTGCACATTGCACATCAACACTGTACCTCACACTATTGCACACTGGTGTGCACACTTCATTCAATAGTGGCATCACACGACACTAACGGTAATTTCTCACAATTACACTACCACACATCTTGCACACACACTACTCCTTGCACAATAACATACTTGTGCACAGTTCATGCAATAGTACAACCACTTAGCACTAACAAAAAGACATGCGACACACCTCTACTTCCTTAATTGCAAATTCATGCTTCTGCACCTACTGTAAGTATAGTGCACACAAGTCCACTATATAGGTTTGACTACATATCATCACACATGTGTGTCTGTGCTCTCATATATGCATACTTCACACACACACACACATCATCATCTTCTTTCTCTATATAGGTTTGACTATGATGCCATCATAGTATACATGGGGTATCTTATATAAACCTTAATTTGGATTGAGATAATCCACATGTTGGGTGATCTCCTCCGTAAAGAACAAAGGCAAACAAAAAAATAAAATAAAATAAAAGACTGCAACAAATTATATAATATTTAATACAATGGAATTCTTTGAAATTTAAAACTATGTATGATAAATATGAATATAAAATAAAATAAGAAAATGTGAAAAAATTAAATTTCCTAAATTTATTCAGTGTTTATTTTTTTTTTTATTATACTTATGGATCATGATTATTGTTAGTTTAGAACTAGTCATGAATATTTAATTTTTTAGAATATTTGATATATACTAATGCTATTTGTATATTTTTCTAATTTTTCATATATACTAATGCTATTTGTGTATTTTTCTAATTTTTCATATATGCTAATGCCTATAGTATATTTGATATCATATTTGTTCTTTAGTCAATTAAATTCACAACAATAAAAAAAGAATACTTCAATGTTATAGTAGATATCAGGACTAGTAAATGATGTGTTATGTTAGATAGTACAAGATAAATAAATTACTAAGAATTTCATTTATTAAATGATTCAAAATTAAGTCATTCGAGATAAATATGAATAATAATTAGTATATAAATATTTTAATAGCTCATCTATATTTAACATATTACCTCATTATTTTCTCTCAGCTAATTGAGTAAAGAATTTATCATCTCCTAATATGACTTTAGTCACAATAATCAAATGCATATTATCACTTATTTTTTCAATATTTATATAAATTATATAGTTATTTATATATTTTATTACTTGATTCTTATAGTTGGTCTATATAATTGACTATGAATCTTGAAAATATTTTCTAATAATTTCTATCTTAATTTTTGGATTCATATATGTAGCTATGTAATAAAATGGTAAAATGCTCAATTATTATTTTAAATATATATTTTTTTACATTTATTTGAATAAAATATTGATGTTCCTTATATTATTGAAATTTATGATTAATATTGCATATATACTAAATTGTAATATAAGATGTAAGAGTATATACAAATGGATATATATCATGTCATAACAAAATATTTAATAATTTAAAAAATAAAAATCTTATCTTCTGATCACATTTCCTTAAGATTTTATATATTTTATTATCTGTGAAATTAGATAAAATATTTTAGTAGACAATATGATATTCTAATATTAAGTATGTTAACTTTGAATGATGTTGATATCAAGTTGAAATTTTTATTTTTACAGGCTTATTGAGAGACAAACCATAAAATTTGTAATTTGTTAGACATGTTAGTAAATTTTATAAAATTCCAAATAATTTCTAATGAATATGAAATTAATTTTAATTTGATTTATACTATTAATTTTATAATATATATACATCTAATATAAAATATTTTAGCTAGGGGATAGTTCTTACCAAAGTTTTAAAAGGCGAAAGCGTTAGGCGAGACATTTTTGTGTTCGTGAGGCGAGGCGTAAGCCTCGAGGCGTTGAGGCGTAAGCTTTTTGAGCCTCACATTATATAATTAATTAATATTTTAAAATATAAAAAATAAAATAAAATAAAATAGAATAAATAAACACATGAAAACAATTCATTAGAATTAATAAAAAAAAACATACTAGTTCATTACTTTCACAAAAAAACATAACAAAGTCATAAAATAGAAAATAGATTCAACTATACTAATAGTTTCAAACTTTAACAAAAAATCATAGCCAAGTCATGAAATAAGAACTAGAGTAAATTGTTTCAATTTAAATTCTCATCTCCAAGGTCATCATCATCCTCATCCAATATATCAAAAGTAGGAAAATGTCCACTATCATGTATTCCCATTTCATTTAAATCTTCATCTTCATCAATGGGTGTCAAATTGAACTCCTTCTTTTTGCCTTTGCCTCCACTTGTACCTAGTATAAAGTATTAATTTAGTGTAAATATTATAAGTTTTTTTATTAAATTTAATCAAATTTATGACTTCAATTTTTGAGTACTTACTTGGTACTTCATTATGTTTCCTTTTGTGGGAATATGAAGAAATCATGTGATCCGTTGATGCTTGAGTCTCTTGGGAGTTGGATGACACAATTCTAATAGCATCAACATTGAATAACTCTTCATCTTGAAGCCAACAAATATCAAGGGGGAGGATGAGATCTTCTTTCTCCGCAATCCATTCATCATCAGAATCAATCTCCTCTACCAAAATCGGATTAACATTTTGTTTCCTTTGTAGATTTCGTTCTCTCAATTTAGTGTTGTACCTTACATACACTAGAGCATTCAACCTTTGATGTTTAAGTCTATTTCTTTTTTTGTATGGATCTACAAATAACAAAATAAAGAAATTTATGTGTTAAAATGAAATAATGTTCTCTAACATTGAAATAGAAATATATGTATAAAAATTTACAAAAATAGAAATATTACCGATTCAAATGTGCTCTAATTTCTTTCACATCCCGAAGTACTAAAAGTAAGGCTAAGGACTTGAATAGCAAATTTTTGCAACTTTGGTGTTGAACCCCCAAAACGCATCCACCAACTTGTATGACTTCTTAATGTTCGAGAATCAATTGCAATACGACTCCCAAATTCACCCATTACTTGGTCAAATGAGTCCAACTGAATGTCAGCTTTTAAATGTTCTTGATAATCCAACATCCTATCCATACATTCAAATAATCCCTTCCTCACCTCATCAACATTAGAGAACTTATCCCCATACTGTAATTGAGGATTAAGATAGTAACCTGCTGCATGTAAAGGTCGATGAAGTTGCGGAGTTCATCTTGCATCAATTTTTCTCCAAATTGGGCCATATTTTCTTTTCATGCCCCCACAATTAAATGCAATCTTCTCTTTAACAGAATCCATCAGCTCATAAATATAACTCATGGCTGGTCTTTCCTCTGAATCAACCTCTCTCAAGACACTAACTAATGGAACAGTGGTCTTTATGCAAAAAGCAACATGAGGCCAAAAATTTAGATCAAACAATACTGTACTTCGAGCTTTCACACCTTCTACCTTTTTAGCCCATTTGCTTGAACACTATTTTTCTAAGGAGAACATTGCTATAAGAGCTTGCTTTTACTTATAAAGGCTCTGGAGAGTAAGAAATGAAGTAGCAAAACGTGTAATTACTGGACGAAGAAGTTCATGATTTTTGGTAAATGTTCTCATCAAGCTAAGAACCCAAGTATGCCAATATATGAACTTCACTACTTGCCTAGCACGAGCAAGTGTGGTAGCATGAACATTTACCTTTCCAATATCTTCCAACATCAAATCAATACAATGTGTAGCACAAGGAGTCCACCACAATCTTTTCCTTTTTTCCATAAGCCTAATTCCAGCATTCACATAAATAGAGACATTATCAATGATGACTTGCACAACATTTTCCTCGCTAATTTCTTCAACCACGTCATTAAGATATTTGAACATCAATTCCCCATTTTTTATTGTATCAGAAGCATCGATTAATTTCATAAACTAAGTTCCAGCAGGATTATTCACCAAAAAATTGATAAGACACCTACTCTTTTCATATGTCCAACCATCTGACATAATTGAACATTCATATTGTTTCCAAGTTTTTTTGTGATCTTCCATAATGATACTTAGATCATTCATCTCTTCTTTTAAAATCCATATCCTCAATTCGTGCATAGATGGAGGCTTAAACCCGGGCCCAAAATTTGCAACAGCATCCATCATAGGAATCCAATAAGGATCATTCACAGTGTTGAATGGGAGACCTTTTGAATACATAAACCTACCAATTTTTCTACACACTTTCTTCCTTTCTTCTTGTTTACACATTGAATTCAAAGTACTTTGATGAGTTTGTGAAATGGTAAATTTATTCATGGGTCCCCTAGGAATAGGTTCCCCACTCCCCAAGGCACCTATTGTTTTGCACAAGGCACTCTCATGCATTGAAGTTGGACCCATACCAATTTTTTGAAGCAATTTATTTATTTTCATTTTTTGATCCTTAAAATTGGCCAATGCCTCTTTGCATTCCAATCTAACATCTTCACTAACTTTGGTGCATGGTTTCATACCATGATGAGTTCCGGCTAAGTGATGCTTGAGTCTATTCACCCCTCCCGTGCATCTTTGATTGCAAAATTTACATCTCAAATATTGCTCCCCAGAAACTTCAATAACATATTTTCACACAAAATCTTTCCTTGAATTTTTCGAGTCGGAGGAACTCATTCTAAAAAAAACACCAATAATAATATTCACATTTCTATATAACAATATAATTAACTAAAAAATAATAACAAGACATAATTGAAAGGAATTTAAAAATGAAATTCAGAATTTAATTGGTTTAAATTTTAAAAAACTAATTTTTTTTAAATAGGAATTTAAAAATGAAATTCAGAATTTAATTGGTTTAAATTAAAAAAAAACAATATTTTTTAAGAGGAATTTAAAAATGAAATTCAGTATTTAATTGGCTTAAATTTTAAAAAACCTATATTTTTTTGAGAGATTTTAAAATAAAATTCAGAATTTAATTGTTTTAAAATTAAAAAAATCAATATTTTTTTGAGACACCGTTTGATCTTAAACAAGGGTGGTGTAACCAATTGGTTGCTGTCATCTTTTATAGTTGAGTCTCATTTCAAAAGTAAAAGAAAACCATTAGTTACAATATCTTTAAATAAAGAAAAGAAAACCATCATTATAGTTGTTGTCATCTTTAAATAAAGTCTTCATAATGGGTGAGTCTCAATTCAAAAGTGAAAGAAAACTATCCATTATTTTTAATTATGTTTTAAAAATTAAAATTAAAATAACCTATAGAAGTGAAGAACACCTCAAATGCCAATAAAGTCTTCACGGTGGTTGAGTCTACATAGTGGGCTCAATTCATAGTGGGCTTAATTCATAGTGGGCTCAATTCATAGTGGGTGTGTCTCAATTCAAAAGTCACTATCCATTATTTTAATTATGTTTTAAAAATTAAAATTAAAACAACCTATAGAAATGAAGAACATCTCAAATGACAATATGTTCGTTCATTAAAGTGTTCTTCCCACCTAAGGCTCTAAAACCTATCCCCTTCCATATATCTCCCTTTGCCGTGAAAGCCATGCTTAGAGCTCTAAGTTCACGATGCCACTGCAGGTATGATCAGTTAGGCAAGGAGTAGCAGCCGTCGCCGCCTCTTCTCGCTGGCGGAGACGATCATCATCAGCCGCAGCTAAAGAGGGAGTCAAGTCTGCCTGCTTGACTCCCCATCTAAGCAAACAAAGAGGGGGAGAGCTTGAAGAGAGATTGGATGAAGAGATGAAGAAGAGGAGAGAGCGCGACATACCTGGAGATGAACCCGAGATGAGATCGCAACTAGAGAAGTATTCAGCAGTGGTCGCCGTCGGGTTTAGTCTTCGACCTTTTCTCCCAAAACAACTTGCGATTTAATTTGCCAAAGAGTTCTATCGGTTGTTGTTTTAGGTTTTTTTTTTCCTTTTCTAAAGGACACGTAAGCTCCCAAAACGCGTACGCATCCATCTTCAAGGCGTGAAAGGCGCGATCAAAGCGCGCCTCAAACACGCTTCATTGACGAAGGCGTACGCCTTTTATGAGGATCGCTTTTTTTTCATATGCCTCAACGCATTTTCTTCACGCCTCGCCCTGAGGCGCGCTTCAAGGCGCGCCTGGAAAACGCATTTGAAAACTCTGGTTCTTACTAATAAATTTATTAACATATTTTTTATTTTGAAGAATTATTAAATATAATATTATATATTTTATTTTGAATTTTATATTCTTTATAAATAAAAGTGAGACTCTCATATATAGCAGAACTCATGTGAGGATGAAATATTTAATGAAATTCTAATAATTATTTTTTGTATCCAATCTATATTAATATAGTAAACTATGACAGAGCTAAAATACATATTATGTCGGGCAATTTATATACATGAGGTCACTACCATTATACTTCTTTTATTCTTAAGATCTTTAATTTTTAATTTATATACCAGTATATAATATTATATTGACAAGTCAATTTAAAAATCATACAATATGAGTTCAATATATTTTTGCATACAAAATGTTAATTTTGGATATTTTATAAATTTTATCAAAAGACTCATCTTAGCAATTAATTTATTCTTTTTATCTCTTTCAAATATATGATTGTGAATGAAAGAGTCATTAAAGTTAATATTAATCTAATTTCAGTGATACTATGTTGAGTTTTTTTAGGATTACATGTATTGTATTTTTTGATATATTGTTTGACATATCTCATAAAGTGTTCTGATTCACTATTAATTTTGTTGCTATATGTTTTTTTATAATATTTATGTTGGGTTGAATTTTTTTTATCACATTTAATATTTTTTAAATTATATTAAAAATGAATTCATGTTATAAAAGTTCGTATGTCAAGCATATATTTTTTAGTTGAATGGGAGGCCTAGGAGCTAAATTAGATAAGATTGGATTTTCTAAATCTACAATTTAATTAATTTTCTTATGATTCATTTTTAATATTAAAAAAATGTATGAATACTTTTCAAAATTATTTATTTTATAAGAGAATAATATATAAAGAATTTCTTATTTCTTATTCTAGCAAATGAAAATAAATAATAAATTATAAATGAAATTTGACATAATATAGTTCATAAATCACTTACATGTTTGTTAATTGTTATGCAGCATAACCACTTGCCCAAAACACTTCCATAGTTTTGTTGATGTCAAATTTAAAAATTTATAAAAACTTACGAAATTTTTGGATGTGAGAATGTGAGAGAATAGAAAAACAATAGAGAGATTTATATGAAAAAAAAAACTTAACAATATTTATAAATAACAAGTTTTTAATATAAAGTTTTAGGAAATAAGATTAATTTCAGGAATACATAATAACTTAAAGTAGATTTATTTTTCATGCAAGATGGTGATTAATTGGAATATGAAAAATTGATTTGCTGAAAGTGCTTATAATCATTGAATAAGATAACAAAACATGAAATTTTTTTCTTTGCCTAAGTATGAGAAGAGCTACATCAAAGTGAATATACCATAGATAATTTAAGAAATAATTAATTATATTGACTCTATAAAATATATCTAGTTCAATAATAATTAGATAATTAATATTTTATATGATTTTTTTTTGTATATAGTTGAGTTAATTAGTTGATATATGTCAGATAAGAAATTAATTCATGGTTTGATAAAAAATATTTTTTTTATCAAACCATAATATTTTTATGTGACAATACAATATTTTTAATGTCGGAATTAGTTTATATCTAAAAAAAATATTTATATAGTTGAGTTTATATTATTGTTTGAAATTATAACTAAAGATATTCTCCAAGTTTATTAATTTTTAACTCGTCATCTTTTATCATAAAAATATCATTTACACGCAGAATCAATAAGATATATTTGTCATTTGATATTTTTCTACAAAATACAAATTTATTAGTTGATATTCTTGAAGATTGATATACTAGTTCCTAAATTCAATTTGTTCTCTTTAAATAAATTTGCCACCAGGAATAGTTTTTATAGTGATGTCATCTATAATGAACAATAAATATTTCTAAAAATTGATATACTAGTTTTTAAATTTTATTAGAGTAAAAAGTGCTTAACTATTTTATTATGATTTGTTGTCATATTGGATGAGATAATACATCAGTAAATTTTTATATCTAGATATTGTTAAGATAAATAATAAAAAAATAAAGAATTCGTGAATATAATTATACTTATGAAATAGGGTGCTAAGTATTTCCCTGTCATTTTGAGTGATATTTGAAGATCAAATTCAAAAGAGTTGGCTATATAATTAATTAGCTTCTTAGGATATTTTATTTTGCTTCGAATAGATTGTACATGTTTTTTTTATTGAACAAACTCATAATCCTAGGTGATCAAAGCTATTGCTCCAACTCACTTTGATTTGGGATTGATATTGACTTGGAAGCTACGAGCTTGACTAGATTAGATGAAGGTTCCTTTAAAAATAATTTTAGAATTAATTTATTTTGTACTTATTTGTACATATGATAACATGAAATAAAAATTATCATAGTGCCAACCAACAATATAAAAGTAACTGAGGAGTGACACTCTTTCCTGATTAGAGGCCCACATGGGATTTCAAAGGAGAAAGGACATGTAAGTGATAAAAGTTTCTTTCTTGAATTATTATTTTGCTTCAATTTGTTTTAGAATGAGCTCTACAAAAAAATTGACATCAACATTAACTAGTACTTTATTAGTTTTAATACAGTATTATTTTTTGGTACTAGAGTAATTAAGTTAAATAATACTTTTCTTAGATTCAAAAGAAGTAACCTCAAGACTAACTAGTACTCTAAATTGTGAATGAATCAAGCACTTTCAAAAAATTTGGGAAGTTAATTTTTTTTCCCTAAGTATAAGATCTAAAAAGATATATGATAAGTAATGATAAAAAATGTTTGATCAAATAATTTATGATTAAAATTATTTTTCTCTAAAAATATTTTGAAATATTTCAATCATATAAAATTGTTCTATTCGTCTTATCCTGATATAATATATATATTTTTATTTTCTATAATTTTTTTTGTGAGGGTATGATAATACAAGTAATTGTTGAAGATGTCAAACATATATTCTAATACTTGTTACTATTAATGATCTTTATAATTTTATTAAATTATTTTTTCATTTTTTATTATGAAATAGTTAAAAAAAATTTTGAGATCTAAAATGAAAACATAACTATCAATTGAAGCATATTTAATTATTAATAAAGTTAATAAAATATCTCAAATTATCTTGAGTCTTAATTCTATTAGGCCCCAATACCACAGAGTGAATCAAATCAAATAAGTCTTTATATAAATTTTAAAGATATAATTGTAAGTTCTGGTATGCCTTTATAACTGACAGGCTTCACAGGCTAACGTAGAATTATTTATAATATTGAAATCTAATATTTTAAATTTAATCGGAGATTAATGTTTAAGCTGAGAATAAATAAATAATACATTATCAACACTCAAATACCTATTAGAATAACTAATCATTATCAAGTAATTTTTTTCTCTTAGTCTTTTAATCATGCAAAATTATAGTAGAAGAAAAAAATAGTATTTAGCTGAGTTTAAAAAAATATATCTCATAGAAAGAGGATTATTCGGACATCTAGGAATGAATAGAACACTTGAAAGTAGTATAATATCTAATTGAATAATTTTATTACTAATATTTTAATTAATTTATTATTAACAATAACAAAATTTAGTGAGCTAATAGAAAAAATACTAAATAAATAATAATTATCTGTATTGTGATTGTTAGTTCCCGAGTCAATAATCTAGAAGTCGAAATTAGCTGTATGAAATGTGTGAAGTTAGTAGTGATCTGCTTGGCTCTCTACTATTCTTCAGTCTCACCCGTAATTTCTGAGAAACTACCTCACATATTTGCATAGTCTAGGATGAATACAGCGATTCTGTGAGTTCTCATAACATCATGCGTGTCACGGTCATAGATGAAGTCAAAACAGGAGACAAATCAATCTCAATAGATTGTCACTTAGTAGCCAACAATCTAGGATCAACTAACAACCGAGTCTCATTTATCTCACCATTAAAAGTCTCCTTTGGCAGGTGGTAAAAAATTTCTTGACTAAAAAATAACATCTGAATTTTAGCAACCCATTATGTATTTTTTTTTTTTTGTTGCAACCTGCACATATTTATAACTAGGGTTTTTATTTTCTCCATCTGTCAAAGTAAAAATTTGTACTGCACCGACATACTGTGATTATACATGCTACTCACTTAATCGACACTAATAGTGGATTGGCTTCTTGACACATACATGTCTGTTGCATAGTCGCCACTCACTGACTCACACACGCCATGCCTTCTACGTAGACACTCTTACTCCATACCTACACCACACACATTTTTGTACGGTTGCAAGCATACATCTACAATATGCATGCAACACACATCCTTCTTGTCTCTCTAGTTTTTTTTAATACTATGTGAAAACAAAAAACTCATAAAAACATAATATTGCAATAATTATCATTATACACCAAGTAAAACCTAAACCCTATAAATAGAAATAAATAGGGTTAATGCAGCTAACAAGTTGAATATTCCTATAAAATGTTAAAACATAAAAGAAAATAATATAAAGTGATAATATAATTTAATAAAAATAAAAATATTATAAGGAATGATTATACTTAAAAGTATATATGATAATTTTAGTACTTATTATATTGATCATAAAATCATCCACTTGATATTTCGTACTAGCACATTCTCGTAAAATGAGATTGCATAAAGAAAGAATAACTAATTATTTGATATTCTGAATATCTTTCTCAGTCTTTTTTTATCAATCTTCGCCAAGTTTTTGGATTACTTATTTTATTTAATATCTTTTTTTTTTAATTATCTAGTATTTAAGGTTATATATATTATTCAACTAAGATTAATATAGTATTAATTAGTACTTATGTTATCATTTTTGAATATGATTTATTTTTTAATTAGTCTCAACTAGATATGATTTCATTAATGACATCTGAATTTCTTATTCTTCGTTGTTCTTTTTGAGTTCTATTTAAGTCTCTAACTAGGAGGGTGGGTCACCTATTTAGTTCTCCCACCGGGAGGGAGGATTATATATTTTTTAGCTGCTTACTCAATTCTGCAAGCTCTCATGGTACCATTTGATAAGGAGTCATGATCGGTGTTTGAGCATTAGAAACTAGTTTTATTTTATGACTTATTTCTATTTTTGGTGCTAACTTTTTTGAAAGGTAAGGTGACATGACATCTCCAAATAAATTCAAGAGTTCTAAATTTTTCTTGGAATCTCATCTTTGTTTTTCTCATCAGTTTCTCTTTTTAAAGAAGCAATGTAAGTTATCTTATTTTTTTTCTCATTTAGATAATTAGATGTAAAGAGTAATTACCTTGATAGGTTAAATCTTCTTCTATATTTTAATTTGAATTTTCATCTGATGCACTTCTTTGATAGTTAAAAGTTTCTTGAAATCAATAATTTTGATTCATTTATGCTATTTGTTCATCGTTAATTCTGTTTTGCTTATCAAATTTTTTGGTGCTGATAGAATTCATTACAATTCAATTAAGTTTGATAGTCTTATTCTTTGTTTTTTAAATCTCTTGGATTATTACGAAGAGTTTTTTCTTACTTGGTCAATCACGTATTTGGTGTTGTTTATTGCATATAAAATATTTTATTCACTCTTTGTTTTTTTTATCTTGTACAAATATATCTTTATGTGGAATAAATTTTTTACTAATACTCTTGACTTATTTATCCATTTGAATATTATCTTTATTTCTTGAAAGTTTGTCTTTCTTGTTTTTTGAATTTCATCAAGAACTCGATTATTGACATGATTCGAGTGATATCTTTTGGATAATTATAGTGAAATTTTCTTGATTTAGACAATTACAATTGATTTTTCTCAACTTGGACAATCACAGGGAGTTTTTTTGCTTGCATAACTATGTATTTGGTGTGGTCTATTACATAGAAAACACACCAATATATCTCTTCTATTTTTTTTATCTTGTACAAGTTTGGAATACATTGTTCATCATTGCTCTTGACCTATTTATTCACTCAACTTTTATTTTTATTTCTTGAAGGTATTTATCGTTCCTGCTTCTTGAATTTCAATAAGAACTTTGCTATTGATATTACTCGGATGAGATCTTAAATATTTATTCTTTTTAATTCTTATTTTACCAAAGGCTTGAGTTCATCCATAATAAAGAAAAGTATTCTTCTTTCTTTTAAATCAAATATTTGGAGCATGAGCTCTTAGAATTAACATATATATTCTTGCACTTCTCATATTGCATAATCCTTCGTAATTGTCATTCTTTGCATATTTTGAGTAAAATTATTGAAAAAACTTTTTAAATTTCTCTCATGTATTTATTTGGGTATTGCTTCATAATTACTTCTCTGACTCCTCAAAATATTACTTCTCCAATGACATCAAAACATTGATATTTCAATGAAATACATCAATGTAGTGTGTTAACTTTGAGTGTATCTATGATGATGTTTATTACTTGGAAGTATTGCTTCATCTCCCAGAGAAAATTATTCACATTTATTGACGATCATGTTCCCTTTTGCTACTTCGACTTGGGAATATCCAAATGTGGTGTGGATGTTGCGGTAGACTCATCATTTTCTATGGTTATTATACATGCTGAGAGCTCTCTTTTCAACTATTTCATTTCTTTTTGCATGACTATAGTTATGATTTTTAAGATGACGTTCTTATGAGTTAGTATGTCCATCATAATATTGAGTATACCTTGCATCTTGTCCCTGAAACCATCTTTCATGGAGACTAACCCCCTTATACTATCTTCATTATTCGCGAATCTATCTTGTATATTCCTAAATGACTATCTCAACTCACCAAATAGAATTCAATGGAAGACATAATAAATAAATATCCTCTGAACTAATGTTCTTTCATCTTTCCTTTGCCTTAAGAATAGTTAACACAAAATTATTAATTTTTGAAATTGATCTCACAACAATAAGTCCTTTGGTATAACTTGTCATGGAATACACGTTTTAGTGCAGTCATGTGTGTGGTCTTAGGCTAGGGTTCATACTACTTGTATGCTTAAGTCAGTATATATTTATCTTAAACAAGAGAATCACACAAATCAAAAAGAAAATTAACTCTAGAGAAAAAAACTAAAATAACAAATTGATTTTGATATTTTTGAATGAATGCACATGAACTAAGGCTCTCCTTATTATATAAGGAAAGTCTTCTACTTTAATGATCAAGATTATGACAACTGCAGTGATCTCATGACACATGAAACAATCATAAAATTATAGAGAATTTTAGAATATAATTTTGGGCATGAATATCAAAATATTCTTGGGCACACCTTGGATATTCTTGAAATTTTCAGAAATTTCTTGGATCTTTATGAAAGAAAGATAATGGAGGGGCATTTTGTTTTATTTGGGCCATGGTCCACTAAGATGGTTGGGCCGTGAGACCCTGCTTTGTGCTTTATCGGATGTGTGTGCCTCTCGTACCTAAGTGACACATTTGTCAAAGGTGGTGCTTGCTCTCAAGTGAGGTGCTGAAGGTACACGTTGCTGCTTATGTAGCATAGGCATGCCTTCACATGCCTTTTAAAACTATGTATGGTAATCTTAACCTGGCATCCATTACTTATTTGATTTTAGGACTTGATCATAATACCATCCATAATCATGTTGCAAGGCTTTCAATGTGTAATGCGAATACATAATGGGGTGCAAATGATTGTGGCATGTGATGTAAATGGTATAATGAGCACCAGACTTCTTGTTATCTCAAACTAAAATGGGGCACTAACTTTGATTTCAATGGATTAGAAATCTAGACTAAATCACTAAGATGATTTTGATATTGATTATGGTGCAAATTGATTTTGGTTTAGTTACATCATTAATTCATTATGCATTTTTAAAAATTCTTTTAAATTTTCATTTGAATCAAAACTAACCATTGATTCAGTTTCTTGTTTCCAAATTGTGGGAATGAGGACTCATATGCACCCCCCTCATTGTTCCTCTTCCTATTTGAATTGGAATGATGCTTCATTATTAAGTTTTGATTATATTTGTTGAATTTTAGGCCATATAAAATAAAATAAAATACAATCATGCAAAATAAAATGATTCATTAAATATTTTTATATAATAGGAAAAAATGATTGTGACAACTTACAAATTGGGTGTTTTTATCAAAAATATAAAAATAAAAGAAAAAAACAAAGTAAAAAAAGTTGGTGCAAAAAAGGTGGTCCCAAAAATGATTGGGACAACTTACAAATTGGGTGTTCTTATTCATTCTTATATTTCCTTTGAAGTTGGTGCCAAAAAGTCTCGAATATAAAACTTAGAGGAAAAAAAAGATAAATTGAGTTTTCTTTAAGATCTTAGTAAATATGTTCGGTGGTTGCTCTGCTATTCGAATGTATGATGTAATAATGATTTCATTATTAATATTATTTTTAAGTAAGAAGTAATTCATTTCTATGTTTTTGGTTTATTCATGAAATACTTAATTGAATATTATTTACATTATTGTCTGATTGTTTTAGTAAATAGTAGTGAGAGAAGAGTGTAGATATTTGATCTCCTCGAGAAGATGGCGATTCCAAAGTATCTCTCACATAATTATTGCCATCATTTTGAATTCTGTCTCAGTACTATATTTTGAAATAATTATTCATCTCTTTTTTTTCTAGGTAATGAGGTTGTATTCAAGAAAAATAAAAAACCTTGTCCTCGACGTTCTCTTAGTATATGTTAATGGCCAACTTGAATTTGAATACATGGTCAGCTGTAAGTACTTATGAACCATGAAAAAATTTCAAATCTTGGAGATTTATTTATATACCTTAGCATGTAGAGAGTTATGTCAAACTGAGTATGTCAAGAAAAATTTAAAAAATAAGTAATTATACTGATTGTATATATTATTTCTGGTATTCTCATAATTAGATAATTGATATTCCATATGATTCTTCAATAAGTACTAGAGAGTAGAGTCAATTAGAAGAATCATATCAAAAATAAAGTTAGTATTTAGATCAATATAAGTATTTGTTAGAGTACGACTCAAAATATTATTTTTTTATAAGAGTATCAAACATACATCTCGTCTATGACAAGTTGATATTATCTGTAGTATAATCCACCTCTATATCAAGAAAGTATTCGTGTCTATCAAGATACTTCACCTAAAATTATACTCGAAAGTATTCATTGAATTAAAAGATCTATAATTTATTATTTTTCTTAATCAGAATATTATTAATGTAGATAATCAATAAAATTATCATATTAGTAGTATAATTTTGAAAAAAAATAAAAAAAAAAGTCTATAACATATTTGTGTAATACAAATAAAATGACTGTTTATTAAAATTTTACAAATCAATCTCTCTGTAATTGCTTAAAGCATAAAATGTCTTCTGCCATCTACAAAACATATCTGATTGTGCTTCTTGAAACCAAGATAACTAGTTCTTATACATCTTCATTTCAAAGTTATCGTAAATAAATAAAAGAAAGAACAATATGAGAGTATCATAAAATTTGTGAAATCGAGTACTAAGTATATCTCATATGCAAGATTATTTAGCTTCTTGGTATACTTGTTTTTGGTTTGAGTAGGTCAAATATGTAATTCTCTTATAGTATAAACTCTAAGTCTTGGATAACTGAGTCTTTTAGTTGCTGACTCAATATGAGCATGTATTGGGGAATATTCATTGATTACTATGTTATTGAGGCTTAAAGAAGATAACTCTTTTCAAAAAATATTACTCGCTCTAGAATTAATATGATTTATACTTGTTGGTAGATATGTTGATTTCATGGGAGTCACATCATACTGAGTTATAATATGTTCAAATATAGTCGATGGTTTACTATCTATACTAACTAGTGGTTCATGTGAAAGTACTTATAAGGAAGAAAAAGTACAAAATCTAAGTGAAAACTCTAGACTTACACTGCTTTTTGTCTCATTAAAAAAATCATGACCAAAGAGAATAATATTTATACTCATTAAAATTATATCAATTTTTAATGAGAAATATTTGTACTTTAATTAGATATTAGAATATCTAAGGAAAACATAACTTAAAGTTATAGATACTAATTTGTCCTGCCCTAAAGAGTAGTTGATGATAAACATATATATCCAAAAATTCTAGAAGACAAGTTATATACTATCTATTTGATATGTATGATTTTAATGAATATATGCTAAAAATTGACTTAAGAAGGTATTCAATTGATGAGGTTGATTATAATTGATGAGGTTGAATTAAAAAGGTATATGCTGAGAATTGACTCTTTCCAAATTTGAGTGTTCGAGTTACTACACTTAAATATTTATTTTTTTGGTACCATATTCTATTGAGATGTGTTTGCATAGGAAATTAGATATATAATCTCATAATTCACATAATAATTATTGAATTTTATGACATATATTCTAAAATTTCATTACTCTTAAATTTTGTAATATTTTTATAAAAGTAATTTTTATTATTTTATAAATTATTTGAAAAGTAGAAGAATTTTGTGATCTATTATGAAAGAGATCTATATATATGTCGAGCAATAATTAATAAAATGATCAAATATATAAAGTTTTTCTTGGTCGTATTTTTATTAGGTTCTTGTATATTTGAGTGTACCAGATCGAATAATTATTTTTTCAAATTGGATTGTTATATCGGATAAGAAACTTTTATAATTTTTCATAATTGACATGCTTCATACTTTAAGATTGAAATATTTTTACGACTAAGGTAAAATATGTTCAACTTAGCTAGTGATAGATAAATAAGTTGAGAATGTATATATAATTAGTTTAACATGATAAAATATATAAAATATGATCTTACGGTCAAAGAAAAAATCTATAATTTTCATTGCTTAATTTTTGAAATACAATTTTTCTTAGTGTCTTGATATTTGAAATAAATGTTGGTGGATATAAAAAAAATTAATATTGAGTTATTTAGAAAAAATAATTTATATAGAATAAACTAACAAGATAATCAAAAATAAACATGACATGAAAAATTAACAAAGATTCATGTTAGATATTATAATATCAAATAGTTTTTCAATGTTTGTCATTCACTATTATAATTTTTTTGGAACAAAAAAAATATAATGAATTGAATATGATTACTAGTAATATAAATATTAGCTCATGCTTTAATAGTCTATGAATTTAAACTGAGTAAAAGTGAAATAATCAATACTACTTAAAAGAAAAGAAGGTTTGATGCTATCTTAGTGAGGAGTTTTGTATACTCTTTTCTCTTGCATGTGTAAGAATTATAATGAATAGATTATTTAAGGATCTCTGGATGACTATAATAGTTTATTTTTAACTCTTAATATTGTGTAAAACTCTTAGTCTCGTTTATAAAAATAATATCAAATAGTTATCTTTGATTTGATCAATTCTCATTCAACATGTACACTGAATTGAGGCCCTCATGTTGCTATTTTTGATATGAAAATACCTCTTCATACTCAATACACAATCCAAATATCTAGTTTTATCAAATTAGTGTTATTGCCCAGACATCTAATTTCTACTCAAAAATATCTATACTAAATTGATCAAAATTTATAAAACCTAATTTTTATCCAAACTCGAAATAGGATTTCTGCCTCAGCAAAATGAACAAAGCGTGCTTGCGGCGTGCACCATTGCATGTGCCACTATGTTCATCATTGTGCCTTTGCCTCAGTCATTCCTTTCATCACTTGTGCGTGCCTTCCATTGCATGAACGCTCATGTCGTGCCCACACAAACCTTCCACACAAATGCATTGCACATAGTGGGTGAGTGACATAAATATTGGGTGGCTCACAGGGTAATTGTGTTCTCTTCTTCTAGACAATGCTTGCATGCATTGTGCTGGTACAATGCACATAATTATGCACCTAGGATTTGTAGACCTCACTCACATACACCATATGATTTATTTTTCCATATGATATGACTCCGATGTCATATTGAATTTTAGGTACATAATTTAAAATAAAATATATTCATACTAAATTATATCATATATCAATTTTTTTAATTTTTTTTTCTTATTCATTATTATTATCATAATCTTTTGTTAATCTTTTTATTCTCATTTTTTTTTTCAATTTCTCCTTTTTATTTTATTTTTTTTTTCTCCTTTTTTTTTCTATTTTATTTTATTTTATTTTTTCTTCTTCTTCTGTTTTATTTTCTTTTTTTTTTTCTTTCTGTTTTATTTTTTTTCTGTCTTCTTCTCCAACTTTTTTTTATTGTGTGAATTTTATTGTGTGAATAGGGCTGAAAATTAAGTTCTGGTATCATTTTGAGAGAAGAATTTTAACTGGGGTGACATTTTTGTAAGTTATAACTTAACTAGGCCACTAGATAAGTCTAATCATCCAAAAGAATACATTTTGGGGTATCTTGGAACTGCATAAAACATATAAGACATTGGTACCACACAATAGATGCTCTACTTCTAGTATTTCACATGTCGTAGAGTTGGAATTTAGAAGCTAATAGATGTTCTAATATTTTCTGTTCAATGTGAACTTTAAGTATTATTTCTTGAACAACACACACTTTTTATTTATCTTATATTTTTTGTGTTAGTCATGAATCCTCTGTAGGCTTTTGTAATTCAATAACATCATAAAATGTGGTGCCAAATTTTTTATAAAGCTGACCCATCTGAAAATGAGATGAGAGTAATGTTTGTCAAAAAAGCAACATGCTGCTGTATTTTATGTCTGAGGGCCATTAACTCAAGGCTTCAAATTGTATGTTTAGGCATCCTCACATTGATCAAAGTCATTTGGTAAAACTTTTGAAGCAGCTGTTACTAAATATCCCATTTTCACGATCAGAAGTGATTAAAGGAAGTGCTAGGAGGGCTGCATTGGTTCCTACCCTGTTGGGAATGGGTTCATTTTCACTATTAGGTGGTGGTATGTGGTGATTATTTCTTTATCTCATAATAACCTGCCTTTTATCTTGATGTGAGAATGATTCGCTAATAGCATGCTTAATATCTTGTGCAATTGTCTTCAGATTTCAAGGAAAATGAAAAACATACTGCCAAGCATCCTCCTGCTTACTTAAGATGGCCTCATGCACATGCTGATCAAGTTCATGGGCTATTTTTGAGGGAGATTGGAGGTGGCTTTACAAGACACCACCGTGCCCCATCCATCCCAGCGGCTTGCTTTGCTATTGCAAAACCATCGCTAGTAGTCCAGAGAATGCAAAATATTACAAAGCTAAGGGGGCATCGCAATGCAGTCTATTGTGGTATGAATTATAGTAAAAGTTTATTCAATCATAACTTTAGGGTGATGGTGGCATCTTGAATGCTCTAAATTTTTTTTTTCATACTACTTATCCATTTTAGTCCAAATTCATGGTAAATACTATAGTAAAACTTTGAGCCGATGCTTATAATTAAGAATTAACTATGAAAAAGAAGATAAAAGTCCTTGGAAATTACAAAAATAACCGCTCATTTTTTTTATTTGAAGAATAATTTTTTTTCTTGACATAACCATCCTATGAGTTTTAAATTATTTACATGTGTATTTTAAAAGAAAGAGTTTATTTTGCAAGAAAAATATAAGGGTATTTTTGTCTGGACAGGGTTATTTTTGAGGGAACAAAAGGTGAGAGGTGACATTTTTGCTTGATTTCATATTACTTGTCAATTTTAGTGCAAACATGTTGCAACTACTATAGTAAAATATTGAGTTGATGATTAAAATTAAGAATTAAATGTGAAAAAAATGATAAAAGTCCTTTGAAATTACAAAAATAACCTCTCAATTTTTTATTTGAAGAATAAATTTTTTTTTGGCATAAATATCCTACTAATTTTCAATTATTTACCCATGTGTTTTAAAAGAAAGAGTTTATTTTGCAAGAAAAATATATGGGTATTTTTGTTTGGAGAAGGTTATTTTTGAGGGAACAAAGGGTGAGCATTTATAATTTTGCTTGATTTCATATTGCTTATCCATTTTAGTCCAAACTCGTTGTAACTACTATAGTAAAACATTGAGCTGATGCTTAAAATTAAGGATTAACTATGAAAAAAAGATAAATTTCTATCGAAATTACAAAAAAAACCTCATCATTTTTTTTAATTTAAAGAATAATTTTTTTTCTCGACATAAATATCCTACATGTTTTTAATTATTTACTTATGTATTTTAAAAGAAAGGGTTTATTTTGCAAGAAAAATATAAGGATATTGTTGTCTGGAGAGGGTTATTTTTGAGGGAACAAAGGGGGAGAGGTTACATTTATAATCTCAGCTTGATTTTGTGCCTTTTAATCCATCAACCCTAAAAATTAATTTGTCTTGTCAAAAATCTTTCTAAATTAATGCTCTCATCCGGGTTCCAACTCATGTGATTTTGAGAGATCTTACCATATATTTGTTTTGATATTATTGAAAGCCTCATCAGTTCTTTCTTATTTTGGACACCATTAGACTTGGAGATGCTTTATTTTTTTGGTGGAACTGGCTCATGGATTTGCTGTTATCTTACCTGATCATTTTTTGACCGTTTGAGTGTGTGTATTTGTATATTGTGTACCCGTATGGTTTTTCTTCAACGTGTGTGACTGTGTGTGTGTGTGTGACTGTGTGAGTGAGTGTGTGAGTGAGTGTGTTAGTGAGTGTGTTAGTGAGTGTGTGTGTGAGAGTGTGAGTGAGTGTGTGTGTGACTGTGTGTGAATGTGTGTGTGTGTGTGTGAGTGTGTGAGAGTGTGTGTGTGTGATATCCATTATATAATTGAAGCAAATGCATTTTTATATTTTTAATCAATATTTTTGTTAAATGTTTCTCGTAGTTTTCTGTTTATATGGTATCATGGCATGGCTTTTGGTTGATGTAATTTTGGAGAAAAAAAAAGTATGCCCATTTATGATAAATGCGCTTACTCCCAACTTTCTGTATTGATGAAAACCATGCAGCAATATTTGACTGCCTGGGAAGATACGTTATTACGGGTTCGGATGATCGCCTTGTGAAAATATGGTCGATGGAAACAGCATTTTGCTTGGCAAGCTGTCGAGGGCACGAAGTGAGTTTGTGTTTCGCCAAAGCAAACTTGTGCCCATATTCATCACTTACTTATGCTCTGCATTTCATTGTATCATGCAAAGGGCGACATTACTGACTTGGCGGTGAGTTCCAACAACATGTTCGTTGCTTCTGCATCAAACGATTGTGTGATTAGAGTCGTAAGATTCTCAAATTATATGTTATCTTTTTTCTTTCCTTCTGTGTTGTCTGTATCTGATTGTCATTTATTTGGTGATGATTTTACAGTGGCATTTGCCAGATGGGCATCCAATATCAGTTTTGCGTGGACATACAGCGGCTGTCACCGCAATCGCATTTAGGCCTGGCTCTGTGTATCAGCTTCTTTCGTAAGCCTAATTTTTTATTTCATTTTTCTTTCTCTTTGGAGGTATTGTACAGCCTTACTTTTTTGATGCTTGCGAGGGAAATATATAAGTGAAAGATAATGAAAAATAGATAAAATATACAAATGGAGAGGCCAAGGTCTCCTATCAATACTATACTACTTGGATTGGACAAACCCATATTTTGGGTATTTTCATTTATAAATTATAAAGACAGAGAGTAATGAAAAACAAACACAAAATTATAACACAACTCTCAAGTTAGTGTGTAAATGTCAATAAGAAAAATAAGATTAAGTTTTTTCAAGGATTTCGTGAATATGTTAGCTTATTGATCTGCTATATGAGTATATACTGTGATAATAATTTTATTCTGACTCTTTTCTCTACAAAAGAATTAATTTATATTTATGTATTTTGTTTGTTCATAAATTATTGAATCGAAGACTATATGACTCTTACATATAAAATATATCTCTTACTTTTTGATGAGATAAGATTAATTTTTAAAAAATATAAAATTTCGTATAGATTTATCTCGCTATAAGCTAATGTTCAAATTAATTTTGAAAAATTGTCTGGCTGAAGGTGCCTATGATCTCTAAAAAAAATGTAAAAATCTAATGATTTCATATTATTATATATGCAAAGTGTTGCGTTTATGTGAAAATATCATAAATATTCTAGAAAATGATAATAATTTAAAGACTTATTAGATAAGAAATTAATATTTAATTCAATATGAGTATTCACTATAATAGGACTATAAAGATTAATTTCGATGAGAATATTAATTACACATCTTATTTTTAGAACATAATTTGTCAGATTATTTGAAAATGTCATAACTATTCTAGAAAATAATTAACTATGCTAAAAATATAAATTATATGCTGTTAATAACTAAAATGCTTTTTACAAATAAGAAATTAATACTTAATTCAATATGAGTATTCATTATAATAGAACCATGAAGATTAATCTCTATGAGAATATTAAATTCATATCTTTTCTGTTAGAACATAATTTGTTTGATTATCATAATAGATGGTAATAAAATAAATAATTGAGTACTTATTCTCTTAAACAATGTGATGTATTCAAAATATATTTCTTATTTTTTTTATGAGATAAGATTAACTTTAAAAGAATATAAAATTTTGTATAAATTTCATCTCGGTATAAGCATGTGTTCTTTGAATAAAATATTAAAGTCTAGGAATTTCATATAATCATGCATGCGAAGAGGTGCATTTATGTGAAAATGTCATATAGATTCTAGAAAATGACTAGCCATGCTAACAATATAAATTATATGTTGACAATAACTAAAAGGCTCATATCAGATAAGACGTTAATACTTAGCTTTATATGAATATCTGTTATAATAGAATTCTAAAGATTAATCTTTATGAGAATATTAACTACATATCTTCTATGTTAGAACATAGTTTATCTCATGGAATATGTCACATCTATCTTAAGTAAGTGTTTAAATATTTTAAGATCATTCGTTTGAAATTATGATTGAAAGTAATTTTAAAGTTGAGTAATTTCTAATTCTTTCATGCATGTATATTATTAATAAGATAGACCTTCCATCTCAACTATTTAATAAAAATAAAGAGAAATATATAACATATCTTTATGAATCAAAAGAGTTCATTGTTACTAAAAATCTAACAAACCAAGCACTCTAAACTAGGTCGACTTTATTGTTTAAAATATGTGTGACTATTATATTTTTAAGATAACTGTGAAGAAAAATATTCTTTATATTTAATTAATGTATCTTTCAACCAACAATAATGGTAGTTTGGTTTGCAAAGGCTAGATGCATTTACCACATGATCATGAATTTGATCCATGAGGATGTTGGATGTGCTGCTCATGGTGTCATGAGTTCATTCTGATTGGAATGAGCTTGATGATGTAGAGATGAGAGCTTTACTTGCTTTAATCCCGAGGCCCCAAGGCCTATATCTAGATCTTGAGATATAAAAAACTAGTGTACCCTTCATGTGTGAGAAGCTTTCGATGTTGTGTTTGAGTCATGCTGGATCATGTTGGATTTGAGTCGAGTTGTGCCAACTTAATCTAGGCCACACACCAGACATGACTCGAATCCAAGCTAGCTCCTAGCCTAGCTTCGTTCATGGCTAGTTTGAGTCAGGTCCATGCTAGCCTGGGTTTTTTCCAGGCCAGGCTAGCCTAGGTTATCTAGTCGGGCTGAAAACAGCCTACAGGGGACTTGCGTGTTGTGTCATGCCGTGCCGCATCTTTTGCGGCATGTAGGCTATATATCCTAGTATGACATGGCCTGTCCCAATACTATTCCAAGCAAGGTTCTAGCTGTCTCGAGCTGTATCCTTTGTTGTGAATAAATTCATCATAACAAGTCTCATCTTCATATAATTTATCTTTTTAGCTGGACTAATCTTTATTATGTACACTCACCGGTATGATCCAATATTTTGTGGTCTAGCCGGGCTATTGTGCCGTCTTGGGCATAACATAGTTTGTGTTCAATGTCAGAAACGACATAGTTTGGGTACCGTGCTGTGCTGTCATGTCTGAAATAGTTGGTGGCCCATCATGAGTCATAGTCCCGATTTCAATGCGAGTCATGCTGGGTTGGGTATATCTTCTATGAATCACCACCCACTCCAAACCTATGATAGCTTGGACCAGTCTAGGCAGACCTGAGATTTAAACAGGCTAGCCTGGTCTAGGGCTCCATCCTCCAGGTCCAGGCTGCCCCTCCATCTCCAGGCTAGCCACTATCCTTGTGAGTGATGATTGGTTAAAGCTGCTTGGTGTTGTAGTGTTGGTTCCTGGACCAGTATAGGTCTACTAAACTGCTCTGTAGGTTGCATATGTATATATAAATATATAATTATTATATAATATATAATTAATTATGTGAAATATAGTATAGGATTTTTTAAAAAAAGCTAGAATATCATAAAAAAATTAATTTAATTTAAAACTGCAATGTAAATACAAATAATTAAAATTTAACATATTCAAAATTTAGATTGACAAAAATTTTTTAAATGAAAAAAAAGCAAGCAAATGATATAGTTGGGCAATTCTGTTTTCACAATTATGATTTAGAAGAAGAGAATACCAGAGAAACATTAACAAATGATATATATACAATCCGCAACCACAATCTAACTACGGCAAAATCAAAAAAATGAAACAGAAACAAAAAAAATAACGTGATTTACTAGTCGTTCAACACGACTAGTTATATCTACCAGAAAAATGCGTATGTGTTTACAAATTAAATAAAAAATGTTTAGAATTCTTACAGTTTATGCAACAGAAACAGTCACGATAAAATTGTGCAAAATAGGAGAAAGAGATGAACAGTTTTACACCCCGAAAAATAGCTGCCCGAAAACATAAAATAAAGATAACTTATATTAATATAATTTTCGGTTTAATTAACCAGAGTGAGTCGGATCACTTGGACAGATCAGGTTATGCTTCAAAAATTTTTCGATCCGCTGACCGAACAGCAAGACTTCCGTTATTGTACTATTGCTGTATTACTGGCTTTTTAATATATTATTTCATACACTTACATGAAAATATTAAATACTAAAACAATTTAGTTATACAAAACAGATAATCAAAATAAATTATATACAGCAAATAGTAATGACAATAAGCAGATCATGATATTGATTGCTACATAATGATCATTATTTGTAATTTTGTCTGATTTTGATCTTTATAATTCTAAGTTTTATTTTTATGATATAATTTATTATTTAGTTCCAATATTTGAAGTTTTATTTATATCTTTTCAATCTGGTAAGTATGATAAAATTTTAATAATATTAGAGTATCATATTGTTCATTTGTTTGAAATGGTATTTATAGCTACACAAAAAGTATACTTATGTATTATATATTATTTTAGATAATATGAGAAAATTAAATTTTTAGAATTTTTATTTTTTCAATATATTTTTTATATCATTATGAGATAAAATTGAGTATTAATATATATTTAAGTATCTCGATAATTCATATTTCTAGTTATCTCAATGAAAAAATTTTCTTCGTATATGATATTAGTATCTATTCTCAGATGCTTGCTAGAATTAATATCTTTATTTTTATAATATTTAAATAAATTTAATTGTTTATAAATCTCATCCTATGCATCTTCTAGTCGATTAATGCAAGTTTATATGTATTTCATATTATTTTTTACTTTTTCTATCTTAGTCATAAGACTAATACAAATAGTTATAAAATAAAAAGATAAAATAATACTTTAATATTTTAAATATTTATTTTAATCTCAATAGTTATATCAAAAAAATATGAGTATTTTTTATATTGATTAAATATATTACTCTTATTGCATATGGACCTAAGTGAAGTATTAGATATAAGAATGTATGCATTCAAATACAAGTTTGTCAAATTGTAAAAAAAAAGTTTATGAATTATACAAATAAAAATCATATATTCTAATTTAATTTAATAATTATTATTTTATTGATTTTATTATTAACAAAGTCAAATATTATATGCTTGTAACAAATACATGAAGTTAATATTAGATGTGTTGAATTCTAGCCTTGTTTGATATATAGTGAAAATATTTTTTTTAATTCTACTGACTTATATATAATCCATAAAATTTTTATAGTTTATTAGAAGTCCTATTATATTTTAATATATTTCAATTTTCAAATTTATTTTAATGCGAAAAAAGATATTTTTTAGTTTTATTACACTATTAAGTTTATTATGTGATACATATATCCAGCAAAAAAAATCTCGCCTTGGGACTCCCTCATATTGTTCTTACTAATATATTTACCATCAAGGAAGCACGAACACGGCTCCCTACAGCCATGTCCGACACCTGGATACGTGGACACGACACGGTAGAGGTGTCAAACGGGCCGGGCCGGCCCGGCCCGGCACGAGGCACGGCACGGTTCGGCCGTGCCTGGGCCGGCCCGGCACGTTAAAAAACCGTGCCCGGGCCCGTGCCGTGCCCGGTCGAAGCAAGGCACGAAACGTGCCGTGCATGGCACGAGCCGTGCCGTGCCTGGCCCGGCACGGGTCGTGCCTAGGCACGGCACGCCGGCACGGGTCCATCCCGTGCCGGTCCCGCAGGCACGCGTGGCACGCCGCCAGTGCCACGCGTGCCGTGGCGTGACCGCGTGACCACTGAGCACTGAGTCGTGACTCGTGCTCGAAGTCTCGAACTCGAACCACCCAGCACCAGCACCATGGCCCCCCCGGAAAAAAGACCGCGGGTCGGGTCCAAACAGACCCGACCCGCGGTCTTTTCCGCCGAAAACCGAGATAAATGAAAAAAATAACGGTAAAAAAAAAAAAAAATTCAAACGTAGATCGATTTTCAGCCGTTGGATTCGACGCCAACGGCTAGGGGGCAGAATCCGACGGTCCTCGTGATTCTGCCCATTAAATTTAATAAAAAAATTCAAAAAAATAATAAAAAAATAATTTTTTTTTTAAACAAAAACTTTTTTTAGGCTATATAATCTACCCCCCTCCCTATAGAATTTATGTTTTTCAAAAACATTAATCCTCTCAATTTTTTCTCTCTCTCACATAAACCGTGTTTTTCTCGCTCGGCCCTCGTTTTATTGATTTCGGCTTGAATTTTCGTGAAACTCAATTTGAGTTTTGAACTTCAAAGCTTCCTGCGGGCTTCGGTGCATCTTTCACGTGAGAGACCTCTTTGCTTTTACCGGGTAATATAATTTACTTTTTGTTTTATTTTCTCTCTCTAAATCTTCTCTCTCTAGAAAAACGTACGAAATAAAAAATGCCGAATTCACCTAACACATATTTAAATTTGGAAAATGAAAATGTTAGTGTTACACAAACGTCCGTGGCTCCTGAAACTTTGGTTTCTCCTGTCATGTCAGCCCAAAGTTCTAAAAAACAAAAAACTAGGAGGACTTCTGTAGTTTGGACACATTTTAAAATCATAACACAATTAGATGTTAGGGGTGAGGAACATGAAATGGCACAGTGCAAATATTGTATGCGACTTTTAACATGCAAGAGTACATGTGGGACTGGGCACCTAAAGAGGCATTCTGAAATATGCTCCAAAAAACATGGACCGTTAGATCCTAGGCAAACCCAACTTGGCACTACATTTTTTGAGACTGGATCGAGTTCAGTCTCAAAGTTTAGTCCCTTCGTATACTCCAACGAGTTGGGTAGGGACGGCATGGCCAGGCTCATCACATTGATGGGTCTTCCGATCAGATTTTCGGAAGATCCGAGGGTAGTCCGCATCATGCAGACTTATTTTCAGCCATCCTATCGTAGGATTCCTAGGTCCACATCTAGGAGTGACATACTAAAGATATATAAGTTAGAAAAACAAAAAATAATTAATGAATTTTTGGCATTTAGTGGAGTGGTGTCCGTGACGTCCGATATATGGACATGTCACGATGATTCTTCTTATGCATGTATCACGAGTCATTATGTCGATTCAAACTGGACAATAAATAAAAAAATATTAGGATTCACTGAGATTCTTCATCCTCATGATGGCCCGGCCATTTTTGAGTGTATGATGAAAATATTTAGGGAATATAAAATTCAAAATAAAATTTTTAGTGTCACTTTCGATAATGCTGCGAATAATGGAGTAGCGATCAATATGTTTGTTAGGAATATTAGAGACGCACCTTTAGGAGAGATATTTCATGTCAGATGCATGTGTCATGTTATTAACCTTATAGTTCAAGCGGGTATGAAGGTGTGTTCCACCGCGTTGGAACATATACGCAATGCACTCAAGTATATTCGCACTCCTCGCAGACTACAAGAGTTTGGTAATCTCTGTTTGTCTGCGAATCTTAAGAAGAAGAAATTCCAATCTGATGTGAGACATCGTTGGAATTACACGTACCTGATGTTGGAATCATGTGTTGGATACGAACACGTGATATCCGACTACGTCAATAGTAAGAGTGGCGAACTTATTATTGACGACACTGACTGGGATTCAGGAATTTCATTTATGAAATTCCTGAAGATATTTTATGACACGACGAACATGTGTTCGTCGGTTTATACACCCACCACTTGCATTGCACTCCGTTGCATATGCAACATTAGTAGCATGTTTAGGATGTATCGAGCGGACCCGACGCTCAGCCTTATGGTTGCAGAGATGGAGACCAAGTACCTGAAGTACTGGTCCACCATTCCATCTCTTTATTGCCTCGCAGCATGCATGGACCCTAGGGCTAAGGTGGAAGGGGTTGAAAACACCCTGACTTTCATTTCCTCGTGCATGAACCTGGAAGATCCACCTCAAGGGTTCATTTACGAGAAGTTGACAGACCTGTTCACATACTACGATACTAGGTATGGTGGTGGTGGTGTTGAGACTGTGAGTACGGACTCTGATACCTTGTTCGGAGATGACCCATATTCCATTAACCTAGCGAGGGGGAAACGTAGGGGTGGACCTTCACATAGGAGCGAGCTGTCTCGGTACTTAGATACCGATTACTGCTCAATCCTATCACCATCTGACAATAAGAATCTTGATTTATTACAGTGGTGGAAATCATATGAGTCCGCCTATCCCGTGCTATCTAGGATGGCACGGGATCTACTGACTCCTCCGGTGTCGAGCGTAGCATCGGAGTCTGCTTTTTCTGTTGCAGTGAACGTGATTTCGGATAGGAGATCGAGATTACGTCCAGATATGGTTGAGGCCTTGGCATGTTTGAAGGATTGGGAGGATTCGAGATTTAGCATCAGTGATCGTGCTGAAGCTGGGACTGTGACAGACACTGCAGTCGCATCCACATCCACTACGATGGCGGAGGAGCTGATTGCCGATGATGATGACCCATATGATACTGATCTTGATGTTGCGGCTGATGATTCTCATTATACGCCGCTTGACGATTGATGCTCATCTGCTCTTTTTTTTCGATATATTTATTTTTTATACGCTTTATTTGTACTTTGTATTATACGTTGTGTTGAAGTTGAAACTTATACTTTTTTTTTCGGAGTTTTGGTTTCAAAAGCATGAATGGTAATTTTTATTTGCGTAGTTTAAATTTTTTTTCATTAAAATTTTTACTAACTTAATGTATTTAATTATTAATTTAAGATTTAAATATTATTTTAAAATTTATTAACTTTAAATCTTAATATTTAATTAATACATTATAATATTAAAAAATGCTAAACTTATTTGAAAAAAAAAATAAATTTTCTAATTTTTTTTTTACATACTTACATTTTATTTTAAATGTAATATTTTTAAACAAAAAATTTTATTTTTTTTTATTACATAAACTTAAATAAAGATAAACAGAAAAATAATAAAAAAATTTAAAAAAAAAAATTTTTTCAAAGTGCCAAGCCAAGTAGCCAACTGCCAAGTGCCAAGCACGGGCCGTGCGCCCGTGCCCGTGCTTGGCTGTTGCAACACGCAACCGGCAACAGTGTTGCCGGTTGCGTCGTGCTTGGCTTCCGGGACCCGGACCCCGGTTGAGCAAACGTGCCCGAGCGGGCCGGGTACGGCACGGCACGTCCGAACCGTGCCCACGGGCCGTGCCGTGCCCGTGGGATAAAATACCGTGCCGTGCCGGGCACGGCACGGAACAGTGACCGTGCCGTGCCCTGCACGGCACGGTAGCACGGCGGGGCACGGGAAAAACGGGCCGTGCCGTGCTGGGCCGGCCCGTTTGACACCTCTACGACACGGACACGGCATGGATACGTGTCCGATACACTACGTGGCGTATCATTGCAACAATCCGTATCCGATACGCCATGTGGCATATTGGATGGTTGCGTCGGCAGACGGAAGCCGTATCTATGCCTATAGTGCCCGACGTTCGATGACGTCGAGTAACCAACATCGCTGCATGGGCGACGTTGGCCACTGGCAGGGGGCGGGTGTGATTTGAGGGTGAGGCAGGGAGCGGATGCGATTTGAGGGAGAGGCAGGAGCAGGCGCGAATTGAGGGGAGAGGAAGGGGCGGCGCAAATTGAGGGGACAGGCATGGGTGGCGCGAATTGAGGGGACAGGCAGGGGCGGCGCGAATTGAGGGGAGAGACAGGGGCGGTCGTGTTTGAGGGGGAGGCAGGGGCGGGCGTATTTGTGTGAGGATGTGCATAAAATAAAATATTTTTATAAAATAAAATAAAATATTTTTATTTTATAAAATAAATAATATATATTTATTTTATATAATAAAATATTTTAATTTAATTTAATTTAATGAATTTTATAAAATACATAATATTTATAATTAATAATTTTTATTTTTATTTTTTTTATCATGTCGTATCCTAGCCGTATCCGTATCCTAGTTTTTTAGAATTTGCCGTATCACTGTATCCTACCGTATCGTATCCCCGTGTTCGTGTCCGTGCTTCTTAGTCTATCATGATATTATTATTTGAATATTTTAAATATTATATTATAAATTTTATATGTTTTATATGTTAATTATTAATTAATTTTAAAATTTATAATTTTTATTATATTAGTTTTGTAGGTCGACATAAGAATTTTATGATAATCAGATTACATATATTTGTATATATAATGAACTATTTTAGTATCTTCAATAAATTTAAACATAAAATTTATGCTAACAACTAACATTGTTATGTATTTTTTTGCAAACTTATACTGATAAATAAAAATTGCTCAACTTGAAGCTGATCACAAATTAATGTCCTTATCACTAAATTAAATTTGTCTAGGATCAAATAAATTATACTTTTTGGTTTATTATTTGACATATCTCATAAGGTGTATAATCTCACCTATAGTATTGTAACATATTCAATATTAAGCTTAATTAATATAATAAATTAGTTTAATTTAAAATTATACTGTGAATTAATTATCATCATAATCAATAAAGTCATATATAATTAATTGGGGTCGAAGTATTAATTATATTTTTCTAATTAACTCTGTTAAAAATTGTCTATTTTTAAACTTTTATTTATTAAATTCTTGTTTATAATTTATACTAAATTTCTCTTAGACTTACATGTAGTTTTTTTTTCTCTTTCAACTTGAATGGTCTTACTTCCTTTAATTGAGATTATGATCGACAATACAAGCTTATCTCATACATACGAAGGAAAAAAGTAAGTTTTAATAATAATAAATAGTTCATGGTATTGACTATTGGACAATGATTATTATTTGTCATTTTGTTTAGTTTTGGTTTTTATAGTTGTAAGTTTTAGTTTCATCGTGTAATTTATCATCCATTTTTAGTATTTGAAGATTCATCTATGCATTTTTTATTTTTGTAAGCATGATAAATTAATATAATATCAAGTTGTAATACTATTTTATTATCTAAAATATATTCATGGTCATAAAAAAATAGATTTTGATACTATACCAAATATTAGAGATATTAATATGGCACATGTTATTTTAGATAATACTAAAAAAATATTTTTCCTATAATTTCTAATAACTCATATATCACCGTGGGACAAGGTAGAGTCGTAATTAATGTTTAAATATTTTGATAGTTCACACACACCCCATGGTTCATCTTACTTCTAGTCTTACTTATATGAATGAAAACATCTTAATTTTCAAATACGCTATTAGTCTTTGTGCTCGAATGCTCTCAATAACTATCATATTTTTTTGTAATATTTAAATAAATTTTGTAATTGCTAATAAATTTTAGTCTCTACTTTTTGTGGTCATTTAATGCAAGTATGTGTGTGTGTGTGTATATATATATATAATAATAATATTATTATTATTATTATTTTTTTGACCTTAAGATTAGGATTAATGTATGAAACTAAACAATAAAGAAATTAAATAATAGCCTAATATTTTAAACAATGAAAAGATCGACGCGTGTCACACATAATAGTCATGTGATGGAGGTGCACTGTCGTGTTCCTATTGTTCAATGGAAATGGTGCCCACACTTGTACTATTTCATATGTGGTATGTGTCCACTGTTTTTATAATGCTTATCTCTATTTTTTTCTATAGGAAATCTTAGGATTTATTTCTTTTATCAAAGGTTTGTCTATGATATCATATTGAAAATCAAGCCATGAAAAATCCAAACTCTAAATAGGAAAAAACTTTGAAAATTAAGTGTATAAATGAAGTTCTTATATGATAAGTTAATCAAATTGTGATAACTTGCATGTTGGATACTTCCATCCTTAGTATAATAAAAGATATATAAAAAAAATGCACTATAAACTATAAAATTTTAAATTTGTAGGCGTGCATTTGATTGTTTAAATCATATATTTTTTCTGAGAGTCAATTTTATTTTTTGGAAAAAGTAAAAAGTAAACTATTATTTTTTGTTCTTAAGTAGAGATAAAATATAAAATTAACATGAATTTTATACGATCAAATACTTACTAGAGGAGATTTAATTTTTTATTTCTTTTCATATTTTACTTTTTCACTATAATTTTTCAATCACACACAATCTTGAATTTTTTCTTTTATGTGGTATGAAATATCTAAAAGAGGGTTGTAACTTCATCGAAGATAAGATACATGATAAATTAATTATCATTGATCATATTTTTATCATAATTTTGATTGCATATACTTTTAAAATAGTAATATACTTTTTTAAACGTGACATATATTGTAAGATTCTATATTTTTTCAAAAAGAACTTAAATTTTTGAAAATTAATTATTACTAGATTTATTGCAGAAAAAAATATAAATTAAAGGCTATGATTACTTAGTTTTTAAAATTAATATTACTTATTCTTAACCCATGAGGTTTTTTTGTTGTAATCAAGCTATTTATCTGATAACTTTAATCTAGGTCTCCCATGAGGAAGTGAAACATAGTGAGAATGTTTTTTAAACAGTAGTTTATGATATTTATGTCTTCACATAGGTACTTTGCAAAAAATTGAGCTTGCATGCATGTTGATGCAAGGTATGGCTTGATTCACAAGTATTTTTTTTATTCTAAATTTGATGGTCAAGATATATATATATTTTTCTCAACTAGGGGAGAGTTGACCATTGTTTTGATGATTTTTTTTTGGTATTGTATCAATTGGATTATTTTATTAATGATTCATTTAGTTTTACCTTTCATGTTACTAGTGTAAAAAAGAAACAATACAACAACAAAAAAACATGAGTTAGTTTTATTGAAGAATTATTCTACCAAGAGTTCATTATCATCATAATCATCAATTAAGCTTTATTTTAATTATTTGGGATCAGTTAGAAGTGTCAAATTGATTGTTCCATGCTGACACGACCTAGTTTTTAGTGGTATAGTCGGGTTATTGTGCCGTGCTGTGAGAGGCATGGCACGACTCAATAATGGCTAGCCCATCATGGTACGGCACGTATGACCCAAGTCTGGTCGGTTTCGGGCTAAGTTGTGCCGGGCTATGTAGGGTTTTGTCGAGTCGGGCTAGTTTGGGCATGGTTATTCCAGCCTAGGCTTAGCCTAGCATAGCTAATTAGGATTTTGAGTCTGAGACCAATTCGCACTCGACTCACCCTCAACGTCTTCATCTCAGTCTCAACCCAACTCCTCACTAGTTACGGAATTGTAGATTAATTATTTTAAATTTTTTTTTATAAATTTCATATTTTAAGTTATCCTTTATGAGTTGTGATATTATATTATTAATTTATTTTATATAAATCATAAAAAAAAATTTAACACAAATGACAAGTATAATAAATAATCAAAAATATCAAAAAAATATATTTATCTCATTATTTATCATTCAATCCAAAAATAAATAAAATAATTCAAAGTCACAATTTACAACAAGATAAAATAAAAATCATTAATTTTAATCGTAATAATTCAAGCTCAATGCCTCAATCTCAATGTCAATCAGTATGAGTATGTAACTGACCATTATTGCATAAGCATCTGGTGATATTATTAGCAGTGTGCTCAATCTTCCTAAAAGTTCCATGAGTCATTATCTGTCAGTAATTCCTTCGTTTTTATTTTAGCACGATTTTGATTCTGGATATTCAATCTTGAATTCTCTCAATCTTTAATGCATGATAGTGTTCTATGGTATCTAACTGTAGTCTTGATTTTATATTCTAAATCATATTAACTACAACAAAAAAATAAACTCTGATGATATTCTCGACATTGGAGGAGTCCGTAAATTCTGTTTCATCTTAGGCATCATGGGATAAGTCTAGGTGGACTCGTAATTTTCATCATGATAAAATATTAAGATTCTTGTTATCATTATGTGATATGATTGAGTAATAATCAGTAACTAAGTATGGAGACAGCTCGCTACTATTTGATGATCTACTTCGTTATTTTTCATTAACTAATTGAATAGAGAAATCATTTATGAATAAGGTATCCATTTCCATATTCATAGCATGACTACAACTACTACCATACCTAGTATCGTAGTATGTAAATAACCTAGTCACCTTCTTGTGAATTAACATTTTAAGTTGGTGATTTTGGTTCATGCATTAAGATATGTATGTCAAAATTATTTCTACCCCTTCCATATTAATCAGAGTCCATGCATGTATTCAGATAATAAAGAGATGAATAATCAACTAGTACTTTTAGTATTTGATTTTTATCTTAAGAGTCATTTTACTAAATATTAGATTATCTCTAAATTTCCTAAAAATATTACTAATATTATATATGTACCTGACTGTAATGCAAGTGGTGAGAATATAAACTGATGAATACATATTTGTTGTATTATAAAAAATTTTCAGGAATTTCTTAAATGTAATTTTTATATATTGATTTCTATTGTCAATAATAAGTTCGTCATTCTTATTATTGACGTAGTTAGATATTATATGTTCATATTCGATACATTATTCCATTATTATATATATATATATATAATTTCAACGGCGTCTTATATTTATTAGAAATTTTTTTTTTTTTAGACCCACGGATAAACAGAGACTACTAAATACCTATTGTCTGCTAGGCATTCGGAGATATTTAAATGAGCTACATATTTTTTCTAAAGTGAAGGAAATAATTTTCATTCTCACTTATACTATAAGGTTAATGATGCGATACATATATTTTCTTCATTGTTAGTTGCATTATCAAATATGATACTGGATATTTTATTTTAAATATTATATTCTCTAAAAATTTTTATCATGCATTTATATATGACCAGGCCATTCCGCGTAGACATCCTCAGTCAAACAAGTGACATTTAAAAAAAAAACTCACCACTTGTAAAAAGCAGGGTGGGTTTTTTTTAATAAAAAAATATTCTTTTTTCAAATAATTGAGCAGGTCGGGCATAGTCCAATTGGACCTCATTTGAAACCCGGTAGCCTATCGTGCCACTAGACCATGCCTTCGGGCCAGGAATCTGGGTCGTGCCTACCTCGGCAAGAGGCCTGGCATCCCCTAGCCCTGCATGGCATGAGCCGACACGACATGGGTTTAGGCATGGTTTAGGACCGTGCCATGCCTAGCTAGGCATTGCTTAGTCGGGCCGCACTCAGGTCGCCCGACCCATTTGCCACCTCTAGGATCAGCGATATGAATAATAATTTTTCACTTAATTATATTACAAATTTTATTTACTATTATTTATTTAGGTGTATGCATCATATTTATCATTTTTATTAAATTTCTTCTAGTCATATACATACCTCTAGTTTTTTTTTCTCATTTCAAATTAACTTTCTTATACTTTCTAAATGATTTACTAGGAGGTGTACGGTGGATATTATCAAACCATCTTAAATAGTTTTTATTATATTATCATTTAAAAGAGTTAATCTTATCTAACAGTTGAATTTCATTTTATTTTTCTATATGGGCAAGTGATTTGTCTCTTTCACCACTTCCCAGCATGGGGTTATTTTTAACCGGCTCGTTTCTGGTTGTTGTTATTCAAAATTGCAGCTTTCTGATATGTTTCAAAATACAGCTATCTGCTGTTCTAATAAAGCTGTTTTTTTTTCTTGGGCAGGTCATCTGATGATGGAACATGTAGGATATGGGACTGTAGGTCGTCCCATTACAGCCCTCAGATTTATGATCCAAGACATTCAAATTTAATAGCTGGTTGGTACTTTTTCATTGAGAGTTACACGAGATTAATATGCTGGATCGCACGTCCAATTGCTCAATAAACGTATTTAATGGTTGCAGGACATAATGGTGGAATAGCCCCAGCCAATGGTGTCCAAACCTATCAGATTTTGTGCTGCGCTTTTAATGCTAGTGGAACTGTCTTCGTCACTGGTAGCTCTGACAGTATGGCTCGGGTACAAATCTCTAATCTAAACGAGTAAACAAACTTTATGATATGGCGCGTGAGGTAAAAATCTGGAACATCCTGTTTATGATCACCAAACAATTGCAGGTGTGGGTTGCCCGGAAACCAAACAAGGATGACCCAGAGCAACCAAATCATGAAATTGATACCTTGTCAGCACACAAGAACGATGTTAATTACGTACAATTTTGGTTAGTAATTCTGCTTGCCCGATTGGATCTCCAAATTTTGATTATCAATGCCTAAAGGAAATATTTCCTTCTTCGCTTTGCAGTAGTTCTGCTTGTTCTTCTAGATTTTCTGTTTTCGACTGCTCGAAGGAAGAGAATTTTCTTAAGCTAAGGAATCCATGGTGGCCTGCTGAAATCTTTTTTCTTTTTCTTCTTAAATGGTCAGCTTCCTATTAGCATCTTCCTTTTGAGCGTGATTAAAGTTTTCTTGCCTAGGTTTTCTCATGACAACATTGTCACTTGTTCTCGAGATGGAAGTGCAATTATTTGGAGTAATAGATCACGCAGACAACATGTAAAGTATTCATTTTTTGTTTTCCTCATACTTTTCTTGGAGCTATTTTTCTAGAGGATGAGAGATTAGCTATCTTTTTTTTTTTTTTTGTTTACTTATGTTGATTCTCACTTAGTGATCATGTCTTAGTGTGATGATAAGTATCTTCATTTAAGAGCAGTAAGTATCGGATTCGAGAATCATTATACACAGACACAGTCTCTCTGATTTTTGGGGGTGAGATTGTCGAGATATTAACCTCTCTCAGACTCTACCCTAAGCGGGAGATTTATACTTTGAGTATGACCTTCTATGCCGATCCTCACAGTTCACACTTAGTTCTTCTTCCCCTTCACTAGTATTGTGGCTGTTGTTTCTCTTGAGAAGCCCTTTTGATTTTGTTATTGTGTCCTTTTTATAGGGAAAAGCTGGCCGTTGGAACCGATTATATCATCTGAAAGTTCCTCCTCCCCCATTGCTCCCTCAACCATCACGAAGAGGTCCGCGCCAGAGAACTGTTCCAATTCCTCGTGGGGTGAACATGATCATGTGGAGCCTAGATAATCGCTTTGTGCTTGCCGCCATCATGGGTAATTTTGATTGCATAGTAGAATTTGTCTCTCTTCAATTCCTGCACACATTTGGATCGTGAAGAATGATATGTATCATAATTAGGATACATTACTAAGTAATATTTTGCTTTCTGATCATAACATTAAGTCGGAATAAAAATAAACACATAATATCTAAACTTCTCAAGGATATACTTGATACGAAGAAAATAAGATCATTATAGTTATACTATTCTACTTTATTTTTGTATTGGACCTAGAGATTATAATTTGTCTTTTTTTATAGAAATATCATTAATTTTCTGAAATATTTAAAAATTGTAGTTATTTTTTTTTTCATAAATATGCTGGTAAACTAGAATTAGAATGATTTGCTAACTATGATTCTCTTCCTCTAAAGAAATACTAAATCTTATTATTTGTGAGAATACGGGATAGGTGTAGAAATATAGCGAAGAGGTATTGGTTGGGTGGGTCCCACTTGATATGGTGGCCCGAGTTGATTGTCCAAACTCATTTATCTATCTATGAGTCAGTGTGCCATGGTGTTAGTTGGGTAGCATGGGAGTGAGTCTGTGCACATGGGTACAAGTTGGTGTACTCATAGTTATTTCAAGGTTCATCTCAGGTGCGCCTAAATCTTAGACTCCATTAGGCCCAGCTAAAAGTATCTCATCTTGTCTCACATGAGGCACCTCATACAAAGCACTATTATTCACAATACCCTCCTAATAGATCATTTATTCCCAAAGCATCCTCACAAATTATTTTATTCCCAAAGTCATGTTTCTCCTCACTCCCGAAACTATAAACAAATTGTTTAGTATTTTTGAATTTTAAAAATTTAATTATTGAAATTCTTTTATTTTATTTTATAAAAGTTTAAATGCTTGTGATGATGATAAATATTAATTATATTTGATTTTTATGTTTATCATTTACTTAATTACATTTTATTATCAGATAAAATTTTGAGATGATCTTTAGTGAAAATATATAATTTATATATATATGTTAGGTAGAATACGTCTCGCAAAAAAAATCTATCATAGCTGTATCTTGTGCCTCAATGTACTAAAAGACTTTTGTATCTCTGTGTGCCTTGTACTTCAAATAATTGAGTATACTTGAGTGTGACCCCTTGCTCCTATGTGTAACCAGGCCTGAAATTGGGATATTTTTTATAAATGTGTTAAACTAGAATTAGAATAACTTGTTAACTATGTTTAATTATGATCCTCAAAAGAAAGACTAAATCTTATTATTAGTGAGAATGTGGGCTAGGTGTAGAAATATGGCCCAGAGGTATTGGCTGGATCGGGTCCCCATTGATATGGTGGCGCGAGCTGATTGTGCTAACTCATTTTTCTGGTATAGGTGTAGAAATTAAGATTTATATGGATCATGGTGTTAGCCTGTTAGGTGTGCATGGGCGAGAGTTGGCGTGCATGGGTGCAAGTTGGCGCACACGAGTGTGACTCCTTGCTCCAATGTGTCTGAGCTGACGCTGGGATTGTATTTTACTCTGCCAAGTTGTTTTTTTTTTTAATAATCTGGGCTAGGTTGGGCCTACCCCTCCTGAGTCCTTGCATTCCCACTTCTCGATCTTAATTTTTTTTATATCATAATACATGAAGATTAACATTCACATAAATTTGCTTTAGAGAATTTACGCAACAATTCAACATTTTGATGATAGATAATATATCTGGTTTGTTAATTATCACAAATTTGAGCATTATTATTATTATTTTTATATTTAATAGAGTCAACAAAAATATGTTTGATGACAAAAAGATTTACTCATAGCTCAATTGTTTCACAGCTTCTCATAATAAATTTTACGTGTATATTCAATATGTATTTTCATTTTGGACAAAACTATCCCTTAACAAGAAACAATTTTGACCATGAGAAAATTTGAGTTTGTTGAAGTTTTTCATTTGTATTTGAGTATGAAAGAATTCCTTGAGTTGAGATATCCATAACTAGAAATAATAATAATAATAATATCTTGGATATAAGTCAGAATAAGATTAATTTAACTATGCAAATCAAAAAAAAATCATAACTATAAGTGGTTTGTAGGATCACATGGCATTGCAGCTAATTAATCAATGAGATGGTTAGTTTAATCTCATTTCCATGAATCTGCAAATTGTATTAACCAAATGTAGTGGATTAAACCAACCACGAGGATGGAAAAACTTCTTGATGTAAAGTTTTTACATGCTCAGTAATAAAAACTTGAGTTCTCACAATACACATGATATTCATCTATCATCTTAAGGGAATGTTAGTTCATTCTTGTTTTATGTTGTTTATCATGTATTTCGTGTTGGAATGTCCCATTCGTTTGTAGTGCTTCTCCTTATATCTAAGGAGTTTGTCCATGAGTTAATGGCACGCTAAATTTTTTCTCTTCCTCTCTCTCTCTCTCTCTCTCTATATATATATATATATATATATAGACATAATTGTCAATATATTTGTGCTTATCAATAAATAGAAATCAATAATTATTTCTTTTTTTTTTTGTTATTTCAATGATGTATTTTAATTAATAAATAGAAATTAATAATTCTTTTCATTTGTAACATTAGATAATGACAATAATTAGGAAAGAATAAAAATACTTGGGCCCCCCAAAGCTCCTAGGGGGTACTTTTCACATAATACATAAACAGTAATACATTTGTTGTAGTTTTTATTTTTTGTAGTTTTGATAGGAGTGCTTGATATAATACGTGAGTTGTCCTAATTAATTTTTCTTATTATATAAAAATATTTGATATATTGACTTAATAAAAAAATATTTTTTTATGTTAGAACAAAAAAAAAAAAAGCCATTATTTTTTTGTTCTAACAATAGGCATACAATGGTCACTGCAAAGGGTGTGTGATGGTAGTAGAAGAGGTGTATGATGGTGGCAGTTGAGGTGTGTGGGGTTAGTTGTTGTAGGTTTCACATTCATGCAATAGTTGTGTGTTCAATGGTGCCACGTGGTGGCAGACAGTGGTGGTGTGTGACAGTGTTTTTGAATAGCATGGGTTGTGGCATGATAGTGTACAATGGTGCATGGTGGTATTTTGGGCAACAACCTTAATTAGTGTTTTGGAAAATTTCTAAAACAATAGAATTAGGATTTGCAAGAAAAATTCTAATTTGATATAATTTTTTTGGAGGGATCATAATTTTGTGGTATACTATTGAGAAATATTATCATAGTAGAGTTAGGTAAAGGAGTATCACTGTTCACCGTAGTCACTGTAGGAGGATGATTCATATTAGATATGACTGTTAGATATTATATTCAAAGAAAATATTGAGAGCTATACATAGTATTTAGAGTTAGACATGTTGACTATTGGAGTTTTGAATTATTCATCGTGACACTTATATTTATTAGAGAGAAGTATAAACAATTCACTTTAAGATAGATTTTTGAATTCTTAATATATGAGTTAATACTTATATTATCGGCAATTGCATCATATTTATTATATTTTTTTATTTTAAAAATATTATTATAATCAATGATATATATTTGAGAGTTATTGGATATGATAGTATCTAACTTGAGCATTTGCTACTTTTCTTCGTCTAGTACATTTTCGATTGTATTGTTAATTTATTCTATGTAAGTTATTTTTCTAGATACTCAACTTTGATTTTAATTTATTTCTACTAAATTTATATAATTAAGAGACTCTGAGGAAGACTTCATTTATGATTAAATAAAGTTAATTATATATTCTTTCTTCAACTATAATATCTCTTTCTATAGATATTTGACTGTTTGAGTAAATTGAACTTTTAATTTATGCGTTCTTAGCTTAATCAACTATTATTGATGTAGTTGATAATAATTTACTTATATTATTTATGAAAACTTATTAGAGTTTCTCATCGCATATGTAATTTGACTTAAGTAGTGATTTATTCAATCTGATATGCTCAGTCATATTTAGGACTTAGTAAAAATATAACTAAAGATGAATTTAAGTATTTAATTATTTTTATTGATGATTACTTGTTATATATATATATATGTATCTTTTTTGAGATAAATCATATATTTTTATTAATCTTTAATTTTTTATTAAATAACAAAAAATTAATTAAATATAAATATTTTAAAATTAATAAGTAGACAATGAAATAGAACATATCAAATTGATTAAGTTTTTTTTAGAAAATAATTGAGACAACTCATATACTCATACTTAGAGTATTTTGAAATATTTTTTATGAGATATGATTTTAATCATAATTTATCTCATCAATCAGATGTTTTCTTTCATTTTTTCTCAATATATATCGTTATGGATCCTATATCATGGAGAGATACTATATAGTTTGTCTTCTAAAAGTTTTGGATTTACTTATTTTGTCTTTGATCAAATATCTAGGATGAAAAAAAGTTGGTATTTAAGGCCTTAAGATGTGTATTTCTTAAATACTCAAATATCCAAATATGATAAAAATATTCTTTGTCAGATACTAATATAATTTTAGTTGGTTATATTTGATTAGGAATTATTTTTCAATGACTAGAAAAAATATGAATTCATATTTTGTATCTGAGCCGATTATGCTTTCTCCCTCGTAGCTCTACCTAGATCACTAGTTGGTTATATTTGACTATGTTTGTACTCATTATGATGCTACTTATAGTGAAGATATGTCCAGATAAGAAAGAAAATTATATTTGATGTGTGCTTGAGGTGAGACAATTTTGCCTGGGCCTTGTGGAATCTGGGCTTTAGGCGCATTTGATGTGTGCCTTTCATAACTATGATGAAAACATGTTTAGATAGAAAGGTAAATCATCTTAAGCTGAGGGTGAGGCTTATAGTGATTTTCTTTGTTACTTAGCGTGGCATCCGGATACTTATTCTCCACTACCAAGATGATCTTAATATGATTTTTTATCTCTTATAATATCTCATAGGTGGAGGGTATATCAACTAAATGTGAAAAATGTATTTTATCATAATGACTTTGAAAGAGAAGTCTATATAGTGCTACCACATGAGTTTCGAGTAGTACAATCAACTACAATTAATGGATTGTGGAAGTCATTAAAAATATGAAGGTTATTGAGAGTTGGTTTGTGATATTTTTTATAAAAGAGTCACCTCATTTGAGTTACACATTTTTCTGACTTTCTTTATTTTCTTAAAGTAGTTCTAATGACATAATTTTTTTTGTCATCCCATCCTTTCTTCTTCCAAATTCAACTAATACTATCCCTAAATTTATATATGAGTCTCGAGGTCCAAGGTGTCGGAGTAAGTAAGATCTTCATCCCAACTACTTGATAGGTGATCTGACAAGCACCATGGGGAAAATATTTGACATCCTTGGGAATTTAACTCATGTTTTTAGTGTTAGAGTATCTATCATCTTTTGTCAATTAGATTACTATGTTGTTAGTTTCTAATAGTAGAATTATTTTATTGATTGTCTTTATAGATAATATTTTGATTATAAGAGATGACGAGTTGGTAAATTATCTTGGGAGACTCAAATATTTTTTTTGGCATAGAGATGACTTATTTTATGAGTCATATCTTTTTGTCACATAAGAGATGTCATTGCGACTCTTGTAGAGGCCAATCTTTTAAAAAATGAAGTTATTGAATGAGTTCCCAAGGCCAGGCTTTTAGTGAAGTGGCTGAAAGTGAGTAACATTCTGTCATCTACGTAAATAATTAGTAAAATTATTCTTTTAGCTAGTTTTTTTAATAATTAAAAGTGAGTCACACATATGTGTAACTCAAATGAAATGTTTGTCTATAAAAATCTCATAAATCAGACTTTCTTAGTCTATACAATATCTTTAGCAATCTGTAAATTATATTTTATCGTGATACTTGAAATCCAAGTGGCTATTTCATTTATTCTTTCTTATTAAGATCGCTGTGAAAAAATATATTATGCATGTTTAGTTGAAATATTTTCTAATTATAAGATATTGCAATAGAAATAAGAATCCATACTGATTAAGTATCCTGGTAGTTCACACGAAATGTCCGAGTTAATCAACTCATAAAAAGTCGAATCATAAAGTGATATAATTTTTCATTTGGACATGTCCTTATAATGAACATATATATGTTAAGAAATAATTTTTATCGAAGTTTGTGATATTAGTTCATAAGTCTTATTAGAGTGAAGAACATATATTTCTTCTATAATGGTTTGATGCTCTTTTGGATGAGATAATATCTTAGATAAAGACTTGGATCTTTTCATACATTCATGAGAAGTAATGAAAAAAAATAAAAAAAGAAATAATGTGAGAATATGATACAATTTGTAAAATTCTGTGCTAAGTACAATATATATATCATTTTTAGAGAGCGATCTAAAGGTCAATATTTGAGGGATTAATTTTAGGATTATTTGGCTCTTCTATAGGCATGTATTTGATCTGAATTGGTTGGATACATCTCTCTCTCTATTTTAGTATAAACTTTATGTTCTAGGTGTTCAAATCTCTTAATTACTAGTTCAATATGAGTATGTATTGATAAAAACTCATAAATTATTGTATTATTTGGGATTGAAAGAGATTATCCTATTTAGGAAACCTCATTCTCTCTAGATTCATCATAATTTGAATTCATTGGTTGTTATGATGATTTTATCAGAGTAATAATATTAAGTATCAATGTGCTTTGATATAATTAATGAGCGACTCTCTCTAGTGATTGTGGTCTAGGCAGGGCTACATGTAAGAGAGAAAATATTGAATTCAAGCATAACTTTTAGATTTATACTCTTCCTATGCTTGTTAAAGAAAATATAAAAACTTATAGTACTCTTCTCTCAGTGCAAGGTGGTGCCCCACACTACTTGGATTTAAAAAATTAGCTAGCTGATTATGCTTGTGATCAAAGAAAGAGATACCAAGACTCCAATTATTTTTACAAATTTTATTATGCAATAAGTTGCATTTAGGTGAACATATCGTAAAGAAACTAAGAAATGACTGATTTTAGAAACTCATAGAAGTTTCATCTTGGTACAAGTTGATGCACAATTCATATTTAAAAATTGGCTTGTTGAAAGTGCCGGTGATCAAAGAAAAAGATATCAAGACTTAGAAATTTGTTCACAAATCTCATAATGCGATGCTATTGCATCGAGATGAAATTATTGAAATTTGTCTGCTGATAGTTTGATATTTAATTTTTCTTATAATTTTCTTGTACATAGTCGAGTCAACTAGATGACTTATAGCAAACAAAAAATTAATATCTAAAAGCTCATCTATATAAATTAAATTTTATGAGAATATCTTTTATAATAACGCAATATTTTTTTTGTCATAAGATACTTCTATTCCAAGAAAGTATCTTTTGTAATAATAATGTTATTTGCATACATAATTAGCAAGATAAATTGTTTAATTGAATTTTTCTAAAAAAATAAAAAGTAATCTATAATACATCTATATAAAGTAAATGAGGTAATAATTAATGGAACTCTTACAAATTAAGCTATCAATAATTGTTTCAGGCTATACAATATATTTTATAATCTACATATTAAATTTGATTGTAATGTCACTGCTTGAAAATAAGGTGGTTGTTCCATATATATTTTATTTTTAAGGTCAATTAAGAAAAATACTTTTCATCTATAATTGATGTATTCTCCAATTAAAAGAAACTATCAGGGATACAAGTATTCGTATTGAAATTATCTTTATTACCAGAGAAAAAATATTCTAAAATTTAATATAAATAATATAGTAAATTTTATTATTATAAGTCTTGTCTTCAGATGATTAATCATTTCATTTGAATACATTTTCAAAGTGCACATTTACTTGCAGCTAATAACATGCATTCTTGATGATTGATATTCTATTTGCTAAGTCCCATTAAACTATATAATATTTATTTCATGGTCTAATATTATGTTGGATGAGATAATGCATTAGAGAGACTTAAGTATCTTAATATCATCAATAAAAATAATAAAAAAATTATAAAAAAAATATGATATGACTATGATAATACTTATGAAATATGATTCTAAGTATAAATTTTCTATTTTTTAAGAATAATTGGAAGATGAAGAATAAAAAAGTCTGCATTAGTTTCATCTAGTTTTTGCTCTTAACATACTATGTATGTCTCATTGTTTGAGAATAAATTCAAAGCCAATTTTGGTTAAGTTTATCTACTCTAACTCACTTTGAGTTGGGGCTGGAATCAATACATGAGCTACTAGCTTAATTGAATTTGAGTCAGATTTGTTTCCTAAAAAATGTATTCTCTTTTGAACTGATTTTATTTTATACTTGTTGGTACATATGATAATTTGATAGAAGAGTTATCTTAGTATCTTCCTAGTTGGGGACCCACATGAGACTCCAATTGAGTAAGAAAATATAAGAGATTCAGATGTATTCCCTAAATCTTTTTTGTCTTAGAGTCATTTAAAAATGAGGAATGCTTTAAAAAAATAATATTATCACTAATGAATACTCAATCAGTCTCGAACAAATAATATTTATACTCACTTTGAGTAATAGGTCACTCAAAAAAAAATATATTTTATCGTATTTTGTGTCATCTTTCATGTGTTAGAAAGATATCATGAACATAGTAATTACTTTCAAAAATAATTGAAGATAAATTGAATGTAATTTTCTTAAGTGTGTATGATAGAAAAGGTAGAGGATATGAAAAGATAATGGAATATATTTAGTTGGTGAACTAGTTTGTGATTAAAATTATATATTCCTAATACCTGTGTTGCACGGATACGCCTAAGTGTTGCCGTGTCCACGTGTCCGACACGTGGATATGGCGACACGCGTCGGACACGTGTCCGATAGGCCAGGGGTGGGTTTTGGAATCTGCATTGGGAGGGGGAGAGTTCGAAATTCGGGTGGGGATGGCTCGGGAGGGGGAGGGTGTTAGAGGGTTTAATTTTTTTTTTACATTATTTTAAAATACAGAATTTTAAATTTTTTTAAAATATAATATTTTTAATTATTTTAAAATACCTAATATTTATAATTAATAATTTTTTTTTTAATTTTTTTTTTATCATGACGTATCCTAGCCGTATTCGTATCCTAGTTTTTTAGAATTTGCCGTGTCCCCGTATCTTGCCGTGTCGTATCCCCGTGTCCGTATCCGTGTCCGTGCAACATAGCCTAATACCACTTTAGAATATTTTTATCAAAGATGAGTTTCTTAGATGTTACAATTATATTTTTATTATTCATTTTGCAATTCTATTATGTGGATTATGCTAGTATAGAAAATTTAGTGTATGATATCATGATTAATATAATATGTATTGAAATTATTTGACATATATTCTAATATATTATTATTTATAAATGATTTTTATATTTTTAGTAAATTAATTTTTGATTATTCTTTTAAAATATTGAAAAATATAAAAAATATGTGATCTGAAACAAAAAAAAAATGATTAAGTAAAACATGTATAATTATTAATTGATGTAATAAAATATATTAATTAATCTTGAGTCTCATCTCTAATATTTTTTCATACGTATTAATGCTTTAGATAAACTACGTTTTTTATCACACAAGTATGATGGACATGCTAATAAATTGTGATGTATTTTCCTAATTGATAAGATTCTCACTTTAGGATAAAAATTTCTCTAATACTAGACTTTAAAATTCTCATCTTTGCTAGAGTTGAGTGATTAAATCGAGAATGAATAAATAATGAATCAATAATACTCAAATTATATGTGAGATATATAATTGTAGAAATAATGATGTTTAACTTATCATGCTCAATTATGAGCATAATTTTTCTAGAAGTTTCCAATCTTTTAAAATAAAATTAGTGAAAGAAGAAGAAAAAAAATACCAAAATTGGGTAATATAGAAACATAACTTATAGAAAAAAGATTATTTTGATATTCAAAAATAAAAAAAAAAACACTTTATAAATACAACTCCAAATTGAATGGTGCTATGACCAATGACAATAGAAAATTTGTGATTCATTATTATAATATTCAAGAAATAAAAAATAATAATAAATAGAAAATGATTATTTTTGATGTCACTGTTAGCTCGAAAGTTAATAATCTAAGAGTCAGAAGTATAAATATGAGTCATAAAGAATATTGTACCAAGGGAATTGAAAGTATCTATTATTATCATATTAGCAAGAATTTTATATATTTCTCTTTACTAAGGATCATTGTGAATGACTTTGTTTGCTAGGATCTCTAGATGACTATGGTTATTTGCCATTCTTTCTCAATAACTTTTCATTGTTCATCCTCATCGTGACTACTCATCTTATAATATGTGTACTGTATTGAAATTCTCTTGCATGTCTCTATTATCTTTGGTACTCCTTTTCTACTAAAAACAGCGCACGTCTCTATTGAAGTTCTCTTGCAATTCTTAGTTACTTTCATCTCTATTTGGAATATTTCTAAAAACTGCGTAACTAGACAAGTAAAATGGGTAAATTGAGTGGTGGTGATGTACTTTGGCTCTATAGGTTCTCTTAGTCTGAAACTCATTAGCTAAGAGATGAGCACAGTGATGTATTTATTTTACTTTTTTATACTTTTTTATACTCATCTTATACTTTTTTATTCTTATATCTCATCTTATATCTCGTTGGCTGCTCACATCACTACGTAAACAATACTAACGAAAAGATAATTGCAACACTTAACATTTATACTTTTTTATTCTTCCTCTTTATTAATTCTTCTCAACTGAGATATGCTACATGTATTTATTTTTATAAGCTCTATATTAAACATCAGGTGGAAAGTATTTGTTGGGCAATTGTGCTTCTAAAGTTATGATTTTAAGATACAAAAAAAGAAAGAACAAAAAGACAATAAATTATATATATATCTAATCAACAATCAAACCACGACAGAATCAAAAATGAAAACAGAAAACCAGAAATAACGTGGTTCATTAGTTACTCAGTGCGACTAGTTGCATCCACCAGAAAATGATCATGCATTACAGATTAAACCAAATCAGAAATCTTACAGTATGTACAGTACAAAAACAGTCGTGATAAATCGTGCAGAGAGAGAGAGAGAGAGAGAGAGAGAGAGAGAAAGAGAGAAGATAAATAGTAACCCGAAAAATAAAATACAAATTATTTTGCTACTACTGCATTCCCGGCCTCTTAATATTTTCTTTCCTGCATTTACATAAAAATATTAAAACAGAAATATTTTGTTATACAAACATATTATCAAAACAAACTATATACAACAGTATTCATAATATGAAAAAGTTGCTCCAATAAGATATTTTGCTATATTTTATCATTGTATTCATTATTCTGGATAAAACAAATTATTTGTATTTTTTATTAATTTTGTATCAAACTCAATTGTTTACATACTTGTATTGACATTGCCATTCACTGATCATCAGTGAATATACGAGCTAAAGGATTCATGGACAGCATTGCATATATGTGGATCATGTTCTGTAAATTAAAATTTTGTCTTGTAGATTGCAGAATATGCGTGTGGAATGCTTCTGATGGTAACCTGGTTCATTCACTGACGGGCCATACTGAATCTGTAAGTGCAGTGTACACAATTAACCTCTCTCAGACTCTGCTAAAGCAAGAGCCTTGTGCATGGAGTATAGCCTCCAGATTTTCAATTTATGCATTTGCATGATATGTGCTTATTTGTTATGTAGCAGCAGCCCATAGGGCTCTTTCATGTTTTCAAACACCTTTTATCTTTGATCCTTGCAAATGCATAACACCCTATTGATGCACTCTTACTGTGTTTTATACTTATTGTTAGACATATGTGCTAGACGTTCATCCCTTCAACCCTAGAGTTGCTATGAGTGCTGGTTATGATGGGAAAACAATCATCTGGGATGTGGGTTCTTTTTCTCTATTTGTTCATTTCTTTTTTTTTTTTTCTTTTTCTATATGCCATTGTTTCTGAAATTTCTGCCTTTTCTTTCTTGGTAGTAGATATGGGAGGGCATTCCCATACAAATCCATGAAATTTCACGTTTCAAGTTGGTTGATGGAAAGTTCTCCCCGTAAGTGCACTAGCAATGACTAATTTTAAACATGCTTTCTTTTATGTATATCTTTCATTTTCAAAATGCTGAATGGCATTCTGAAACATGTCTAATACTGTGGAAACCGTGTTCCTTGTTTGTTGTGTGTGCATCTTCTATCAATGTTTTCACAACCCCTTGTTTTGGCTAATCATAGTTGTTGTGGCCAGAACCCTATTAGGGTTCTGACAAAAGTCAAGAGAAAATGAGAGATGAAAAAAGAGGAGGGTAGGGAGAAAAATAAAATAAAATAAAATATTTTCATTAATTCTTTAAAGTCAAAATACAACTATATTATATATAGTTTGAGGTATCCCATATCGAATGCTCTCAAAAAATCAAAAAAAAAGAAATAAAAATAAAAAAAAAACTTATAGTCATCTAATTTTCAAATTAGTAGATATGTAAATAGTAAGTATCTAAGTATCATATATCTTTTTTTAAAATGATAATTAAGCTTATTATAATTATCTGTTTGTAAAAGACTAGTAGCCACCATGAAATATCACATGTGAACTAGTAAGAAAAACTCTTTTATTAAATGACTAATCCACTAAACCTCATAAGTAATTAATGTTATTATTTTGTTTTATATTTTTTACAATAAATGAAATCACAACTCAGTACTTAAAATCACAATAAATAGTTCCAATTACAATTAGCTAATACCTAACGACACCAAAATCTAGGTAATTTTTGTATTGGTTTATAAATATTAGTTTGCTTAGCATAAATTAAATAATTAATTAATAGCTAATAGTAAATATAATGATAATGAAAGCAACACTGATTTAGATATGAATAATAATGATAATTATACAAAAAAATGCAAGTCCAAAATAATAATTTTTTTTATTGTTCTAGCTTAAACTTAAATGCTACAAAAATAAAAAAAATAAGAATTTTAATTATTTGGACTCATTTTAATATAATAAAAAAAATAAAAATTTTAAAGATATCGATGAGAAATCATCACAATGTATATATTGTCAAAAAATAAATACATGTAGGAGTACAAGTGATATGCACTATCTAAAGTGGCTTGTTAATCAATACACCAAAAAATATGATGCATAATATCCAAGACAAATTCAATTGAATCTGAGTTATAATGTTTTTAAAGTTGGATCTAGTTCAGTTTTTTTGATCTCATTCATATTACATAATGAATTAGGGAGGAAAGACATGATCAAATTGTTAATGATCATGAGTCATTCGATTAAATTTTTAGAGGATTATTGATAGTTAGTATCATATAGACATACTTTCGGCAAGATTATCATAAGATTCTTATGTCTATATGAAAGAATGACATAATAAAATATTATAAGTTAAAAAAATAATTAATAATTAATAATTAAGAAATTTATGAAATATAGTGAAGTGATGTTCGTAACATCTGATTTGTGGACTAGTTGTGATAATGCATCGTTTTCATGCCTCATTGCCCATTATGTAAATTTTACATGAAAAATTAATTAAAAAAATTTAGGATTTCTTAAGATTTTTCATCCTCATAATGACACTGTCATATATGAATATAAGATAAAAATTTTTATGAATTATGATATTTACAATAAAATATTTAATATTACTTTTAATAATACATATAATAATGAAGTCGCTATTAGTATATTTATTAGGATTATTAGAGATGAGCCATTAGATCAGATTTTTTATTTTAGGTGTATATGTCACATTATTAACCTTACAGTACAAAGAAGAATGAATAGTGTTTTTCTCATACTAGAAATAATAAGAAATTTACTAAAATTTCTCAGGATGCTTAGCAGATAACATGAGATTGGTAGTCTATATTTGTCTTCAGATTTAAAGTTTAAATTCCAACTGGATGTGAGATATTAGAATTATACTTATCTGATGTTGAAGTTATGTGCTGATATAAATACATAAAATTCGACTACTTAAATAGTAAAAATATTAAACTTAATATTGATAATTGTGATCATGATATAAGAATTTTTTAAATATATTCCTAAAAATTTTTTTATGATATGATAAATATATGTTCGTTGGTGTACATTCTTATCACTTGTATAATAGTTAGGTGTATATGTATATTAGTAAAATATTTAGCAAGTTTAAATATTACTTTATATTTAATTTCATGACCATTGAGATAGAAATTAAATATTTAAAATAATAGTCTATCATTTTTATCTTTTATATCTAGCAACATGCATGAATCGTAGGGTTAAGGTAGAAGGAATATAAAATATTTTAACATACATTTCTACATGCATGAACTAGAGATTTTAATTTAAAGGATTCGTTCACAAAAAATTGATCGACTTATTTATATATTATGATATTAGGTATAATAGTTGTTATAGTCAGGCTCCGAGTATGAATATGAATATCATATTTAAAAATGATTATTTCTCTATTCAGTTAAGGAGGAGAAATAATGAGGTGATCTATCGAATAAAAATGAAATATATTAATACTTAAATATTAATTATTATTCAATCCTATCACATAATAATAATAAAGATATTACGATTTTATTTTTGTAATAAATATATATATTTACACATTCTATACTGTTTAAGATGACCTGACATCTACTGATTTTTATGGTATTTAGCTTATCATCAGAGTCTATTTTTTTATTGTAGCTTGTATTATTTTAGATAGGAAATTGAGATTGTGATTAGATATTATTAAGGTATTTATATACATAGATTAAGAAGATTCAAGATTGAGCATTCAGAATAATGCAAGAGAAAAAAAGTTGTTGGCATATGATGACTCATTGAACTTGGAGAATATTAAGATCACCACTAGTGATATCATCATATGCTTACATGATGATAACAAATTTGTATACACACACCGATTAACATTGTAATTAATTATTATTTATTAATATCATGTTTATTTTATGATTTTTATTTTCATACGATACTATTCGCATTCGATATTATGATTATGATTATATTTTTTTATTATTTATGATAATTTTTGTTTATCATTTTTATTTCTTGTCTTTTTTTTGTATCTTGGTTTGAAATAAAATTTTTAATTTATTTATTACTGCACTTATAGTTATAATTTATATATTTTTAGTATTATATTTATGTTTTGTTAATGTTATGTTTAATGTATGTTATATATGTCATTGTTTTTTTTATATTTATATTTTTATTTGTATGTTTCTATGGTGATTGGCCATCATTATTTGGTGGCGGTGGTGATGGTCAATTTACGGTGCCTGTGGTGGCGCATTCCACAAAACTTGCACGAAATGGCATGACTCGAGATGACCTGGCATGGTAGGCACGAGTTTCCCCAAAATCATCCTGGCCGTGTCGGCACCACACAACTTCCAGTTTGCCCAGGGTGGCATTGTGTCCCTGTCGGGCCACCTAAAATTTGGTCGTGTTGGCATGGTATGATCCATTTGACACTTTTAGTATCACTATCACATGTACTCCAATATCTATATAATTTTTATAATTTAAATATTGTGTTGAATTTTTTTCGATATAATTAGGATTTTTAATTTTTATTATTTTAAAGTGAATTCATATTGTTGAAATTCATTTGGTTTTATGTTTTTTAAGCAAATGAGTTTGATTCGAGATCATTGGAGAGAATTTACATTTGGTTTCACATCTTTTAGTTCAGTTATAATTATTATATATATCTACGTTAAATTCATTATCTTTAAATTTATTATTTATATTAGAAACTTTAAATATTTTAAGAATAAAATATAATAAACTAATAAAAAATTATGTTCTATAACCGTAATTACATAAATTTATTTGAGTAACAGTCCGTACTTGTAATCCATTTTCCATCACCTCTTTTTTTTTTTGCAAATTTGCTAGGCTATGCAAGTCGCCAGCACAAAAAAATAATAATAAAAAATGGAAATTAGACATGAGCTCATAATTTTGAAAAAGAATAAAGAGATGAGAGGAAAAAAATAAGAGAAGAGAATAAAATTCAAGAAATTTTTATTTTTTGTTAACAGAAAAAATTTTAAATAATAAAATAATGTATTTTTTGTGTTTTTAAAATTTTTTAATTATAAATTGGCAAAAACTTGATATTCATCAAATTTTTGAAAGCATGGAAAGTGACATGCCATTTCGTATCGTATTGAATCAAATTCATACATACACTGATGCCCAAATTATCTCATTCGTATTTGATACTACAAATCATTATAATCATTATTTTTTTATTTTAGGTGACATGGAAGGCAACATGCCACACCTTTCTCTTTCCATGTCGGCACCCATTACGCAAAAAAGTAATGGTCAGTCAGCTGGGGCCTAGGTCTATTTTTTTGTAAAACAAAATTCGGGCCTGTGATGTGTGCCCAATCATGGGCCACCGTGCCTATGGATCGTACCAATGAGCCATGCATTACTGACCTTGGCTTATCATGACACTAGTCATGCCTCGGGATGGCACGACCTCGGTCCATGTCATGTGTCGTGCCCGGGCTGCCCGACTCACTTCATCTTCACTTAAGAGTTCTAAGTGAATCCAAGTAGTTTTATATATATATTTTGGAGGCAAGCACATGCCCTAAGAAGCAAGGTACCCTATTTTTTCTAGATTTAACACACACACACACACACACACACACACATAAATAGAGTTCAGAGTTGTGACATTGGTTACATATGAACTCTAATGAAGTAGTCACTTCTTGGAGAAGACACTAATCTCACTCTAATTTGATATTAAATGTTGAATAGAAGAATATAACATATTAATAGTAAAAATTGGATTATAAAATAGACATATATAAAGAAGAAAACATAGACTAATGGGTGAACATTTAATTTTATAACATTTATTTAAAAAAAAAAGAAAAAAAAAATAAATATAGCAGTATGTCAGCTTATACTATATATAACTATTTTTTTTTTATTTTTTATTAATTAGGGGTTTTTGATATTGCTGCTGGGTTGATTAGAAGTAGGCAAATAATATATCTGATCTCACACACATTGCTGTTGCATCTGCTGTTCGCCACATGGTTCTCACACACATTACACACGCGCGCACTGCTTCACTTGTTCCACACTTCTTCTACCTTTAATGGTTCGTGCACTCTACCGTGCATCCTGCATCTGTTTTCGCACGCTGGTGCATCGCTGGTGTCTAGCTGGCATTATGTGGCCGACATGGTTAGGGCTCCGGCGACGGCACCGATCAGCCGAAACCTAGCCGGGAAACCCCAATTGTAGAAAATTTCTGCACCAAAGTTCTTAATAAAAGATGATCACACAATTCCATGGAGTGAGATTGCATTGCTCCCTTTTGTTGCTCTTGTTGCATAGTTACATCTCATTTGTTATTATTCATGTATGCTCTTGTTAATAGGGATGGGACATCCATTATTCTTTCAGATGATGTCGGCCAGTTGTATATATTAAACACTGGCCAAGGAAAATCTCAGCCCGTCGCACAATATGATCAGGTTCACACATCATAAACAGTTGGCTTTCATCTTATGGTATAGTCCTGATGCTCCATTCTTATACTTCTATAGTTCTTTCTTGGAGATTATCGGCCTCTAATTCAGGATACGCATGGGCATGTTCTTGACAAGGTAAGCCAACCAATTTATGAACTTCAGCTGAGTTAAAATCCGCGTGTGTACTGCTTCCCTCGCATACTTCTGGTAGGTCATTCTCACGCAAAGAAGTTTTGCAGTATTTCAGTTTTGCATTATCTTTTTTATTAGGGGAAGCCATGAAATTGTAAAACTTTTATGCTATTGAGTGTTAGGTAGAAAATTACAATATATTGATAATAAAAAATACACGATAAAATATCTATGTGCAAGGAAGAAAAATCTAAACCAAGGATGATCACGTATTTGTGTACATTTTTTATTCTAGTTGAGCTCTAAGCATTAGTATACGAGATATAATATCCTAGGTGTCAGCTACGCACTAAAAAAATAAGATATTCATTGCAATTTAATTTTAATTATTTTATTTTATTTAGATTAATATCTAAATTTTAAAAAATAAGTTTTTTAAAAAAAAAAATTCTTTGATTTTCCTACTTCGAGTCTAAGCACGCATATTAGAAATGATAAATAATAAATTTAATGAAAATAAATTAGATATAGACTTAGATAATAATAATAAACCGATATAAAAATCTGAGACCTAAATTAGGTTCTCTTCCATGGTCTCGACATATTTGTCAAAAAATATATAAAAATATGTTAGCTTTAGTAATTTTGACATATTTTAACATAATTAAAAAATAAAAATTATAGGTATGCCATAGAAGATCTGACATATTATTTATATTATAATAAAATATATACATGTAAAAGTATTATTGATATTAGTCATTTTATGTTCATTGGCCCCTTTTATTTACAATATTAAATTTGAGAGAGAAGACATGATGAAATTGATTGTTATCAAAAAATTTTCGATTGAATTTTGAGAATTATTGAGTAATCAATATTATGCAGACATATTTTTAACTTTCTTATCATAAAAATATGATGTCTACTAGTAAGAATAACATAATCAAATATTTTAAATTGATAAAATAATTAATAATTAATAAACTTAGAAAAATTATATCAAATAAATATGCCTTGAGTATGCCATTTAAAATTATTATATTTTTATGTCATATTTCCAACATATTGATACTTAGTTACTCATCTTGAAAAATCTCTCTCATTAGTTCGTCTACAGTTGTCTTATCCTCTTTCTCTGGTCTTGACAAGTGGTTTTTCACTTGATTATATGTACCTTTCATATCTAATATCTATAAATCAAACACTGGCAAAATGGTCTTGATACTTAGTGGCATCTTTCTTTATTATGAGATATTTGATTACAAAATGATCAGTGTATCCCATGATCTTGGTTCCCATCAAATAGGACTTGAACTTGTCAAAAAGAAAGACTACTGATAATAGGGATTGATACAAACATCTTATTTAGCTATGCAAAGGTATGGTGACGTTCTTCGTTAAAAACTAAAAAGGCCGGTAATTTCCAAAACTATGCACAGAGGTTTTGAGTTCTTTGAAAAACTCTATAGAATCTTCCATAGAATCTTGCTTGACCCAAGAAACTTCTAATATCTTGTGCTACTCAAGGTTTTCTCCTCTTTCATCATGGAGTGATATTTCTCATAGTTCAAGACCAAATTTGTTTTTTCACAATGCTCATAGATTTTCTAAATTTACTAAGTAAATTTCATAAGAATTCCTAAAAATTGAGAAGGAATTCACAACACTTACGGAGTTTTATCCGTCATGTCTATGAAAATGGATATCATATACACGCTTGAAATATTGTTGGAGCATTATTCAATTTAAATGACATTCTCTCAAAGGCAGAGTATCATAAGGATAAATAAATGTAGTTTTTCTTTTGATTTGTGAGTGTCATAGTAATTTGATTGTGATTAGAATATCCATCTTATAAATTGTAATATTATTTTTTACTAAGTCTATTAAGTATCTGATTAATAAATGACAAGAAAAGGTGGTCATTCTATGTAATATTGTTGAACTTCCTATAATTCATCCATACTATCTAATAAGTGACAATTTTAGTAGGTATTAACTCGTTGTCGATATTGTTCATAAATGCTAAATTCTTGTATCTAGTCATTTAATCGCCTCTTTTTTAACATCTTTTATAATTGTTTTTAAACCTTCACTGATGCTCCATGAAATTCCTATAACATTCATTCTACAAGACCTTGTCCATACAAATGAAATGATTAATTCTATTTTATATAAGTCATGATATATCCAATAATTTTCTTTTACTTTATCAAAATAGTGAGAAATATTTCTTCTTTTTTTTTTCAAAATCAAGTGGGGATGAAATAATTACAAGAAGAGTATCTTCTTCTCCTAAAAACATAACTCGATTGGGAAGTTGATTGTTTCATCTCCAACCCTAATGATTTTTTTAATGGATGGCTAGGAGGTTTATACACGATCTCTGATAAATTCAAAGGTTCAAATGTTTCTCATATCAAATAAGTGCTTCTTTAACTTTTATATATGTAATCAAAGTTTCTCTATCAATAATTTTCTCCTGAAGTTGGTCAGGAGACAACTTTTTAATGTATTTTTTGTTATAATTTTCATTCGTATTTGAATCCAAAATATTATCGTCGAACATATTTTAATGGATGGCTAGTGGGAGATATTAACGTTGAACAGAGAACATACAATTTAGTCTGTTCGATTACAAATACAATCCTCCTCAGAATCTATCAATTTTGCCAATAAACATCAGTGAAAGAAAATACACAGTTATAATCAATAAAAATGGGTTTTGGAATCTGTATCGGGAGGGGGGAGGGGGTTTCGGGAGGGGGGTTTTGGAGGGGGGGAAAAGGTTCGGGATGGGGAGGGGGAGGGTCTTAGAGGGTTTAATTTTTTTTTACATTATTTTAAAATATAATATTTTTAATTATTTTAAAATACCTAATATTTATAATTAATAATTTTTAATTTTATTTTTTTTATCATGACGTATCCTAGCCGTATCCGTATCCTGGTTTTTTAGAATTTGCCGTGTCCCCGTATCTTGCTGTGTCATATCCTCGTGTCCGTGTCCGTGCAACATAGATGTGCAATATTAGAATTGATATTTTTCTTAGGTTTGTTAAAAAATTAGTTATAATCAACAATGATAATATCTGCACTTTTTAAAATTTTATTAGTTTCTGATAAAAAAAATATATACGTCATTTTTGGATTAAAGAATGTTTAAGGAGAGTATAACTCAATGTCCAATATGTCAACTTGTTTCATCCTAAAGTGTGATCGAGGATAAAATAAATATATCAAAAAATTCTGAGATGTAGGCTAAATAGCCTCTCTATTGAATGTAAAATTTGAAATGATATTCATTAAAAAAAGATATAAGACTACATCTAATTGATGAGCTAGTTTGTGATTTAAATTGCTTCTCTTCAAATTATTTTGGAATACCTTTTCTCAGAAAAGTCATCTCAGTCAGATATTTATTTTTCTTTTTAGTAGTTTCATTTTGTCGGGATATGTTAGAGCATTATGTTTAGTTTATAAATTATATAATCTATATAATATGTGTCAAATCAATTTGATATACATTAAAATGCAATTTTATTTTTTAATTTTTTAATATTTGTATCAAATTGAATTTTTATTATTTTTTAGAAAAATCTAAAAAAATAATTAAAAAAAAAAAAGGTTATAATCTATCACAAAAGAGATATATTCTACGAATATATCAAGCTGTCATCAATAAAAATAATCTAATATCAAAATTTCTTTTTGGTCCTACCTCTATTATGGTCTCATATGTGACATGTAGGATCTATAAGATAAAAATAAAGTATTCTCAACTTAGTTGATATTCGATGACCAAGTTGAGAATGCATTTGAGCTTTATGCACCAATAGAAGCAGCAGACAACTACTCATCTCTATCTTAGTAAGACCGTCGATATATTAATATCTCTCAGATTTTCACTAAGTGACATCTTTATCCACTAGACGCGACCTCTAACTAAAATATGAAAATAAAAAATTAAAAATTCAAAACATCTTATGCCTACTAAGCTTGAGAATAGTAGAATAATACTATTCGAATCAATACAACAGCAATAGGAGCTTACTTATTTGGCAAACTTTTAATTCTAATTTCAAAAAGAAAGATCGCCTATATAAATGGTACAATGCAAGTCACTACATCAATAACTAAATGGTTTGTTAGGGCCTTGGTGGCGCCTGCAATTTGTTCTCTTGAGACAAGATGATTCAGGCTGCAGAAACTCTCTTTTCTAAGAAACTCTAATAAAAAAAATCAAAACTCTTATTCAATGTTCATCAAACAAGCTTCATATTTTACAGTCTCTCTCTCTCTCTCTTGTTCTTGGGTTGATGCTAAAAGCATGTTTCAGGAAACTCAGCTGCCACCTTACCAGCGTAACATGCAAGATCTACTGTGTGACTCTGGTGAGTTTTGGGCCTGCAGAACTCTGAACAGGTTCTTTTTGTGGCCATGATTCATGTTTTTTTTTTTCTTTTTGCCTTCTTTCCCTGCTTCCCTGCTCTGCCAAACACCAGGCATGAATCCATACCCAGAACCTTACCAGAGCATGTTCCAGAAAAGACGGCTAGGAGCTCTAGGAAAAGAGTGGCAGCTGCCTTCCATCAGGCTCGCAGTTGGGCCTGATTTTAGCCTGGATCCTGAATACCAGATCATCCCTCTGGCAGACCTGGACGTCATGCTCGAACCCCTCCCTCAATTTATAGATGCCATGGAGCTGGAACCAGAAATTGAGGCTCTCAGTGATGACAATGACTCAGAGTACAATGCCACAGAAGGATACTCCACGGGGGCCGAGCACGATAGCTTAAATTCTGCCTTCTATGGCAGTTCTGAGTGCAGCGTGGAAGACAGCGACGCCGACAGCCATGATGATGAGCGTCTCAGATCTAGAAAAGCAACCAGGCAGGGCAATGAAGTACGTGTGCTATTTCTTTATCTTCTCCATTGTCTCCCTGCAAAAAAAAAAAAAAAGCTTTCTTAGAGCTAAGCTGATCCTCATGCCGCTGGGATAAGACTTGCTTGGTCTGATCTGGGTCGTGTCTATTGTGAATTAGCTTAATAAAATCAAGCCAGGTGTGTTTGCTGCTGTTCTTCTGCAGGACGAAAGAATGACTTCCTCGTATGGGCGACATGTCAGAAGAAAGCTGACGGGCGATTTTCAGGCGAATTATCTCAGGAATGATAGAAACAAGAAAGCAAAGAGTAGTCAGAAGGCTCTGAAGAAGAAGAAACTGTCCACGGGCAAGTCCTCGAGGCCACGGAGAGCTGCTGCTCGCAATGCTCTTACCCTGTTCTCGAAAATTACAGGAAAAGCTTCGGATCTGGAGGAAGAAGATGACTCGGAGTGTGAGATGTCAGAGAGCGAGTCCACGATCCAGGGCTCCAGCATGGAGCCAGAAGATTCCGAGGGTTCGTTTCAGTGCCTGCAAAGCTGCCACCCCAAACTTATGATAGAAGAAGAGCTCGTCGCTAGGCCTGAGGAACCGCGTGGGCTTCCCACGGATGCTGACAGCAGGAAAAAATTGATCATCAAGCTGCAGTGCTCTGCCAGTAAGGGCGCCGTGGGCAGTTCGTCCTCCAAGGCTCTCCCAGGACCCACTGAGACAAATGGTATTTGTGGGAGCTCATTGCAGTCGAGCTACGATGGTGCTGATGCAGGCTATTATTGCGCAGGAGAAGGGAGAGGGAGAGCTGAGGAAGAAGATGATCATTTGGAACGGGATGAGACGTGCCAGAACATGGGCATCCAGTGGGGAGGAGCCAAGGCCCGCACGTCTAAGAGCCGGTCGGCTGCGCCCACCCGGCACATGTCGTGCCTCGGGGGGCATCGGCATGGTCCTGAGCTCGACGAGGTGGCCGATCCTGAGCTGGAAATGGCCTGTGCGCCCCCGGGCCCCATCTCTACGAAATTCAGGCTCAAGGCCAATCTCAGCTTGAAGAGCCCCGAGGGGGAGAATCAGAACGAAGCAAGTGCGCCCCCCATCTTCGAGGGTCGTGAGCTGCAGGATGCAGATGCTGCGCCTCATCTCGTAGAATCTTCTTCTGTGACTCTTGATTGGAGGGATGGTTCTGAAGGGGGCCATGATGCCAGAGCAAGCACTGCGTCGAACTCTGGCAGCCATGATTGGAGCTCCATTGGCTTCCATGGAGCAGGCAGCATGATCAATGGCGGCCATAGCCAAAATGGGTCAGATTTCTTACGCACCAGTGATGGCAGACCAGGGCGCTGGCATCAGCGGGGCAAGACGAGCAGGAATCTCCATGAAAACCCCATCAACGGCCATCATCACCACCACCATCATCATCTTGGGCAAGAAAAATGGAGCTCGAGCCCAAGGAAGGTGGGGGGGCTGAGATCGACTAGAAACAGGCGACCAAACTATTTTTTCTCCGAAGCTGAAACAAGCCTGGGGGGAGACGGGAAGAGAGCGCATCCATCGGGTAGGAGAGGATCGTGGCTGTTGCTGCCGCAGCATGAAGAAGGGTCTCATTACATCCCCCAGCTAGGGGACGAAGTAGCATATCTGAGACAGGTCTTGCTCTCCACCTCCTCTCTCCTCTCTTCTTCTGGCTTATGCTCCTCTCGTCTCAGGGTCATCGGGAGTACATAGAGTTCAGCGCAGCAAAAGATGCGGGGCCATGGCAGCTGATGAAGGGGAGCATGAGGGCAGTGGAGTTCTGCAAGGTGGAAGACCTCGAGTATTCCACCGCATCAGGATCCGGCGACAGCTGCTGCAAAATGAGGCTCCGGTTCACGGATCCTGCGTCCGACGTGTTCCAGAGATCATTCAATCTGACCCTGCCCGAAGTGACCAACTTCCCTGATTTTCTCGTTGAGAGAACTCGGTTTGATGGAGCCATACAGAGGAACTGGACTTGCAGGGACAGGTGCAGAGTCTGGTGGAAGAACGAGGGCGAGGAGGATGGCAGCTGGTGGGATGGACGCATCATCTCGGTGCAGCCCAAGTGTGGCGAGTTCCTCGAGAGCCCGTGGGAGAGGTACACGATAAGGTATAGAAGCGAGGATGGAGAACAACACTTGCACAGCCCCTGGGAGCTCTTTGATGCCGACACACAGTGGGAGCAACCTCGAATTGCTGATGAGGTGAGGAACAAGCTGCTGCACGCCTTTGCCAGATTAGAGGAGTCAGGCAACAAATACCAGGTAGCAGCGCTGCACGAGCGGAGCTTGATAGCGCACACACACACAAACACAAACACACACAGACACAAACACACACACACAAACACACACAGACACAAACACAGACAGACACACAAACACACACACACAGACACACACACAAACACACACACAGACACACACACAAGACACACACACACACACAGAGACACACACACAGACAAACACACACACACACAGACACAAACACACTCTCACACACAGACACAACACGCACACAGATGCAGACATAGACACACACAGACACAGACACACACAAACACACACACACAACACACACACACACAAACACACACAGACACAGACACACACAAACACACACAGACACACACAAACACAGACAAACACACACAGACACAAACACACAGACAAACACACACAGACACAAACACACAGACACAAACACACAGACACACACAGACACACACAGACACACACAGACACAAACACACATTTACATGATATTTCTTACCATAATATCCAGTGAGCGAGCAAAAAAAAAAAGTATCAGTCATGAATATTAACTTATATGTCAATAATACTCATAGTTTCCTCCTCTTTTCTCAGGATCGTTTTGGAGTTCAAACGCTGAAACAAGTCTCCCAGAAATCTAATTTTACCAACAGGTCAGCTTTTTCTTCCTTTTGAGGGCGGGGAGGTCATGCATGCTTATTGTTTGTTAGATGCTAGGCTTGGGCCGAACTCATTCCTAAAAGGTAGCTCTAAGAGAGAGGAGACGCATATCACCTCCTATGAGTATCACAATGACTTGTAATTTTTTGATGCATGATAAGCAACACGCCCTCCTCGTGCCCATGGCTTCCATTTTTGAGTATGAAGTTAAAATTCCAAGAGATAGAAACCCTAGATTATTTTGAATCATCACAATCACTTGGAGATAGAAACCCTAGATCATGTCTTGGTATAATTGCCAGCGCATAGATTTAATGTGAGTATCGTTCTTATTAATATCATGTTGAAAGTTAGGCTCGGGCCGAACTCATCCTAAAAAACTAGCTCCATGAGAGAGAAAACCCAGACTATATGTAATTATCACAGCTACTTGCAAATTGATGATGGCTAATCACACTAAATCTCATCAGCACCCTGGAGTTAAAATTATTTAGGTTAGAATAATACTAAAATGGCTGATCACATTCATCATGTATGAAGTTTCGTGTGGTACCAATGCGTTTGAAATCATATCTTAGTATGATGACAAGCGTATTTGCTCAAGAGTGCTATGTATTGAATTTGAGGCTCATCAGATATAAACTCCTTGATTTTGTGAGTGACTCTTGTTCCTATCAATATAATGTTGCAATGTGTCGAACTCCTCCTAAAAAACTAGCTTAGAGAGAGAGAGAGGGAGAGAGAACCCAGGCTACATGTAATTATCACAATCACTCGGAGATTTTCGATGGCTAATCACATTAGGTCTCGTCGGCACTTTGAAGTTAAAATTATGTTAAGTGATAATAGTACTGAAATGATTAATCACATTTACCTCGTAAGAATATTTCGTGTTGCATGTATGACCTCGAGGCTATGTCTTGATATAAAAAACAAATATATTCGTCTAAGAGTGGCATATCTAAAATTTGAGACTCATCAGATATTCTCTCTTTTATTTTTAGAAATAAGGCACTATCGAGATATTAGTCTCCTCATACTTTGTACTAAACAAGAGTCTTGTTCATTAGGTTCGACCACTAATCAAAGTGTGTGGGTGTGGGGGTGTGTTTGGGTGTGGGTGTGGGTGTGGGTGTGGGTGTGGTGTGGGTGTGGTGTGGGTGTGTGTGTGTGTGGGTGTGGTGTGGGTGTGTGTGGGTGTGGTGTGGGTGTGGTGTGGGTGTGTGTGGGTGTGGGTGTGGGTGTGGGTGTGTGTGGGTTGGTGTGGTGTGGTGTGTGGGTGTTTCAATGTGTGGTGTGGGTGTTTCAATGTGTGGTGTGGGTGTTTCAATGTGTGGTGTGGGGTGTGTGTGAAAGCAAGTTGTTTCATATAGAAAGCATTGTTTTTGGATCTTCTCATAGAAAGTGTATGTACAGAGCAAACTAGTATATATACTTCTGGTCTTATTGAAGCATCATCATATTGCAATGGATCCAACAGATATCCAGTTCCAATATCTCTTGGATTGATCCAATCGAGACTGGAGAGCAGCTATTACCGCAGCCTGGACGCCATGAATCACGATATTAAAGTCATGCTGACAAACGCTGAGCTATATTTTCTAAAGCATCCGGAAGATTCCAAGAAAATCAAACGCCTCACGGAGTGGTTTTCCAGGACGGTCTCTTCTCAGTAGAGAATGAGAGAAACTACGACGCTTTTTTGATTCATTCTACTGTCTGAACCAACATGCATATATGTCTTGGTTTTTTGTTATTATTTCTTCTATTTTTTGTATATACATACATCTTGAATTATAGTCATATAGGCAGCAATTAGGGTTGAGATCAATTTAATGGAGAAATTTTATCTTCTTACATAGATATGTATGGCTCAGCAGAAATCAAAGGAGAGACAGAGAGAGGGAGAGAGAGGGAGAGGGAGAGGAGGGATCGCAGCCAAAACATATGAAATACTTGGTTCTTGTTTGATGTTTCAGTTATCTTTCCACCTGTGGCCGCAGCTGGTATCGGAGCAGACAAATGACAGAGTCATCCCCTCTTCTCCTTTAGCAGCAGATGCAGACTGCGAGCACCAGGTTTAAAATTTAGGAAAAAACAAAACATCAATTTACCAGCTGTGGTGGTGGAGGTGGTCCGACCTGGAAAAAAACAGCTCCTCTCTGATCGCATTTGCCGCACTTGACGTCCTTGGTGCGCGGCAGGGTTGGATCCGAGGCTACGTCCTGCAGCTCCTGGGTGCGCTCTGCAGCAGGGTGATGCACTTCATTCCTATACACGCAGTTGCAGTCTGCCGGCTCCTACAAAATCCAGAGCCAACACATTTTTTATTTACCACAATACTATTCGATATATATTCTTCACACACACACACACAGACACACACAGACAGACACACACACACACACACACACAGACACACACACAGACACACACACAAACACACACACACAAACACACACACACACACACACACACACAGACTCACTCACAAACACACACACACAGACTCACTCACAAACATACACACTCAGACACAAACACACACACACACACCCACACACCCAGACACACACACACACACAGACACACACACACACACACAGACAGAAACACACACAGACAGAAACACACACAAACACACACACACACAAACACACACACAGACTCACTCACAAACACACACACACAGACTCACTCACAAACATACACACTCAGACACAAACACACACCCACACACCCACACACCCAGACACACACACACACACAGACACACACACACACAGACAGAAACACACACAGACAGAAACACACACAGACACCCACACACACTGACACAAACACACACACAGATACAGACATAGACACACACACACACACACAGACACACAAACACACACAGACACACAAACACACACACACACAGACACACAAACACACACACACACAGAGACACAGACACACACACACACACAGACAGAAACACACACAGACAGAAACACACACAGACACCCACACACACTGACACAAACACACACACAGATACAGACATAGACACACACACACACACACACACACACACACAGACACACAAACACACACACACACACAGAGACACAGACAAACAGACACACAGACAGACAGACACACAGACAGACAGACAGACAGACACACACACACACACACACACAGACACACAGACACAGGCACACTCACTCACTCACAAACACACACACACACAAACACCCACACACACAGACACACACACACAGACACACACATTTACATGATATTTATTACCATAATATCTAGTGAGAAGTATATTTATCTCACTAATACATGAAGAATGAGAAGTATTTACTATTATATTAGAAATAAGTTATGTAAATTTATCTCTAATAAGTATCATAGTAAGTAAATTCTATAAAAATTCTTAGACAACTCTCATAATCAACCTATCTCTCAGCCCAATGTGGTGCTTTCGGCAATCAGCTCCCTCTCTGAAAAAATTTATTAATACATCTATCTAATATATCATTTATTTCTATAATATGTGCAATGTAAAAAAAAAATATCTTATATTTTTATACTGATATTATATCACAGCTCTCTAATTGATAGCAACAATAAGTTGGCATTACACATTAACTCTTGAACACAAATAAAAAGTAGGTGTCACTTACAATGATAGATTATGCTCCTACTCACTTTCATTATACCATATAAAACTACTCTCTAATACAGCTACAATCACTTATCATTCATTTTTTATTACTAATAATCATTTATTTTTTGTTGCTTTTTTTTTTTATATTATTTATTGAATATCACTAAATATGTTTAAACTATCACTAATAGACTAGATCTCATAAGAACTCCAAGGTTAAACGTGCTTGATCATGATCACTACTGAGACGATTAACTAGTATGAAAATTTATCATATGCATCTACCATTGAGTTGATAAGGAAGAATTGAGAGAGAGTGAACAAAATTTTAAAAAAAAATAATTATTCACCTTATCTCGTATTTTTTTGTTTATTCCCAATTATCATAATACTACTTTATGTAAATTTTCTTTCTATGAAAAGATATGATCATAAAAATTAGCGATGCGTAAGCTGATACTCATATTATTAGTAGTCGTTCACAAATGAGACTTGATAATTAATACATAATCATAGAGATCCATCATATTTTCATTGACTCATGATTAGTGCTCTACGAAACTCTTCTGATAATTGAATAAACCCCACATCAATTAACTTTTTAAGTTGCTTCCTTAACTCCTCGAGCTCTAGTAATGTCGTTTGATGATGAACTTTGATCAATAATTGTGCATCAGATACTAGCTAAATTTATTTGATTTATATGTATTTAGCTTACAGCCAATTCTAATTTTTTTTTTGCAACATCCTCAAAAATAAAAATACTTGATGTCGCAATATTAATCAGAGAGATCTTCTAACTAACTATAGTAATATTTGTTAATATCAACCCTTTTATTTACCAAATTTTTTGATATTGATGAAATTTAATATAACAGAGTCGAGTCTAGTAGTCTCATCCTTTGCATCCTCTATCTCTGATAAAAGGGAATGACACTGCCCTTTTTGACACCTCTAATATTAGCACATTTGTAGTCTTCCTCATCTTTACCTATCAATGAAAATAAATATCTAATTTTAGAAGACGAAGCTATTCCCCTAACTTTCGTATTGTGCTTGAGCCTCTACACACACACACACACACACACACACATATATATATATATATATATATATTGTAGTTTTCTCTAACTCTAGTATCAAAACCTAGGCTTTCGACTCTACTGACTCTAGTAACATCGCCTCATGTCAAAGCATCATCATCAATACAAAAGATAGTATTGGAAAATCTTGAACTATTTATTATTCCATTCAACCCTTCATTATTATCTACATATTTGAAAAAAATCAAATCAATGATATTATGTTCAATATATCTTCTCTTTAGAGCTCAGTTGTGTTTAATTTAGGCCAAATCAATCAAGCATCAATGGTCTAACATATTTCTCCTCTTACGTCTTACAACAAATCATCATAAACTCATCAATATATCTCAAAGTTTGAACTTGTAAGTTATAATCAATGTTTTATTACTAATAATTTTTTTTATCCCCTGCTCTCAAGCTCATCTAATACTATCTCTTAGCACATACATAGGTCTTGTCTTGGGCCCCAGGATGAAAATAGGTAACGTCCTCACCTCAATAGTATGAATAGAATAATTGACATAGATAGTCTGAAGTACATATCTGATATCCCTAAAGATTAAACTCATGTCCTCAATGTTAAGACACTTTCCCATTTACAAAATCGAATTATCATATTGTCGATACTTATAATTTTTTTAGAACTTAGTAACTTAAATTTTTAAATATACTTAAATTTCACTCATAGCCTGATGTATCACATATTAGGTTAAAGATTTTTATTACAAAATTTTGCAAATGTGAAGCATGGGCTCTATATGGAACCCATTATTCAGGAGCAATTAATATAGTGATAATTTAGTAAAATATTTAATCTAATTTAGCAATATATATATATATGATCATATAAAAAAATAAAAACTAAAAAATTAAAACTTGTGATCTAATCATTGTCCTAATAGTTAATTCATTTCCAAACAAGTTCTTAGGTATTTGTGTACAAACTCAAATCCACCTTTATTTTTTCTTGTCTAATAGTATCTTTTATCAATTTCAAGATGTATTTATATAGATCACTCATAATACCTGCATCATGCTCTATTTCTAGTTTATCATAAAAAATTCAAAATTCAAAAAGTACCCAACTATAAAAATCAATGAAGCTGAACCTCACATCTCTTATTAATGATTTTCAAGAGGCCTTTGTGCTTATTTTCATTCTCATGATAACTTTCCACAATGATGAGCTTCTTTTCACTATCAGTTAGTCGAAGCACGCAAACAAAAGAGTTTGATACATTTAAGTAGGATACTATTGTGTTCCAAAATGAAAATATTGAAAATATGTTAGCTATAGTTTTCCCCTTATGCTCTTTTGCATATTTACTATCTGACTGTTCTAAACATGAAAATATCTTCCTCAATTATTTTCTATTCAAATAAGCGAAATAATATGATACAAACAATTACAAACCAAATCTTATCAAGTCAAGATAATGTGCAATACTTGATGTCCAATACAAATATATTTACTTTTAAATCCAACAAATTCTTTGTATAACATTATACATGATAAATTTATACAAGTGATCACTTATAAACATTAAAATAATTTATATTTTATTATTTAATAAAAATTTAATAAGTATTTATTAATTATTTTTCATCACATAACTTGAGTAATTATCTATGATCACTTAAATAATAATTTTTTCACCTGCTTACTTTACCCAATTGTTAAATAATTTAAATATTTGTTCACATCTTAATCATTCAAGTCCTTAACAAGAATTACTTCATTCTGAGCAAGTGACTACATTAAATTGAATAGCAACCTAATACATCCATCTTATAATAAGCATACAAGCTCTCTCTCTCTCTCTCTCTCTAGCTTCAATTTTTGGATGCATCATTAATTATAGTTTAGTATATCATATTATATAACTCATTATATAAGAATCTCTCATATATACCTCTTTATATTGAAATTTATTGAGATTGGGTTTTGTGTAATTTTTAGCTTAAGAATTCTACAAATTAAATTTCAAAATTATAAAGATCAACAGCTTACATAAAAAATATAGAAATAAAAAAGAAATCATACATAGAATTATATTAAAAAATTTAAAATTATTAGTATTTATAGATATGATCGACAGGTCATTGGCACATAATGACTTTTGACTACATTATTCATTATAATAAAGTAGTTACAATAGCCATTTTATTATAAATGTTAATTCATGTATTTTAATAAAATGATTGAGTATGCTAGTTGCTCATCCTAGGGAAAGATAATTCTAGGTAGGTAATTGGCACTACATTAATATTTAGACCGGCATGCACCACTAGCACGAATGGTTGGTAGACTAGCCCCTTAGGTCAAGCACCGCTCATGGTTTCGTAACATGTCGGCTTGACCTAATGGGCACTTTATACAAATAGTCATTGGTTGAATCATTTAGCCTAACACAAATAACCACTTGTATAAGGAATGACAATCATGACAATCTTAAATATATTAAAAATTATTTATCAACTTAATCTTTTGGTTATTAAATTTTTATTTATTTATTATCTTTATCTTTTGGTTATTAATAAATTTTTTTTACTAAATTATTTATTATCTTCATAACGAGAACACTAGAAAGTCTGCATTTAACATGAACAAACCATCTTGAATAAATTTCTCTTATTTTATTATCTATATGAATTATTCTAATATTATTCGTAATAATTTTATTTTTCTTATTTTTATCATGCATTCACTTATTATTATCATCTATGTTATAATTATCCTCTGTATATGTTATTTCTTTATATCCCAAAGATTTAACTACATTAAGCAGAAATGATCTAATCTATCACAAAGAACATATGGAGTGGCTCTAAATTTGATTTATTCGGCCTTGATTTTATGAGATGTGTTGTCATCAATTTTCTCATCTTTACTTAATATAGAATATATAAATATTAGAAATAATTAACATTCGATATTTCTTACTTTCTTGTTTTTACTACAAAATTATGATCACTCCCATTATTATTAAACTCATTTTAAAAATTTTAGTCTTAATTTTAGTCATATTTCTAATTTTATATTTAACATGTATTTCATCTCAAACTACATATACCAAATAATATTTTGTTAAATTTTTTTTGTTCATTCATCTATGATTAAAAAAAAGGGGGGGGGGGGGGGGAGGGAATAAATAATGGAAATTCCAAGATTAGTATAATACCTTTAAAATTTGATCATTATACCTTTAAAATGATTCTTGGTTAAGTTCTAAGACTAGAGATTACTCCCTCATACATATCTTTAATTAGATCATTATATATATATATATATATATATATATATATATGGTATCGCTTTCTTGTATAATATCAATCAAATTAAATCTCTTTAAATATATCTATTTTTTAAAGGACATACATATATTGTTCTTTTTCTCGATATATTTTTTTATTAGTTGTCTAACAAAATAAATAATCTCCAAAATAAAAATATATGGCATAAATCAAATTAATTTACTAAAAACATCTTGTATTATTATCTTATTTATTTTTCTTATTCTTATATATGTGAATTATAATATTATCTTTATTCATCTTGTAACTTTTTGATCCTCGTATTAAGCAACATAATTAACTATATCATATATGTCTCACCCATGACGAATCAAATTTCCATAAAAAATCATCATGCCCTATTATTTTATCTTAATCATATATAAATACACACACACACACATACACACACATGATCATTTAGTTTTCTATAATCCTCAACATTCAAACATGCATCCATAAAATTAGAAGACTCCCACATGATCTTTTCTTTTAAGTTTCATTATTTTGTTGTTGAATTTTTTTTATGATTATACTTTTCAAGACAAATTCAATAATCATATTGAGTGGCTAGACTCTCACCGAAAATTACTCCATAATCTCTGCATACTAATTTTTCCTCTTCTAATAAGAAAAAAATCAATTTAGCCCCTATTAAAATAGCTTTTAAAGATCGTCAAATATTCCTACTCTTCCTAGAAATATCATATACTAACGTAAAATCCATGATTATTAATCCCATTATGTATTTCTTCAAACTCATATCCTCCATGATATCACTCATAGCTCATAATATCTTCACCTACATGCTCATTTAAGTCTTAATAAATTTTGATCTTTGCTTTCTATAGTATTCATTACACTGATTCACTTATATATTTTAAAAAAAAATTTTATCCATTCTCTTAGTCTTACTTTTAGAACATGAATACTAATAACATTTAAGAGTTCTTAGTCTATTACTAGTTTTATTATTATAAGTTTATCACTAATCTCCTGAATCTCTATAATCTTATTCTTTTATTCTTTATTTGTTCTTATATAATTCTTACTTATCTTTTTGTTTACATACAAAAATTAATAATAATTATCTTCTTAGATTTCTTTTTATTTTATTTAGTATCATGTAGACATCATGTATCAATATTTTTACAATTTATGATTTTGACTAACTCAATGCTCTAATTATGCGTATATCAACTTATACTTCATGTTGCTTAGCAATAATTTTCATAGGCACGTGATTTCTTTTATCACATCACTTCGAATTGATAAATACTTATTGCCCTACTTAGTAAAGTGTCTTAGCCAATTCATAGACTGATGTTCTTCAATTTCTATTTCCATTTTTTCGGCAAAACATTCATTTAGCAAGCCGTAGGAGATGTAAATTTCTCTACATCAGAATAACGGAAACGTTCTCCATGGGCATGAAAAAAAAATGCACAAAACACAATCAAGCAGAATTTCAAAACTTGGGTTCCACATTAAATTAAAAGCAGTTGACTACGAGAGAAAAACATATTCATGATCACGGAGAGGAAATAAGCGATGTCGAGGATTTCAGTTGAAAACAAAATGAATAAAAAAAAGGCACGGCGAGAGGGAGAGAGACCTGCTGGTTGCAATTACGGCAAGCAAACATAAGTATCTTCTCACCAGAATCCTGGGGGTAGAGAATATTGTTGCTGAAAAGTGAAAAATCAAACGATATGAACAAAATCGAAGTCGACAGAGAAAACATGGCAATTTTTTATGCGAAGACCTAATTTGAGAAATTTTAATCTGCAGCTTGATTATGAATCCAAAGTGCAGTTACCATTCGCGGCAGAATTTCATGGTGCTCATTTTCAAATCTAGGAGAAGATGGACCGAACGTCAGCCGCGACACAGCGAACCAGAAATGAGATCGAAATCTTTATTTATTAGACTTCGATTTTTGCTTCCCCCCCGTGTTCGCAGTTCGTATGTGCGCTCGGAGTCGGGCACCTCAAAACGGGCGGCCGGTTCCGGGTGGGTCGGGCCCGCTCCGTTTTTTTCGTTTTATTTTTTTTATTTTGATACTTTTTTATTTTTGTTTCGACAAAAAAAAAATATATACTTTACATTCGTTAGAATGTTTGTTTTTTCTAAAAATTCGAAAAAATCAAAATCTTTCTACTTTAAAATTAATAATTTAAATTGAGAAATAATATGATTATGTATTTAAATGGGACATAGAAAAAATTATAATTTACAATTCTATTAATTAATCCCTCATTACAAATTTTAATAAGGAAAATAAATTGAGATGACACTAATAATGAGGTCGCCTTGCTTAGCATCAAAGAATATATTTCTTGAAATTTTATAATCAAGTGAACAAATATGATTGTTACAAACGTGGGCCCCACTCGACCTCAGTCACAAGTGGCCCCATGAGCGTTAATTGGTCGTTCGGCCCCTCTAATAAGCATACTCATACTATCCAGTCTGCCCATTAGGATGCATAATTTTATACATGGTCAGGATACTGTATATGTAATTTATTTTTTGATAATCTGTTTGCATAACCAAATATTTCTCTTTCTGTTTTAATAATTTTTATGTAAGAATAGGAAAGGAAATATTAAGAGGCCGGGGATGCAGGAGCAGCACAATAACGAAAGTCTCGCTGTTTGGTCAGCGGGCCGAAATTTTTGGAGCAGAGCCTGACCCGTTTCACGATCCGACCCGCTCCGGTTAAATGAATCGAGAGATTTTTTTATTATTATTATAAAAAAATTTGTAATTTTAATTTTGGGCGGCTATTTTTTGGGCTCGAGGAACTGTTCATCGTCTCTCTCTCTCTTCTCTCTGCACGATTTATCACGACTGTTATGTACTGCATATTGTATGCATGTTTTGGTTGGTTTAATTTGTAACGCATAAATATTTTCTGGTGGATGCAGCTAGTCGTGCTGAGCGACTAGCGAACAACGCTATTTTCGGTGTTTATTTCTCGTTTTTTTGATTCTGCCATGGTTAGTTGCTGTATTAGATATATATATTGCTTATTTTCTGTTGTCTCTATACTTATTCTCATGCCTCCCATATTGCGTCCCCTAGGATTTGAACTTGTGACTGACCCCCTGCCTGTAGCCCATGCAGCTAGGTCGACTGGTACTCAAGTGATAGGAGTGTGAACTATAGGCAGGAGGTCACAAGTTTAAATCCTAAGGGAGACATTAAAATAAGTTCTTATTCATATGTAAAATCATTCTTCTCATTTATATGTAACAAATGATAGATCTCACTCGACCTCAGTCCCTAGGCAGTCCCCAAATGAAAGGATGCGACATGGGAGATAAGAGAATAAGTCCAGACCCAAGTGTAAAACCATGCACCATAACAGGCAAACCTGACAATATGAGTATGCCCAGTAGATTGGGTCAGACAATGGGTTAACATCCGGAGACCACATAGAGACTGCAGTCGAGTGGGGCCCACCATTTGTTATAGAATATAGATAATGTTCTTGATATTCTCTCTAGAAATTATTCCCTTGCAACTCTCTAGTCATTGCCCATCCTCTTATAGTGTGTGCGCTAGACTGGTAGAAAAACCTACAGGGGAGAAAAATCCAAGGGTGGATTCCCATAATTGAAAGTTTCACTATGTTTGCATTGTGATGAGGCATCTAAGGTTTTTTTTTCAAGGACTCCAGGAACTATGTAGTGGAGGCGCAATGCATTCGTGAATTTTAAGTTTGAATCATCATAATTCAAGTGTTTCTTTGCAATTTTTATTTGGTGGTGTGGTTTGATCCAAACAGGACCCAAAAATTTGGACATAAACCCTAATTGGGCGAAGCTTTTTTTGGGCGAAAAATATATTTTCGAGTGTGCTAAATTTTGGTCAATTATGGATAAATTTAGAATTCTAGTCATTATGTTATGGAAGCTTAGAAACTGAAATTATGTAGTGAGCTACAGGTGCTAGGACATGGTTCTTTGATCAGACGATGCTAAGCCACCTAACAAACGAACCACATGGTGAAGATGTGAGTGAGACATGGCTACATGCACTATGAACAATTGAGAGAGATTGGCCGATTATGTGATCCATTCAGGAAACCTCACAAAAGTCTTCTCATCGTAAACCCTACACAGGGGGGGGGGTCATTCAGGATTCCTCTATTTTATAGCTCATGTATCTGATTCCTCTATTTTATGCTCCTAAATTATTGACTCAAAGATTAATATTCATATTATAAGTGATTGTTCTCTTTTTACTATCTTTTGTTCTTATTTCTTGAATATTATTGCAAAAAACAACAAAATTCAAGAGTTATTGGATATGATGATACTTAATTTGATTTTTTTCATTTCTTCCACGTGTTTTACATATTCTTGATTATCTAGTCAGTATTCTTTCTGAGTTATTTTTTCGTATAATTTAATTTTAACTTTATTTTTTCTCTTTTAATGTCTATTTATAGGGATAAAGAACATCGAGGAAGACTTAAATTAGGTTTGAGCATGGTGGATTATATATTTTCTCTCATATAATAAGATTTCATGATAGATTTTTGAATGCAGTAGACTCTTAATTTGTTTCTACATTCTCAGCTTGATCATCCATCACTAATAAAGTTGAGAATATTTTATCCCACTCTTAAGGATTCCTAACCTTAGAGTGTGAGGAATATCAGTTAGGTAATCATACTAGAACTTCCTATCATGGATATTAGATGAGTATAAGTAATGATGACTGCTTACAGTTTACAATGGTAATTTCAATTTCACGTTAGATTTCATGCATTTTCTATTTTTTTGACATTTCATAAAATAAAAAAAAATTGATATATATATATAATATTAGAATATATGTCATAGAGAAATAATATTTACTATGTGGATTATAAGATTATTTAGACTTTTTGTGCAGACACAACCCTATTTGAGAGAAGTATTCTGAAATATTTTTAAGGAGATATGATTTTAACTTCAAAATATATTATCAGCTAAGTATCATCATCTTCTTCTATTCATTTTTAGCATGAGCTATTTTAGATCAACCATCTTAGAAAAAGATCATTTAGTTTATCTCTTCAATATACAAATATTTTTTTACTAGACAACGATAGGATCCTAGTGAGGACCGATGTTATCTTTTTTTGAGCACGAGTCATTTTTTTGTTGAGCTTAAGAAGTGTAAGAGTCTAGCATATATATATATATATATATATATATATATATAGACTTATTAGTTGTCTCTTCTCCTCATCAGTCCTAATTAGACCTCCTACTAAAAGATAGAGCCACTCGTCGGTTACATTTAAGCCTATTGGTCCACATTATAATCATATTCTTAGGAGTCATCATATGCACTAACATGAACATATCTTGTTGATTTCGGAGAGTGAAATTCATCAAGAGAGAAACTCTCTCTCAAATCCATACACAGTAGCTCATGAGTTTACTCTATTACATAACTCATGATGAGTCGGGGGGTGGGATACATGATCACACAGGACTTAGATTTTATACTAGAGGAGGAGATACACATAGTCTACTCATACTAGAGACAAGCCTATTGAGGAGGACACATACACAGCTTACTCATACTTAGATCTTTTCTTTTATTTTACTTCTTTTATTATTTTTCTTGATGGCACGAGGATAACTAAGTCTTCTTATGCGATATTATTTCACCCGGGATAATGTCAGACTATGTCATACTGCACTCTAGTGAAACTTGAAAACTAGCATCACGGCATATAGAAATACCTCTTAATAGCATGTGAGTTTTCACTGTGAAGACAAAAATAGATGAGACTATGGACCATTTTAAGATAAGACTTGTAGTTAGAGATTTCGCTTAAATATTTAATATGAATTATTAAGATATGTTCTCTAATGACCAAAATATCCTTTGTATGGATTCTTATTTAATTGATGGCATATCACAAATGAAAGATATATGAGCTTGGTATAAAAAAATAATTTTCTTCAAGATGATCTTAAGGATGAGATCTATATGAAGCATCTAATATTAAGTGATAAATAATCATTAAACTAAGATAAATAAAATAAGGAGAGAGAATCCAAAAAAGACAGATAATGTTGAGATGAACATATTATAATTTACTTGGACTTTAAGAGCATCTCCAATGAGCTAGCTATTTATTTAATTTTAACAATTTTAACTAGTCAAATATAAAAAATCCTCTCCAACCCTCTCTCTATTCCATTCTCTATTTTCTAGTTTAATCAAATATCTCAACAAATTTGGAGAATCATTTGATATCTCTAAATTTTATTTCTTTTTTTCTCTCTATCTCTATATATTTTTACTTTTTAAAAAATTATTAGAATTTAAGTATAAAATAGAGAATGTGGTTAGAGTGTATCCTAAAAACTTGATAGCTAAATTAATAAATTTAATATTTAAATATATTTTGAGTAATATTTTGTTAAGTTGTTAAAGATGGAAGAAGCTTTCCCTTGGAATCTTGCAAAAGTATTTCATTCGTCTTCTTAAAGGTGAAGCTCGTGGTGGACGTTCCTTACTGTATTTGCATTAGCTATAACAATTCAATGGGCTGTGCGTTTTGCTAAAATACGATTTCAAGTTTCATCAGACGAAATCACAAACAATTGCAATGGAAACGTTTTTATTTTTGAAGAGCGACAGTCCGTCGTCGCCGACCAGAACCAAGCCATGACCATGGAGGAGGGAGAAGACGAGACGCCCTTAATTACTAATAGGCAAGAAAACGATGGGCTGGGGATAGCCGAGAGTATTAGCGGCGTTTGTGGTGCCTCTTGCTGCTTCCCCAGCGATGATTGGGCTCGCTGTCGTCGCCAGAGCTGGAACCTGAGGAATCAGAAGACGAGCTGAGTCGCTTCCGCCTGTTCTTCCCCCTCCTCTTGTGTTTATTCTTCCTCCGCTGCTCCCTCTCTAGTTCGGAATCAGACAGTGAGCTGCACGCGGAACTAGAACTCGAATCTCCCGACGAAGAGTCAGAATCCATCACCGACGAAGCTTCGGATTCAGTCACGAAAACCGAAGCCTCGCTGTCGCTGCTACCGGAGGGAGAACGAGCCCTGCGTTCCTTCCTCCTGCTCCTCCTGGACTGCTTCTCCTTGTTTTTCCGTCCATCATCAACAACATCATCCGGACCGTCCAAATCATAAGATACGGAAAGCTTCATCCTCAATTTGGGGTTTTTGAGCTGCTGCGTCCGCGATGGTCGCGAGATGTAAACACGCTCGTTCTTGCACTCGTAAGTCCAGTGCCCGAGCTGATAACATTTCTGGCACTGAGCGATGCCGCCGGCGACGGTCATGGTGGACTTGATATCTTTTCTTTCTCCCAACCGCACTTGCTTTTCCGTGCTCATCAGATACATTTGCCTCTTGGCTTCCCGTTTCTCTTGCCACCTGCTAGGCCCTTCTTCTTTCTGCCCATAAGCATTAACATTGCGTGCCGCTGCAGCTGCCGCCCGTTCTGCCTGGGCTCGACTGAGGCCTTTCGCCGCACTCAGGGTCGCAGCCTTGATCCTGTCAGCCGCTGCCTGTGCCTTTTTCTCTTCTTTGCTCGACATTCTAGGAAGGATTAAGTTGTAGTAAAAATATTATTTAAATATTTTTTATACTATTCAAATTTACATATAATAAAATTATAACATAATATAATATATGAGTAATATTAAATTTAATTTTATTTATTTATTAACGATGTAATAAAATATTAATTTAAATATATAATTATATGTTCATTTTATCTCAATATTCTTATTTCAATAAATATAAAAATAAAATCAAATAAAAAAATACAAAAAATGAATTATAAGTAAAAACAATAAATTATAAAATATGAACACAAAAATAATAATGAAAACCACTTTTCATTCAAATTTATATAATCATGCCCATTGTGATTATTAAAATTACTTGTATGTTCATCTGCGTCTATTGTGTATTTATTTTAAAAATAATAATGCATCAACTTTTTTTTCGCATTAATTTATTAAAAAAATAATAAGTTTTAAAAAATAATGATATTAAAATTACCAAAAATAACCCTTTACAAGCTCCACATTATGAGCTGCACGTAACAAGCTCGCTATGAGCCCGCAAGATCTCTCACGGGAGCTCATTATCGAATGAGCCATATCGTACTGGGATGACACATTTTTTAAGCCTATCAAGACAACGTATCATACCAATATGACTCCAAAAATGAGTAACTCAGCACGACCTATTGGGATGCATTTTGGCTGAGTCATGCCGAGTCGAGTCGGGCCTGATTAGGCTAGCCCAGTTCGTTCCAGGCTAGCATTGGTTCAATCCAAGCTAGCCTGGGTCAAGACCAGGCTAGCCTGTTCGGCCTGCCGAGCCATGACAAACTCACACAGGCCATCATGTCGCGTTGTGCCGTGTCGCTCCTCTCGTGCCAGAGACACATCTAAGTTATTTATAGCTTCATAAAATATTTTTGGTTCTCCATCCTCTATTATTTTTTGAATTTTAATTTCAACTTTGTTTTTTACTTGATAATGTATTTCACGTAGAGGTGTCAAAAAGAGCCGGCCCGGCCCAGCCCATTTTTTTGAGCACGGGGGTGCTTTCGTGCCTTGCCCGTCACGGTTTAAAAAAGCCGGGCTCGGCCCGGACTGTCCTGCCGGGCCTTGCCCGCTTGGGCCTGGCCGTAAGGGCCAAACCGAGACCGAGGGTCGGGTCAGGCAGACCCGACCCTTGGTCTTTTTTGCGGGATGGGCAAAGCGAGGGGGACACGGGACGAACCCGTGCCTTACCCAGGCCACGGGCACCAAACAGTGCCAGGCCAGGCACGGCACGGGCCAGGCACGGCACGACACGGCCCGTGCCTTACCCGGGCACAGGATTTTCCCGGCCGGGCCAGGCCGGCCCGGTTGACACCTCTAATTTCAAGTATGCAAGACATACAAAGAAATATAAAGTTATATACTATTTTGACTTATAAATCTAATTTTCCATCAACATATTTAAATCAATTATAATTAATACTTATTTTATCACATACCAAGTAATATTAGCTAATTATATATAAAATAAGTTGGATAGACTTGTACTCTTCAATATAACTCTTATCTATTGTATAAAAGTTCCATCCACTTATTCATCCACTTATTCATCCACTTAAATTTGTTATGATATGCATATGATAATCAACTATTATTTAATGCAAAAAATAAAAAAATAAAAAATAAAAAATAAAAAAATAAAAAAATAAAAAAATAAAAAAATAAAAAAATAAAAAAATAAAAAAATAAAAAAATAAAAAATAAAAAAATAAAAAAATAAAAAAATAAAAAAATAAAAAAATAAAAAAATAAAAAAATAAAAAAATAAAAAAATAAAAAAATAAAAAAATAAAAAAATAAAAAAATAAAAAAATAAAAAAATAAAAAAATAAAAAAATAAAAAAATAAAAAAAATAAAAAAAATTAAAAAAAATTAAAAAAATTAAAAAAATTAAAAAAATTAAAAAAATTAAAAAAATTAAAAAAATTAAAAAAATTAAAAAAATTAAAAAATTAAAAAAATTAAAAAAATTAAAAAAATTAAAAAAATTAAAAAAATTAAAAAAATTTAAAAAAAATATTATTTGATGCATGCTTGCTTATAAAGAAAAAGAAACTTATCATCTATATATTTTTTATCTATTCTCAAAGACTTTATCCTTTTCTCAAATTTAAGTTTCATTCATATTTATAAATTGAAAACACATCCAACTTCTTGATTATATACACTCAATATTTACTTATAAAAATATTTTCAATAGTTCTCATATATCAGAATGAATTAGCCTACTCATGACAATTGATATAAATAAAAGACAACACGTGTTGCTTACGTATAGAACAATGATGAACACAGAAAAGCTAAATTTATCAATTTAAATCCTAAAAATAATTCTCTATTAGAAAGAAACATTAAAAAGTATTCTGGCATGTGACCTAATTTAAGATATCACATCATAATTAACACTTCTCATTTGCTAATTGATACAACACATAAGTCTCTTTCTTGTATAGTTTCTTCTTTATGCATTAATAAATTTATCATGATTTTTCAACCTTCATTATCATAAGCACACCTCTAGTGATTTGTATTATCTTATTCTCAACATTTATCTTGCATCCAAAACTATTTATTTATTCCAATAACAATAAATTTTTCTTTAAATTTTTCATATGTTATACTTCTTGAATGATACAAATTATACTATTAAATATTTTTATTTTGATAATATTAATAATCTTCAAAATATTATCATAACACGCTTATAAAACATCTTGAGATTGATTCATATCTGCAAATCTATTCTTTCTAAGATATCATGTGCCATGATACTCTTAAATTTAGTAACCATACATACTAATTACTTTCTGCTTTCAGCCATTGTTATCATCTTATTGTATAAAATATTATTATTATCCTTGATGCTTACTATATTTTATTGAATATTTGATGACTCATCTTTACACTTTTTTTAATACCAACAAATTTTTTAAGTGCATTTTATTATCATAATTATAGTACTTAATATTCTTCTTACTACTTATTTTTAAACTATCATGATTTGACTCTCACTAAGATCATGTTTTGTTGATTTTCCTCATATGACCATCAAATCTTCTGCTTGCTATGGATTTACCTGTCTGTTTTCATTGTTTCTGTATATATTTTCTCTATTTAAGATTACAATTATAATATCAGTGAGAACTAAATAGTCCATAAAAATAATATTCATCGGATTAATGACGAATTAATCATAAGAATTAGATATACATTAAAATAAAATCTCAACATATTCAACTTCTTCTATTTTACGACACAAAGTAATTAGTTAAGAAACTGATTATTTAAGATGATGATATGATCAGTTACTTTTGTAGATTTTGTCATTAAAAAAATATAGAATTTCCTCCTTAATAAAATCTTGTTATGAAGTAATTTTGCTTCGTATAATTTTATGAGATTATCCCAAATTTTTTTTGCAATTTTTTTTTTCCAAACTAGATAATATTACATCATATAGTGTCAAATGCAGATCAACAATTGCATTATCATCCAGCTCATTGCACTTATCTTCTGTAATCCCCATCAAATCTTTTCCTAATTGCATTTAAAAAATTATTTTTCCTTGAAATTATTTTGATCTTCATTTTCCATATAAATAATTACTCGGATTAGCTTTTTTAACTTTAAATTTTGTTATCATGTATTTAATATTTATATTAAACAATGCCAATCGACGATATGAGAATAATTATTATTATTATTTATGTTAATACACAAAAAAAAGTCCTAGGTAAGTTAAGAGAACACAAATACTCTTTTTTTTTTTTAATTTTTTTCCACCCTCTCCCCAATCCCCCCCTTATCAACCCCAGGATAGATGCATACGACAAACTTTCATACTAATAAATAATCTAAGTAAAGAACAAGATGAAGCATATTTAACTTTGAACTCCTTATGCGATCCAGTACATTATTAATGATTTAAACACATATGACACAAATACCCTCTTAAAAACTATAAATTTTAAAATTTTTATCATCATTTTGACAAAATTTTTCTAAACATGTATTAACTACAAAATTATTATCCTAAACTCTCTCTAATACCGTTATTATGAAATTAAAATCACATTAAAAATTTGAAATAAAAGATTCAATTTCAATCCTTTTTTACATAAAATATGTGCTTCAAACAAATTAATGAACATGTTGTAGATTTTAATAATAAGCAATTTTTTATAATATTTAATTAAATAATTCTTAGTTAATAATCAGCTTAATTTGTTAACTGAGGATAAACATCCTTTTAATATAATTTTCATTAATTTAAAATAATCATATAAATTTTTAGTTAGAAATGAAAAAAAAGCCAAGCAAACATAGAGGTGTTATTAAAACTTCAAGAAGGACCTGACACGACCCGATTGGCCAACCGAGACATTCACCAAGCCAAGACGAGCAAGATCAGATCATGCCAGGTAAAGGCCAAAACCAGTAGGGCCCAGGCACAACTCTAGGCAATGCCATGTCATCCCAAGCACGTCATTTTTGTGCCTTGCCTAGGGCAAGGCCTTGGGCGGCCCAAACTAATTAACACCTCTAAAATCAAATCGTGCTCTATGATTTAGTTTTAAAAACTCACAAAAAATTTTACAACATAACAAATTTGAGTTCATCTTTATACACTTCCACATCTTACATTAAAATTATATATAAATGCAAATTAATTAAAATTTAATATATTTACCCAATATAAAAAATACTCATATTTTGATAATATAATTATTAAGAAGAAAAAAACTATTTAAAATATTAAATAATTATTTCACCCCTTTATTACTTAGATACCTAATAAATCTGATGATTAATAAAAAATGGATAAAAATGACTATAAAATACATATGTATTTGTATTATTTAATCACAAAAAAATAATAAAATTTATAAACAATTTAAACCTTTTTTTAATACTCCTAAATTAAATATAATAGCTATTACAAGCACCTAATTATGAAGATTAATATCATATTAAGAGACTAACTTTTTTATTGAACTAGCTAGGGATAAACCATGTAGACCAATAATGAAGATCAATATCATATTCAGAGATTAATATCACATTCATTTAGTACAAATCAAATGAACTTATAATTGTGGATATGGTGCATACCTGACCCAACATCATCTGCCTCACCTATACATATGCATGAGACGAGTAGGAGCCAGTAGAGTTGTAAAAACAGCAGACTGAGCAGAGCCAAGGCGGATCAGGGTGTTAATGAACCCTGGCTAATGTGACCCAGATTGGGCTGGCCCAAGCACACGGACCAGCTGGTCCAGGTCCCCAGGATGTGTGCCTGGGTGTGACCACAGAGGCACAGACATCAATTTCCTAACTGTAACATGCACTTACGTATGGAATCACACGGAATTGATCCACATATCTACTGAAACTACCCAAGTGCGAATTCACGTTGCAGCACTGTTCGAGAACAAGCTATGTGCTCTATCAGCCGCACAGCACTTATCCGGGTTGAAAAGCACATAAACAGTTTCAACAACATTAGATCGCACATGTATTGCAATTTATAAATCCATGCTCGAAACATAACATGATCGATTGGATAAATGGCGACTGACTCGTCGACAATGAATTAGTACACGATCGTTGGGTAAAAAACAATTAATTATTCCATCGAGAATTACCTCGCGCTAATGTTCTGAACGCCCTTGCTGCCGCTAAATGCGAGCCAGAATTTCGACTCCTCGCTGAAAAGTTGGATTCGGGCTTGGGAAGGTAATGATGAGTGGGGGAAGGCAGGGGGCATCAAGATCAAGGCGTCGGTGGAGCTCGGGCTGGATGTTCCACGAAAGAAAAACTGACGCGATGATAAATCAATACCATTTTATTCCGACCCGACCCGACCCGACCCGAATACATGTGACACCAACCTAATAAAATGAGCTCATGACAATTCTTCACAACTTTGATTGCGACACCAACCTAAATACATGTAGCATCTTTGGTCTAGTTGCAGACTCATGATCTAGGTAGGTCACTACACCAAAGCAAATGGAATAACTTTGGTTCAGTTGCGACTTTATAATATATGTCATGAAATCAATAAGCTACATTATCAATTTTAACGAATATATAAAAATACCATTCATACCATCATACAAAGGCCTTATGAATTCTATTCGGTCGAAGTATTATGCATAATCTTATAAGTACAAAATTATCTAATTGATATTGTGCACCATGCTTCTCGCTATCTGCTTACTTTTTGTATCATTTGGTCGCTTTGTTTAAGAATATTTTAGTAATGTTCACTTGCTGTTGTCGCTCCCTGGCAAATCAATCGGCAATTTGATTTAAACTTGTATATCCCACTATAATGAAGCTTGGTGTACATGGTTGTTGCCTCATTTCTATCACAAAAATAACTTTTTATAATACTCTCTCTCTCTCTCTCTCTCTCTCTCTTTTTCTACTACTAGTATTCACCACCATTATATGGTTGTCACATCTAGTTAGTGTCATTGTAATGTATTTATGAAGTGAGACAAAAATATTTCTAACAAAGTACTTATCCTTTTAGTTTGTCCATCTATTTGGAATGAATATGGGTAGATAAGTCCAAATATGATCCTATCAACTTGCTTTGCTACATCCAAGATCTACTCATAAGTTTATTACTGTAATTAGTAATAATGAATTGGAGAATGCCACAACATTTCATCATATTCATCTTGAATTGTCTTGTTGTTTCTTCTATCAGATATTCATTTGTTATATGAATGAAAGTATGTTGTGACTTTATTATGATGCTCAATTTTTATGATTAATGATATCTCAAATTTGTGTCGGACAAAGATCTCTTATCCAACTAGTCTCATAAGTATATGGGTGTTGTGACTTAGTCATGCCACCTAATTTTGTTTTTTAAGTGATATTTCAAAAGCTTTTTTAAGAGAGTATATTATCAATAAAGATCCACAAGTGCACGGGTCATATAAATAGTAAAGAGAAGTTTTGCCTGGATATCAATTACATAAAGATTGTATTGGTAATTTGATTATTCAACAATGAGATGATTCATTTCTATTAAAATAAAGATTTGATTTGTAAAGCAATCTTAGATTTATGGTTTATTTATTTAATATCTATGATGTATGTTTAAATTTGGTTGAATTATATTATATTTGAACATAAAACAAAGAATATAGTATTGCGCAATGACTTCTTACCCTAATAGCATATAAGGTGGTTGTCACTATTGAATTCATTTCAATGATGCTCATCTCATAGATATCTCATGAGTATGTCATCATCGAGACAACAAATCTGTTGGGCAATTGTGCGTCCACAATTGTGATTCAAAAGAAGAAAACAATAGAGAAACAACAACAAACGATATATATATTCAATCCACAACCACAATTCAACCACGGCAAAATAAAAAACGAAACAGAACCACACTAGAAATGCACGAAATAACATGGTTCACTAGTTGTTCAACATGACTAGCTACATCCACCAGAAAACACTTATGCGTTATAGATCATAACCAAAACAAAGAGCTTACAGTATGTGAAGCACAAAAATAGTCAGGAAAAATCACACAGGAGAGGAGGAAGAGAGATGAACAGTACCACACCACGAAAAAATAGTAGCCCAAAAACATAAAATAAAAATAATTCATATTAATACAATTTCCGATTTAATTAATCGGAGCGGATCGGATCATTCAGACGGGCCAGACTCTGTTCTAAAAATTCTTCGGCCCACAGACCGAACAGCGAGACCTCCATTATTACGTAATTGCTGCATTCCTGGCCTCTTAATATTTTGTTTCATGTACTTACATGATAATATTAAAATAGAAATAATTTGGTTATACAAAATAGATAATCAAAACAAATTATATACAGCAAACTCATTTTTGTTTAAGAGTCATTCACAATCATAAACCTTTCAGGCAACTTTATCAACTGCCCGTGATGGTTAATTTAAATACATGCCCTTATTCTCTGGCCTCGTATATTATAAAAACTAAAGATTGATATATTTTGTAAGTATTTACACTTTCAACTTCATAAATATTATACTTGTACAATTAATATATGTTTCATTCAAGTTTCACTAGTTAAAATCATATGAGTGAAAGAAACTCATAAGAGCTATCATCATCATATGAGTCACAACATAATCATGCATGTCCTAAGGATCACATATCAGCATCTTCCTTGATGATGATATGTCTCTCATAATAAAGATAAAAAGCTTAGAAGAATATTCTATATAATATCTAATCTAATCAAGAATTAGTTCTTTAAGATGTACAATGAATTAGTATGTAAATACATTTATACTTTCAGCTTTGTAAGTATCATACTCACAATAATTAACTTACCTAAATTATGGGTTTTAACGTATAAGTTTATTTCACGTATCATGGTTAAAAGGGTTATTACTTCATTCTTTTCATATATGTAGTGAGCCTCATAATTTACATATCACTATCCACAATGATAATTCTGTACAAACCTTTCAATAATCAAAATTATAGTTTAAGTTCTATTTTATCACCTATTCATCAATATCCACAACACAATATAAACTAAACATATTAATTAATAACAAATCATTGTCATATCACATATATTAAATTACCCTAAACATACTCTAGATCACATGATATTTTGATAAAAATCTTGAATCTACCCATGAGAAAGGAGGTTTAAGACAACTCTAGGGATTAGCATTAAGTATTGCATCCTTTATTTGTTTGTGAAGCTCTTAGGGAGTATAAAATTTATCTAAAGGGTTTTGTAGCTGCACGGTAGCCTTACTTGTCGTGTGGAGGGAGAAAAAAAATGTTGGGCAATTCTACTTCCACAATTGTGATTTTAGAGATTCAGAAGAAGAGAACAATAGAGAATAGCAAATGATATATATATCCACAACCACAATCCAACAAAGCCACGGTAGATTCAAAAAATACAACAGAAACACATAAAATAACGTGGTTCATTAGTTGTTCAACACGACTAATTACATCTACCAGAAAAATACTTATGCATTTATAGATTAATAACCAAACAGAATGTCCAGAATGTCTTATAGTATATGTGCAGAAGCAGTCACGATGAAAATCATGCAAAGAGGAGAAAAAAAATAGAGATGAACAGTTCCACGCCAAAAATTACAGCAGCCCAAAAAACATAAATAAAATCAATTTATATTAATGATGGAGTGAGACCTCCGTTATTGTATTATTACTGCATTCCCAGCCTCTTAATATTTTCTTTCCTGCACTTACATGAAAATATTAAAACTGAAATATATTCAGTTATACAAAATATATATCAAAACAAATTATATACAATAAAAAAGAATGAAAATATTCAAAATTTCTCTTTCTTCCATTTTTATACTCAAGTGATTTTGTATTACTCTAATAAGGAAAAGAAGTCATAGCTTATAGTAAAAAGTTGTAACTTTAGCCTTCATATCTTAAGCCTAATATTCTGACTTTATAAAATAGTTGCATCTCTAGAATACATGCTAATCTTTCTATAATATAAAATAACAACATTGGGCAACAACCATGATCTGGACCTAATATCTTTATAACACAAAGTCATGATACTATGAAGTGGTCGTGCTTTTATTCCTCTATCTTCTTATTCTTCATGAAGGGTCATGACATTGGAAAAGATTATAGCATAGTGAAGGGTCTCTCATATTATTATATAGTCATAATGCTATGAAATAGTTGTGACATTGGTATTGATCTTTCTTGATTATTTTATGGTTGTGCATTGGGAAATAGCCCAGCATTGAGAAAATCTCTAGTATATATCATATGGTCATGGTGCTAGGTAAAATCCATGACACAAAAATAACCTTACATATGTCTAAGTGTTCGTAGCACTCTGAGTGTCAGTGATACTAGTTTTCACTCCTCTCATATAATATGTTGTCATGGCACCACAAGGATATCATTATATTAGCAATCAGCTCATATGTAAAAGTTATATTTTTACCTTCTTTTAAAGACAAGAGTCATAACCTTAAGGAATGATCATACTCAAATAATATTCTTAATAACATTTAGTGTCCCAAAAGTAGTGGCACTGAATAATTCTTATGACTTTGGTCTGAGTAGTTTTGATTCTGTAATTTTTTGTTACTCAAAAGTCATTACTTTATAAAAGATCATGGCTCTAACTTCAGACTATCGAGCCATATTAAAGATAAAGTCATGATGCTTGGACTTAACCCTGACATTTGGGACTAGTGGGGTACATGATTTCTGTGTTGTAGAATTAATATTATAAATATTTAAATTTTACATGATAAGTATGATTATGAGTCTATGATAGTTCATAACTACAAATAATGTATTGCATAGTATATGGATTATGCTAACAAGTTGAAAAGATTGTAGCATACAAAGATTATCATGTCCAATCAACAAGAGTTTTACTATTTCAGCTATGAATGGACTTCGAAGATATGCAAGACTTCATATTCTATCCTCTTAGCTACATACATTCAAAAACATATCAATTTCATTATTATTTATTAAAACCTGCCAGAACTCTAGTGTCATGAAATTAATCAATAATTTCTTTATTTTCACTCTTACACATCATTATAAATTATCAAAATATATAAGAATATTAGGTAGTCTAAATACTAAAAAATGAGTCATAAAAGTAATAAAGTAGACTTTCATCATGATATTGATTTCATTTGGATTGTGTAAGCAGTTCAATCAATGAAGTATGAGTCAATAATTGCTCCTAGTTGAAATGGTAAAACTAAATTTTTGGTAAAAATTTTAGATTCTAGAATTGGTTCATATCATTATGCATGATGACCTACCTAAATTGTCTTGTTGTTATTGTGCTTATTTATAGAATAAAGGTTTGACTATTATAAAAATGTCCTAGTGCCCTGCCAGCATACAATATAGTTATTAATTATTGGATCATTTTCAATGATGGTCTCCTCATAGTTTTTTTCTTGGTATTTAACCACTGAAATGACAAATCATCCCTACTCGAGGGTAATTCACAAATTTATATATTTTAGGAAACTCATCAATTATCCTTGATAATTATTTCATATATGTATTTTTATTCTTTAACCTCATATTTCATAAAGATTTGAACTGATATGGTATTAAAAGTATTTATATTTTTGGATTCGTAAGTATCATACTTGCATAATTAATATATGATTTCCTACAAATCTCATAGTTACTATTTATATGAAAGAAAGTAATTCACATGATTGTTACCAACTTATATCTCACCTCCACTTTCATATGTCTCATGGCTTGGGTATAATCTTTAAGTGGAAAATCATGGGACTAGAGAATGTCATGGATTTGACTTTTTATTTCTATAATACAAAATCACAGTGCTAGAAATAAGCAATAACTTTGGTCTATTTTTTACTTTAGATTCTAATGACACTAGGAATAGTTGCTTATACATTTCATCTCTATAACACAAAGTTCAGATACTAGGAATGAGCCATGACTTTAATTATTCTCTTGCATTAGATTTCAATGGTGTTGAGAATAGATGTGATTATACATTCCATCTCTATAATACTAAGTCACAGTAAGTGAATTACTAATGAGGTATGTGATTGCTGTAATATAAAATTAACATCATAACCATAAAAAATTAATATCATATTCTTTTAGTTTTACAACTAAATGAATATGTTGCATAGTAATATAATAGTATCAATGAAGTAATATAGTCATGGAATATGAAAATTTTAATGACTATTTGTATATAGTTTTTGGCTAAGAATGGATACAAGATTATCCTATAAGTTCAATAAGGGTATAATAAAATTATAACACAAGAAATATTAGTACTTAATATGACTTTTCTCTCCTCATATCCTCAACAAATCTATCAAAACTCATATTTTATACAAAATTACTCAATTTTTCTATTATTTGTCATAATCCATTACAACTATAATTTAATGAAATTATTCTACTTAAACCTCATTTATATGCAAATACATCATACATAATCACCAAAATAACTATTATTATTTGATATTTAACTTATAGAAAAAACTCGCATACTAAAGCAATTACTCATCTCCTAGTAATTACTCCCTCTCTATAATAATAATTTGGCTTTCCATTCTTCCTATATAAGTATTTGTAAAGACTAGATTTGAGTGTTGTAGTGTGTCTAGATGGTAAGTCTACTTTTTTCATGAATATGTAAATGAGTCATTATTGGATTTGAGTTCAACACTAAATTTGTGGGTACAAAAATTATGCAAAAAAGATTTACTTAGAGTATATTTATTTCATCATACCCTACAAGAAAAAAATTATTGAGCTGTCTCTCAAGTAATATTATGTTTAATGTTCATAGCTAAACCATCAATTAGTTATTATCTCCATTAGTGATCTCAATTGTCTATGGTTGCTTTGTTATATAATCTTTTACTTTCTTTTTGCTTCCTAAACTTTTTTTAGTATTGAATCATAGTCTATCTTTTCTCCATGGGGCTTCCTTCTTTTCTTTCTCTTTCCCATGATTCCATAGCTTTTTGCATCACAAAGGCTTTATCCTTCCTGGATGCCATAGCTTTTGGATCAACGTGACTTTTTGTTGGGCTACACAAAATAAATTTTCTTTCTATATCTCCAAAATCATGGCAATGGGGTCTGTCATAGCTTCTTTCATTAGTTTTGGTGTCTCCAAAGTCATAGTGCTACTCAAAGCAATAACTTTTGTTGTTGCCTTTGTTTTTTTTTCTATTTTCTTTGGATTCTCTAGAATTATTGTTATAGTCATATCTTCCTTCATCATTTCTTCATGTCATCTTTGTCATCTTTATTGGGTTAGCAGTCTTCTATAAAATCTTTCAAACTAAAGTCAACATTTTGTTGCCTTGTTGTGCTGAAGAGATTATCTATCCTCTAACAATCTTGCTCATCATCATCATTTGGACTTTGTATGCCTTTAAAAAAAATAAATTTCACTTGCTATTCGCTTATGCAAAGCATAAACTTTCCTTTTGACATCAATGAGGACTTTTCAAGTGGCTAAAAATAGTTATTCTAAAATCATTGGAGCATGTTGGTCTTCCTCCATATCCAACACTATAAAATAGGTAGAAAAAATAAATATACCAACTTAACCAATACATCTTTAATAATCCTCATTGGGTACTTGATTAATCGATCAGTCATTTTTAATGAGAGAGAGGTTGGAATCATATCACTATAGTTTAGTCTTTGTGCTATTGACAAGGATATCAAGTTGATGCTCAATCACAAAGTACATAGCACCTTCCGGAATGTGTTCTCTCCAATTATGCATGATATCATAAAACTTTCTTGATCTTTCAACTTCCTCAAGAGTTTTTATTAAATAATTATATTATATTTCTTCACCAAATTTACCATTCTGCAAGTCTCTAACTTTCTCTGATCCACCCATGATACCATTCTATAATACTTAAGCTAATGAGATATTTACTTCCAACTTATAAAAAATATTAAAAAACATATAAAATTATTCATCAAATTTCACCTTTCTAAAACATTACAGAAAAGGAAGATTATAAGAAAACTACCTTTAATATAATTTTCCATCATATTTTTCTTTTTAGTGCTTTAGGTAATCTCCATTTACTTCACAATTGCTCCTTCATCTTCTATTACCACTAGTAGGTTGAATTAGGCATTTTGTTAATTGGGTACCATAGTTTTCGAAAATGTCATGGCATTGGAGGCTATGGCTTTTGAAAATATAGTGATGGGAACCATGACTTTTAGAAAAGTCACAGCACTATCCATTTCATTTTCATCAATTTCAACTTCCTTCATTTGTTTTCACTCTATTTCTTTGTCACTTCTAAGTATTATTAATGAATATTTCTTTTGGTTTGCTCACTTTAATTCAATAGTTCATTGATGATCTTCTCATTCACTAATAATACTAATTGTTCATTTGATTATATATACTTCTCATTGCAACATTCAGGTGTTCCAACTACACTTCAAGCCTCTTTGTACTCTTCATTGTCACATTTGTATGTTCTAACTATGCCTCAAGCCACTCCATTAGTAAAAAACATTTCTTCACCCTTTGAATATTAGTAATGTAAACTCAATTCTCCTTGAATATTAGGTCCCATGAAATTATTTCCAAAATTTTTTGGGACTTGTCTCATATTCCACTGTCTATTTCTATAACCTCCATATGAAAAAAATGTCATAATTTCTCAAATTCAGATGATAATGTATGAAGATATTTGTATTATATCGGTATACATACTTTTTATTTTGTAAACTATTGACCTCTTCCATGTGATAAACATGATCAATATTTATCATTTCTTGTAGTTGTAAAATGAAACTCTCTCATTTATTTTTGCTTTTTCTCCTGAGTTTTCACCTTAATAAGAAATACTTCCATCTTTTCCTCCATCATGGTAAATTTGTCTAACTCTAATACTTCCATTTATTTTTTCTAAAAAGTATGATTATTATGAGTTTGATAGCTATTCTTCATTGATTCCTCATATAAAGAGCTTTCTTAGGAAACTTGTTCATAATTGACCCACTCGAGGTTGATGTTGTGACTTTGTTAAAATGCCTAATTGTTAGGTCAAGAACTTCTCAAAAGTTATCTCAAAAGTATACATGTTATATAAGTAATACAATAAACTTCTAGTCTATGTATTGATCACACAAGACTTGCATACATAGCATGATCAATAAATAGTACTCAATATATACTCTTATAGGTGAGATAAATAGGAGCCACAATATAAATCCTAGATGCTTGAGCTTATTCATTTTATTAAGTGTGATGCATTCATAAATAATCCAATTTTGTTTGTGCCCAAGCATAGAAAGAATGTTAGGATTATTTGTATAATGAATTTCTTGTATTACTAGCATATAAAGGTGGATATCAACTATTGAACCCTCCTCAATAATATTCTTCTCATAATTAACTCCTTAGTACTTTACCACTGAGATAATAAATTATCTATGCTCGAATATCATTCATAAGTCCTCACATTTTAGGTAATTTATTAACTGCCATTAATAGTTGCTTTGAATACACATTCTTATTCTTTGATTTCTTGTATCTTTTTGATGAGAATTGATATGATAATAAAAGTATTTGCTTGTTTGGCCTTGTTAGCTCTATACTCAGATAATTAAAATATACACTTTTTCATGTTTTATTAGTGAGAATCATATAACTCAAAGTAACTTATAAGACAGTCACCATCATATGAGTCACCTCCATTCATGCTTGTCACATGGCTTACCTGTCATTATCCTCTACAATGATAGGTGACTCCTACACTATAGTTGAAACTCTTAGGAAAATATTTTATTTAATGCTCAACATCAACTAAGAATCAGTTCCTCTTAGACATATGTGATAGAGTAGTTTATAAAAGTATTTATGCTTTCAACTTCATAAGTGTCATACTCATAATTATTAAACATATCTCAATTTTGAGTTTTGACAAATGGACTTGTCTTATGCATCATGGTCTGAAGAGTAATCACTTTCTTACTACCCATCATGCATGAGTATGTTTAATGGCTTACCTATTACTATCTACCACTCTAATCATGTATGAGCTCACCAATAGTCAAAATTCTAACCTCGATTCTATTTAACAACTAGTCTATCCATAATCAACGAAAATCACAACAAATCACAACATTAATTCATAAATACAATATTCATCAAACAAAATAATATTATAGCATCCCTAGATTCTCTTTTAGCCTATAATTAGAAAGAATAATATATAAGATAAATAAAAATTTATCTTATATGAATTTGAGTGCCTAATTATAGCTCTCAAAAGAATCTAGGATTCCAAACCCTAAATTTCTCAAAATTACATTAATTACACATGATTTTCCTCTAGGAAGAGATAAAATAACATGTATGCCTCATACGATTAATGATTGCACTTTATGGTTCCTTTGTTGCTTGTATATTACCCCAAAAATGAAGTTGGAACTCTATATTTTCATTTTTTAGCATGTCTCTCATGAATTACTTGTAATTTCTCCAAGTTTCCTATTTTCTGCATGTCTCACATGTCAACATGAGTTTTTAATTGGAAATCTTGGTCTGAATGAAAATCATAGCTTTTGTCTTTTATTTATATAATACAAAGTTGTGGTACTGGGTATGAGACACGACTATTGTATATTTCTTTTAGTTATTTATTGCAACACTAAAAAAAGTTGCAATAGTACATTTAGCCCGTTGAACACGAATTCACAGTGTCAAGTATTGCCGAAGCTTGTGAATTCAGCCTCTGTAACCTAAATTCATGGCACTAAAGAATGATTGTATCTTTGTTTTCTCTTTTGCACCAAGAGTCATGACACTTTTGTTGGTCGTGGTTCAAGTATGGATTTGTGTAATAATTTTTGGACAAATATCAAGATGTTAGATCAGCTTCATGACTTTGACTTGATTATTTGTAGCTTCTATATAGAAAAGGCATGATGTTGGAGGCTTGCTATAGTTTTTAACCTTAGCGGAGTACTTAGTTGTTGTAATGTGAAATTAATTTTGCAAATGTAAATTTGTCCGAACTATAGTTTGACTACAACTCAATAAAAGCTTCACAACCAAAAGAATGTGTTGGACAAATATATGATTGTATCAACAAGTTGATAGAATTATGATGTACGAAAATTATCATAACTATTTATGTAGAATTTTTTTTCACCCTTCCCCCAATTCTCCCTTACCAATCACATGGTAGATGCATACGACAAACTTTCATACTAATAAATCATCTTGGTAGTAATCACGACCAAACACATTTTATTTTAAAATTCCTTTGAGATCCAATATATTAGTAACAATTTAAACGCATCTATATTATTTATGTAATATTTTAACTAAGAATTGATGCTAGAATTATTCTATAAGCACTCGAAGGTATAGTCAAGTCATAGCACATCAAATGCAACAACTTGCATGACTATTAACTCTCCTTCTAGTCATTAAAACTATGAAGTCACACATTTCCAATTAAAAATATCTAATTTCATAATAATTCAACAAAATTTATGAAAATTATATTTTTATGAAATCATTCTAAATAACATCATTTTCAGGCAAACACATCATGAAAATTAACCAAAATGGTAAGTATTATACAATATTTTATATACTAAATAAACTCAAACACTAAAATCATTATTCATCCTCGAGTAATCAATCTCACACATAAATTTTTATACTTCCCTCCTTCTAAATAAATATATTCTCTGATTGAATTTGAGTGTCATAGTACTTCTAGATAGTGAGACTTTAACTTTTCATGGTTAGGTAAAGAGTTTGTAAGGTTTCAGCTATGTGACTAAATTACAGGAATAATAAAAGGTGCACAATGATTTGTTTGAATGCTTCGTTATTTTTATCACAATGCAAAAAAAAAAAAGGTTATCTCCCTCAGTCGCTTGCAGTGATAAGTTTAATGTCTCTAGGTAAATAATCAATGAATTCATACCTCAATCAGTGATGTTGACTATCCAAGCTAGCTTATTAGCATACTTTTTCACTTTCTTTTTTCTTTTCATTATTATTTCAAAAATTAGATTATTGTTTAGTATGCAAAAAAAAAAAAAACGAATTAATACTAACTATTTTGTATGAATATTATGTTGTGTTAGCCTAAAAAATGATTTTATTTGTAATAATTTCACAAAATTTGAGATTTTAAGAATTTTAATGAATAATTATAAAATTAAAAGATTTTAGAGTAAAATATATTGGATTTGTTGAATTAGCAACAAGGAGAGCAAAAGTGTCATGTAAGTTGTAGTGTAGGATACGATATGACCTCATTACACTTTTGAGCACTTATAAATTATTTTAATATTCAATCTTTGTATATATAATACTTCTATGATACCGATTTCACCAAATTATTTTGATGTTGATGTTACTTGCAATATTAATTGTTAATATTGATTGGTTTGTATCATCTTTTATCATTTTTAATGTGACGTGACACACATCAACCCAATTTATCATTACCCCTAACTCGTATTCTTTTAAAGATAAGAGAAATTTTCCATAAGTATGCTCAAAAAGAAGGGAACTACCCATTATTTTATTTAAATCAATTTTTTTTTATTCTCATTATATATAAACAGAACCCACACGCACGCACGCACGCACGCACGCACGCACGTGCACACACACACACACACATATATATACATATATATATATATATAGAAATGACCACCCTAGGCTTGAACTAATTTCCCCTGGATTTCAAGGGACTGTTAGAATTCAGTCATACCTTGGAAACTGTAATTAGCAATTCAAAATCACAGCCTAAACTAAGTCATAAAATTATGAAACCATGACACATATCAAGCTATAACATGTGTCAATTTAATGATTTCAGTTAACACATGAATATGGAGGAGAAGGTGGAGAGGCTAGTGTTTTATGGTTTTCAATGTTCCAACCCAAATCCAAGTTGATAGCACGAAGACAGCCGCGAAAACAAACAGTTCAGAGTCGAGTCAAAATAATTCATCAAAGAAAAAAAAACACACGCGCGCGCGCAATAAAGCAAGCCAAAAAGGTTAGCAGCTTAAAATATTCCTCCCAGAAGATTAGCAGCGGCGGAGAGGCCAGCGCCGGTGATGGCACTCTGAAGAATTTTCTCATGAGAGGGGTCATCGGTCGTTAGCGCCACCGCCATGCCCGTCACAGCCCCAGCAACCAAACTGTTTTTCTGCACGAAACCAATATGCAGCACAATTTTATCCGTCATTGGTTCCTGTATACTCAATCGACACTTGCTTCGTAAAAAGCAGAAAAGCATTCACGTAGAAAGAATTACGAATACCCAGTCATGAGCTCCACGAGCCTCACTAAGTCCATAAGTCAGGCCAGAATACATCCCAGCGGCAAGTCCTTTACCATTAAACAGAGAGAGATCAATTAAGAACAGAGTTAATTTCACTGATAAAAAGCTTCGGGTATGGAAATTCGTCCCAGAAACACGTAGATCGTAATGCAAGCAAGAAGCTACTCACCCCATTGTAAAGATTCTTTCCCAGCCTTCTTTACCTAGAGCAAACATTGAAAAAGAAGAAGTTTTATGAAGGATCAGCGCACACAGTTTCTTCAATAAAACATCCATGGGAGCAGAATGAAACAGTTTAGATGGGATATGGCAGCAAAGACATTGATTTCTTTGTGTTTTAATGTCGTCACCATTCACCATCATTTACAATATGGTGCATATAGAAGGGGTCCCCACACATCAAACTAAAAAAAAAACCTTCGATGGCAGCCGCCACGATTCTCCATGGGGTTGAAGAAATTAGCAATTATATAACAACATTACATACTCACCAGGGATTCAAGAGATGTTCTGTTGGTTTCTCCTGCACCAAAAAAAAAAATGTAACCAGATAACTTCATGATAAAATATTGCATGCCATCATCATCATCATCATCAAGGAAAGATTGCAGGAGCTTTTCCATCACCATCGCCATTAACTAAGGAGACAAATATTCAACAACTAAACAGCAGTGGCGACTGGCAGATACCTTTAAGACCGGGGAATTGATATCGCTTCTTAGGAACACCAGCACTCTCTGAAGACACGCTCGACTCGAGTGCATCTCCTAATCAAATCAAATGGATAAACAGATGATAAGTCAGAAACGTAACATATTCAACACATTTCGATCTGAACCAAAACCCTAGAACCGTATCTTTCACCTTCGGTGGCAGTAAAATACACTTCTCTTGCCACTGCCTGAGCTGCTCCAATCTGCATCACAACAAGGATATTCGAGATTAGTAACACATGGAGAGACCACGACATGAGCAGTTATGAATTACTAATACGAAAACAAAATCACCCCAGCAGCTTTAACGAAGCTGTGTGTGACACGGTTGAGGAGAGGATGGCCAAAGTCAACAAGGCAACCCTTCTCAAAATTGCGGAGATCGTCGAGCAACGACCGAGACTCGGAGCTGCCAGTCATTTTTTTTCCTGCGATGTTCACCTTCGATAGCAAGGTAGATCGATCGGTCGCCCACAATGGCTAGAGATCTATACCCCCAAACGGGCGGATGTCCCGAGAAGAGCAAGTTAGTTGAGATCGAATAGGTTACAAAAGAGTAATTTGAACAATCACGGAGTCTCACTCGTGAAACATCGGGAACGCAAAAACTAGGGTTCGCTCTATTTTATATACAACTATTAGTTTATCCATGGATTGATATATCATCTTCTTACAAAAGAGTAAAATTTGGGCTGCTATTATTGAAGTTTATCCTAGTCAGCTTATCGTCCTCACCAATTTGATATGATTGTATTTTATTTTTGGTAACTAATATATTTTGGTAACTAAGTTTGTTAACTAAGATATTTTGGTAACTAAGTATTGTGTATGGCTCATATATTGATATATAGGACAGATGCTTGAATGAGGCTAAGTGACATAATCTATCTATTTGGGGAAGTTTCTTAGTTTTATAAGGGTTACGAATTAAGTGAGTTGGGGGGTGCGAGGCTAAGTGACATATCTATTTGGTACGGGTTAATTTTGTAAAAGTATCATTGGATATATATATGTGTGTGTGTGTGTGTGTGTGTGTGTGTGTGCGTGTGTGTTGGAACCTATGTAACCCTAGTAAGATTACGATTTCTATTTTTTGTTTCAGTTCTCTTCTGTTGAGCCTATGCGCCTCTTCCCTTCACGTCTTCACTTCAAACATTTTCTTCCCGCTTTCATTGCTCTTTTAATCTTCAAGTAGCCTCCGAAAACACTTGAAGGAAAGTTATTTTTCAGTGTCACCCTCCCCTTTTTATATAGCATAATTTCTCAACACTAAGTTTTATTGATTATGTAATTATGTGGGTAAAGTTTTGATAGTGCATTTTTGTGATTAATGTATATCTAAGAAAGTTCTATTAAAAGAACAATAATAGCATCGGGGTCAATGATTTTTAAGAGAGTATTGTATCCATTCACTTACCTGTGAAATTTTTATTATGTATTAACATAAATAATTATTATTATTCTCGGTTATTGTTCACTCTAAAAGTGAAATAAATAGCAGTAAAATTTGAAATAATAAAAATTCAACGGGATAATTTTTCATTATGGAAAATGAAAATCAATGTAATTTTGAGGAAAGATAATTGCTCAGATGCAATTGGAAAAAGGTCTACCAAGATTCCTGATGATTAGTGAAATTATATGAATGGTAACATGATTATTAATCTATATTTGGCAATAGCTGATGAAGTATTGTCGAGTGTGACAAAAATAAACAGCAAAAAAAATTGAGATAATCTCACAAGATTATACAAGGTAAAGTTACTTTACAATAAAATTTTTCTTAAATAGAATACTTTACACTCTTTGAATGATAGAATATGATATGGTAATTGATCATATTAAGACTTTGAATACTTTATTTTCTCAACTTACTATGTTAGATCATAAAATAGAAGAAGTCTACTTGATTCGTCTACTTGATTCGTCTGATCAATTGATCATTTATCCGACGAATGATATTTTAATAGACAATCTAATCATCAAAAATATTTCTTCTACCATCTTATAAGAAGAAAGCAGAAACAAAAACAAAAAGGATGGATATGCAAATGCACACTAAGTAGAAGTCTTGACAATGATGCAAAGGAGATCAACGGAGCATGGCCCCAATGGGAGTCATAATTATAGTAGATCAAAATCAAGAAATAAGAAAAATAATAAGTGCAATAATTGTGGCAAGAAAGGGTACTTCAAAAGAGATTGTTAGTTTAAGAAAAAAATAAGGATGATGAGTTATCAAATACTCAAGAGAATGTTATAAATATCAGTGATGATGGCAATATCTTATATAGTAAGGTGACAATAACATCTAAAAGCAAAAAATAGTTTGGTGGTGTGTGGTTGCTAGACTCAGGAGCTTCATGATGCATTACATCTTTGAAAGATTAGTTTCACACATTTGTACCAATCTCAAGAGAGCCTGTGCATATGAGTGATGATTATGTTTTGAAAATTATTGGTACTGGTACTTTTAAAATTAAAATGTTTGATGATATGGTTCGTACCATTCAAGAGGTATGACATGTGATAGACTTAAAGAAAAATCTATTATTTATAGGACAAATAGCTAGATAGTCTTTGGTGTAAAAACTATATTGAGAATGAGTTGATAAAAATTATGAGAGGCATACTTGTGGTCATAAAAAAAAAATATCAAGGCAAATTAATTCATGCTTAAAGGAGAAATAGTACATGAAGTTGATGCATGTATTGTATCAATTAGCAAAGGAAAAGAATCAATATTGATGCGGCATCTCACACTAGGTCATATATCAGAACAATGTTTGAAGATTCTCTCTAATAAAAAGCTACTTCTATGGCTCATATCAATAAATTTATCTTTTTGCGAGCATTATATTACAAGTAGGCAGAATATATTAGTATTTAGTATATCAATTATAAGAAATAAATAAATTCTAAACTTAATACATTCTAATGTATGGAAATCACCAAAAATGTCTCAATGAGGAGCAAAATATTATGTATCTTTCATCGATGATTACTCAATGAGATGTTAGGTGTATCCAATTAAGAAGAAGTCAGATGTGTTTTCAATTTTTAAAGACTTCAAAGCATAATCCTAGAAAAAAGATTAAGTATTTGTGGATAAATAATGAAATATAGTATATAAATGGTGAGTTTCTTACTCTTTGTAAGCAATAAGGTATTAAACGTCAGTTCATAGTCACATATACGCTACAACAAAATAGAGTAGCAGGATAATTAAATAAAACTCTTGTAGAATGGATAAGTAATGTTGATGACTATAAGTCTACCAACTCTTTTTGGGCAAAAGCATCCAGCACTGTATGTTATGTGTTATGTGATAAATTGATCACCATCAATTATGATTAATTTGAAGATACCAATTGAGATGTGAACTAGTAAGCCAGTATATTACTCAACTTTATACTTTTTTGGATGTCATGCATATGTATGATGTACAACACCCAAGAAAGAATAAAGTTGGATCTAAAATCCAGAAAGTTTATATTTTTAGGGTATACTGAAGGAGTGAAGTGGTATTGCCTGTAAGAGCCTGGAACCCACAAGGTAATTATCAGTAGAGATGTAATCTTGGTATAAAATTAACTACAAATAATTGATGATAATGATAGCACATTAAAAAAAGTTTCACAAACTATCATTGTACAAATTGAAAATAATCAGAGATAAAATATTCCAATATTTATAGAGGAAGAACCATAGCACGAAGTACAAGAACAAGTCGAGTATGAGGCTCAAAAAGTTAGTCGGCCAATAATTGGTAGAAGGCCGCTAGCTTGGTACTTGGAGTATGTGATAGAGATCAATATTGCATATTGTCTTCTAAGAGATGATGGAGAACCTTCAATATTTCACAAAATTTCAAATAGTTCAGATGCATCTATGTGGATGATAGTAATGGAGGAAAAAATTGAAGCTCTACACAAGAACAAGACTTAAACTAGTATCATTACCACTATGAAAAAAATTCATTGGTAACAAATGAGTTTACAAGAATAAGTAGGATAGCAATGATCAAGTAGAATGACATTGTGCAAGATTAGTGATAAAGAGAAATACTCGAAGAAAGAAGGCAATGAATTCAATGAGATTTTTATCCCTGATGGTTTGTCTTACAACAATCAAAGTAGTAATGATTTTGTGTGCTATATTTTATTTATATTTGGAGTAGTTTGATGTTAAAACTATATTTTTTTCATGGAGAAATTGAAGAAAAATTTTTATGTTATAACCAGAAGGATTTATTGAAACTAGTAAGGAGAACTTAGTTTGTAAGTTGAACAAATCTCTAGATAGTTTAAAACAGACACTGATGTGTTGGTATAATAGAATTGATGTGTTCATCATTAGCCTTGGGTACAATAGTCTATGTTCATACCATTTATAAGTACTACAAGAGTTTGAGAATAAAAATAATTTCATCAATTTATTATTATCTGTGAATGACATATTGGTAGTAGGCCACAACAAATATCGAATCCAAAAATTGAAGGTACAATTGGCTAGAGAGTTTGATATGGAGAACTTGGGACTAGCAAATAAGATTTTAGGGATGCATAGAAACAACAAGAAGATTTGGTTTTCTTAATAAAACTACTTTAACAAGATTTTTTGACGTTTCAACATGCAAGGTAGTAAGTCAATTTCTATATCTCTTCTAGTTAATTTCAATTAATCATTAAGTATGTGTTCTAGCTTAGAAGAATAGAGAAGAAAGATGTCTCAAGTATTATATGCATCAGCAGTTATATGTTTAATATTTGTAATGATTTGTATAAGACCATACATTGCACAAGTAGTTGGAGTGGTTAATCGGTTTATGACAAATCCTAGCATAGAACATTGTAGTACTGTGAAGAAAATTCTTAGATACATTTGAAGAACCTTATATGCTGCATTATGTTATGGATATTCAAACCTTATTATCAGAGGCTATATTGATACATACTATGCTTTGGATATTGATAATAGCAAATCTATCATAGGCTATGTTTTTACTCTTGCTAAAGGAGCTATAAGTTAGGTTTCAAAGTTATAATCTATTATATATACTTCTACGATAGAAATAGAGTATGTTGCAACTATATAAGCTAGTAAATAGGCAATCTGGTTGCATATGCTATTGGAAGAACTTGGACACAAATAAAATAAAGTTACTTTATTTTATGATAGTCAGAGTATTCTACATTTAGTAAGAAATTCAATATTTTACTTGAAGACATAACACATCAGGGTATAATATCATTTTGTATGATAGAAAATTGAAGAAGGAAGTGTAGATATGCAAATGATTTACATAGATGATAACATAGCGGATGTTTTGACCAAACTAATCAACACTGAAAAGCTTGAATGGTTTAAAACTCCATGTGACTTAGCAAGAGCATTAGCAAGCTAAGCCACATGAAGATTATTTTCTCATTAGTGTGAGAAAGATGCTTTTCAAGTGGGAGAATGTAATGGTGGCATTAGGTGAAAACTCACCTAGCCCACATCAGAAATCCCTTTGGGATTTCCAATTTTTTCCTTTTATAAAATGAGGTTCCCCCTCTTTTTAAATTGATCCTAATTTCAATTTTCTTTTAGCTTGTATTTCTTTTATTATATTATTTATTATATTATTTTAAGAGTTGAATTTTATATTTTTAAATTATTGTCGTGGGATCTATTTTATATCAGATTATAAATGAATTATCAAAAAGGGTAATGGATTCTATATATACCATTAATCTTATAAAATCAAATTTATGGAAGAATTTTCACATTTTGAATAATGCAAAGCTTTATTCATCCATAGTTTGTATTTTGTAAAATATTGTTTCTAGTTTAGAAGAAAGTTATTATAAATTATTCCTTTGGTCAAATTCATACTTAAAAGGTAGCTTAAAGAGAGAGGGAACTCATACCATGCATAAACATCACAATCTACTTACACCCTCCTCACACCAGTGTTGGACATTTGAAGGATGAAGTTTTTACAAACTAAGTATCTTGAACATGAAGTTTTTACAAACTAAGCATCTTGAGCATGAAGTTTTTACATGAATGAACATCTTGAGCATGAAGTTTTTACATAAATGAATATCTTGAGTATGAAGTTTTTACATTTTGGACATATAGAGCATGAAATTTTTATAGGACTGAATATCTGGAGAATAAAATTTTTATATGATTGAACATTTGGAGCATGAAGTTTTTACAAGATTAGACATCTGGAGCATGAAGTTTTTACATGATTGGACATCTGGAGCATGAAGTTATAGGATTGGATATCTAGAGCAAGGAGTTTTTACCGGACTAGACATCTGGAGCATATAGTTTTTACATGACTAAACATTTATGAGTGATCCATACCATATTAGAAATTGAGACGAAGCTTACAAAATGGAGATGAAGCTTACAAAATGGAGACGAAGTTTTTACATTTACGACTGAACATTTAAATAAAAGTTACTTTCAAATGATATATTCTCTTTTAGATTTTTCCATCTAAATTTTTCAAGTGATTAATTTCATGCATGGGCTCTATTGCATTCTCTTGAATGTAGTGCTGATCTAGATGTTATGATTAGTAATAAGTCTTTTCAAAAAGAAAATTGCCAACTATTATGGTTGCATTATCAACAAGAGTCATTTTATTAATGCTCAACTAGCTTTCTTCAATTGAAATTTTCTAAATAATTAGCCTATGTATTAACCCTGTGACGTTCTCTTGAAGGTAAGTAAATAGATTACCATTTACAAATAGCAAAGTGATGGTTGGTGATGATATAACCTTTATCATTTGCTTCATGGTTTGAAATATAATCTATCATTATATACCTATATATAATCAGTAGAAGTTATACTATTATGAAATGAGTCTCACTGTAAATTAGTAGAAGTTATATATAGGTTTAATTAGCAAACTTTGAAAAATTTATAGTATTATTTGAGTTTGACGGGGAGCTCAAAAGACATGTGCAAAAGAAGGCAATCCAATGGTAGAAACATGATCACTGGTATAAAAGAAACACACCAATTATCATATTTGGCTCGTCATTTCTCTCTATAGCTCCCCCACAAGCTTGTAGTTAGACAATCCTCATTAGAAAAATAAAAGAGCCAATCTTTCGAGCTCATTTTTTTTCCACACAAAGCATGACAAGTGCCATTTGTAGATAAAATTTCATGACAATAACTTCAGTTCAATAACATTTGATCTCAAACTAGGAATATTACTCTTTACATGTCTAAGTCAGCTCATTTTTGCCTCACATGATAGAATCATGTCCACGAGTCAAACAAGTGAGAGAAACATAAAGAAAATTAGAGAGAGAGAGAGAGAGAGTTATATATTAATGATTAAGTTTGTTCCAGGTGTCATGATCTCACATCATAAGAAATAAAAAAAATCTAGAGAAATCTAGAATATTGACTAGAGTCGGGCCTTAAAATATTTTTGGACTCATCTTGAATATACAAGTATATTCTAGAATCTTTTGGGATCTCTAAAATAGAGGGGCTCATTTGTGTTATGGTCCGCCAAAATGGCTGGGCTATGATAATCTCAATTTGACTATTTATTCTTGAAATTACTATAATGATTCGACTTAATTTCAATTTGCTTCGCTATCAGTTGCCCTTTCCATCTTACTAAACACTCTTACTTTGGCATAATGGCCCTCTTATATCCTATTGCAAGTGAGTTTGGCATACAAGATTGTTGGTCTCATTATAATCTTCAAGGGGTTTTGTTCGATAGCTTCTTCTCACTGCAAGTTATTGAAGAATTATGTCACATTTAATAATTATGGCTTGCCATATTGTGATGTGTTCACAAAATACTGAAAGTCTAGTGAAACATTATCATTTTGATTTTTTTTTGTTGCATTCTTTTTCTTAATTTGTCGAGGTGTATGGAAGAAAATACCAGTAGAAATGTTCAAATATGATCCCATTAACTTGAACAAATATATTCAAATGTATCTATAATTTTCTATTTCAATCTCTATCAATGATATGAAGAATATCCAAGTATTTAACCATGTTCTTCATAACCCATTTGGTTACTTTTTATAGTAGGGATTCCCTTTGAAAATTTATCTATTAAAACTATAATTATTCTAAACTTATCCATCTTAAGAAAACCCATGATAATGTTCATGAATATACTCTCACATTGATATTCTAAAATTGGCAAAGATTGTGGATATGGCTGAAAAATTGTCCATGCCAACCAATACAACTTGGTTGGGATTTCTACATGACTCAAGCATGACCCGAGCATGTTTTGTATCCTGGTCAATTTCATGGTTCATGCCATGCCCCATGACACACCCTAATGCTTGGAATGGGCCGAGGCTTAGATTTTATTAAATCTAACAAAAGTAGATTAAATTAATGAAAACATATTGAGAATAAGTCAAGGTTCCAAGATTTTAAAAATCTAGATAAACTTTTTGTAGTTTGGAGTTTAGAATTTAGAAACAATCTAAAATATAAATAAGAATTTAGTATAATTTCATAATTATTATACATGAAGTATTTGTCAATAACCTAAGAACCATACATATATAAAAATTTTAGTTTATGTTTATTTATAAATTGCATGTTTAAATATGTTAACATTTGCTGATTTTAATTTATATCCAAGTAGAAATGCAAGAATTTATGTGATAGAATGTGAGGACTCTACCAAGCAAATATATGGGTCTGCCAAACAAAGAATGGTATATAAATATACATTTTTTGATTTTTAGATACATGCACTTTTAAATATATTTAGAATGTGATTGTGATAATATTCAAATATATATGTATTTATGTTATGTATGTATATCAGTATATGTACCTTGAAGTGGATTTTGGAATGTTAAATGTGCCAGTCTTATATATGTGAAGCATGCAGATATAATAATGTAGAAAATTTCCATGTTATTTAAATTTTCACTTACACACACATGCACACATACAAACACAATTTTTAGTGGACAACAACACAATTTTTAGTGGACAACAACACAATTTTGCAGCTTGGTGCACTTTTAAAAAAATTTTTAAAATTTTTTTTTTTTTTTTTTTTTGCAAATATTATGTGTCTTGTGTACCAAACACAAATATACCTAAAATAAACAAAAATAAAAAAAGAAAAAGAAAAAGCAGATGCAATGATTAAGTCTCATTTTTTATCTAGTACTAAAGACTAAATACACTTTTCCCTTATCTTTGTAACTTCCAAAGTCTTCTAATTCCTTAATGACATTAATTAGGCCCATCTAATTTTGTGAGTAAGGTAATTTCCTATAATTTTTAATTCATGCTCGCTGGATAAGTCTAGTAAGGGCATTGTTTGACTTTTTTCCCTTTGCTCTAGTGATTGGTCTACTAAAAGATGCATATGCATATGCATATGCATCTAGATTTTGATCTAGCACAATTCCTAGATCGATATCATCTTCCCCATCTCGAAAATAATTATATTCAAATCATCACCTATATCAAAAAGGAGATAAACCAAAAATATTAAAGATAGAATTAATATTATACTCACCTAGGAGATCAAGCCTGTAGGCATTTTATAGATCCGTTCAAGAGCGTGGAATAGTTCATCTCTCATTGGAAGTAGCTTAAAGTATATCTCAGCAGTAAACCTTTCTTTTGGTTATAGTTTACCACCACAAAATGTGTAGCAAAACCCATCCTCTTGGTTTTTTTTTCTCAAGTGTAGCCAAACCTTTCTTTTCTCATTTGTTTACCACCACAAAAATTAAATTTTTTCTTTTCTTGTTCTAGGTAAATCAAACACAAAATTCATAGATATATCAACCAATAGTTCATTATGTATGTGCAGAGGGGTACATAGACTATGCATATGTGTCATAGACTTTGCTTGCTTATAGTTTACACATTTCTCACAAAATTCACACGTGGCTAAAAAAATGGTCTTGCAAAATACAGTCTTAGCTATTACAAAGTAGATACGTGTGCAACACATCATCAATTTTATGACATGGTATGAAATGTATCATCTTAGAAAATTTATTTACCACCACAAAAATTAAATCCTTTCCATTGTTGGAATTAGGAAAATCCAGCACAAAATCTATATATATATATATATATATATATATATATATATATATCAACCCATTGTTCATTATGTGGGTATAAGGGTACATAGGACATGCAAATATGTCATAGACTTAGCTTGCTTATAGTTTACACATTTCTCCCACATTCCATACGTGGCCAAAAAAAGTGGTCTTACAAAATACATAACATAAAATCTTAGCTATTCCAAAATGATCTGTTAGTTTTTCTCTCATATCCTTCTTTATCATTTCAGTTAGGGGTATTGTTTGGTGGTAAAATTTTTCACTTACCTTATGTAAACAGTCACTAAGCCATAGAAACTCTTTATATTTATTATATATTTTGGACATTCTTTAATTTCTTTTACCTGTTCCGTATCACCTACTATAATTTAGGTTTCAATGATGAAACCTAGAAAGACAAGCTTATCAGTGCAAAAAAAAAATACTTTTCAAAGTTAACAAAAATTTTACTTTTCTTAAAGTATACAAGACAAACTCTATGTGCTCAATATGTCTATTTTGATCATCATTATAAATCATGAAATCATAAAAATATACCACGTTAAACTTAACAATGAAGACTTTCAAAACATTGTTTATTAGCCTTATAAAAGTATTAGATGCATTATTTAATCTATATGACATAACTACCATTCATACAAACCATGTTTGTTTTGAAAACCATATTCTATTCATCACCTTCTGCTATTCGAATTTGATGATATATATTTTTTAAAATCAATTTTAGAAAATACATAAGCACCATGTAGCTCATCTAGCATATTATCTAGTCATGGAATGAGATGTTGATATTTTATTGTTATTTTGTTAACTACTCGACAATCAAAACACATTCTTCATAATCCATCATTTTTGGGAACTAGTAATATGGGAACAACACACAGACTCATGCTTTCCCTAATATGCCCCTTTTCCAATAATTCACCAACATGTCTTAACAGTTTATTTGTTTCCTCTAGATTACCCCTATATGCAGGCCAATTATGAATAATAGTTCTTGGAATAAAATCAATTTAATGCTCAATGCTTTAGGTTAGAGGAAGTCATAGTGGAGTTTCATTAGGAAAGGCATCTTTGTATTCCTACAAAATAAAAGTTACATAACAAGGCAATATAGTGTTATCATCTTTAGTACTTAATAAAATCTTCTTATTCATAAGTAAATTTTTGGCTTATTTAAACATAACTCTTTTTGTCTTACTCATTTTGCATAAAAATTCTTTTGCAATTTCTTTGATTTTCTCTCCAATTTTCTCTCATTTAATAAATTTCCTCTCATTTTGCATAAATTTTTTGTTGCTGAGCACACTCACCTCTCATTTTTCTTATCAATCATTTTCTCTTTTTTTCAATTACTATCTCTTTCTATTTTCACTTGATCTTCATACACTTGGGTAGAAGTTTATGGTACAAGAAAATTAATTCTTCTAAATTGAAAATAATACTTGTTGGTAAGACCATCATGTTGACTCACCTATCAAACTGCTATGTCCTCTCTAATAGAAAAGATGTCCATCTTGCATAGGTAGCACATAGCATAATATTTCATTTGCATATTTCATAACTTGAAAAGACACAAATACTTATTTATTCACCTTTCACTATTATCATTTATCCATTATAACTTATATGGTCATGGGTACTTCATAGTTGGTAATCCTAATTTTGTATCATAATTATGTTTGCAACATTTGTACAAATCCCATAATCAATAATTCTCCTTGAATAGTTTATTCCTATGAGATCTCTTCTAAGGATGATATTGATTGAATATCTTCCTCATCATTAATTTTAAATTTCACTACTATTTTTTTATAACATGACTTAGTTGTTTGGACATTGACTTGCTATGTGACTTCTTCCAAGACACTTTAAGCAACTTTACCATGATTAGATGTTTTAATCTTACTTTGAGAATTCTGGCTAGCAAAGTTAGGTTTTATACTTCCCTTTTGATTAGTTACTGGTAGTTTATCTACTCTTCTTATATAATTTGATTTTCTAGATGATTATCCAACGTTATGGTTTAACCATGGGTTATCTTCGTCTTTAGTTGCTATTTAATATTGATTACCATATGTACCATATCTTCAATTCCCACATAATGAAGAAACTCTACCATATTTGCAATCTTTCAATTCAAATTTACTAGATATCTAACCATAGTAGCTTCTCGATCTTACTAAACATTAGCTCAGATCATAGAAATCTTCATTTTCTTATGATAATCTTTTACACTTCTACTTGCTTGTGTCAAGCTTTGTAGTTTCTTATATAAGCCTCGGTAATAATGACTTGGGACAAACATTTTTTTCATTATCTATTTCATCTCCTCTCATATCTCTAATAAAGCTTCCACATTTCGTCTTCAACTAAATACAAAAAAATCCCACAAAATAATAGCATATTATGTGAATTCAATTGTTGCTAGTTTTATTTTCTATATATTAGAATAATTATGACAATCAAAAACTAATTCTATCTTTTTTTCTCATTCAATATACATTTCATGATTATTTTTACCTTGAAATAGTGGAATTCTCATCTCATTACTACCAAAGCTAATATCTTCATGCATCTTTAACTATCTAACGTACCCACATCTATTATAATTGATTCTAGGTGCTCACTCATCTTCTTCACCATCCCTCCCATAGCTATCATAATAATTATTAGTATATTCTCTAGGCAAGATTTTATCCATCCTCCTCGAAGTATTCTGACTACTCTAAATGGTTATTCTTCATATGATCAAATTGTCCATAGATATGCTCCAAATCATTCCTCCTCATGCTCCTCATTTCACTCATTATAGCTTCCATAGAAAATTTTGAATTAGAAGCTCATGGAGAGCTCCTATCAATATGATTAAGGAATGTTTCAAAAATAAGTATGTTTATATTACTCAACACTCAAAAAAACTCTTTTAGCTCTTATTGAATTAAAATGGCAAGAGTTTAGATTCAAGTGGTAATTTCTAAGAACTTAATGAAAATTTTGAGATACATAAAATGATAACAATATGAATAGTAAAGATGAATAATAAAAGAGACTCACGACAAATAGTATACCATATTAATTTTGGTTTTTGTTTTTTTTTTTTTGTTTTTTTTTTTGTATATTTTCTTTTATACTTTGTTTTTTTTTCTTTTTTTTTTTGTTTCCTTTCTCTTTTCTTTTTGCAGAAAAATAACTTTTAGATGAAGAGCTTAATCATATTGAGACTAGTTTTGAATAAAAATTTAAAAAAAATAAACAAATTTCCAAGAATTAAAAGAAAATAAAAGTAGATCTAAGACTAGAGTTAAACTCTAATACCAAATAGCATTAACCTCACTCAAAGTAATTAGTTAAAAATTCAGTTGACCACTAAAACCTCATGGAAATATTTATGAATTGTTTGGTCCGAGTATTGAAATCTATTCTTTAATAATCGATTTCAAAGATTATGACTTATAGTCATTAATAATATAGTCATTTTCTCTTCAACACTCAAATGTTTGCTGTCAACAAACCATATTCATCCTCTAAACTAATTGGAGTTTCACTAGGCATAGCGGTAGAATATGTTGATAATTCCTCTGGCCTAGAAATAATCACTCCTCCAGAACTCCAATATTTAGATCTAGTAGCTATTACACCTCCAAACAATATCTGTAATTCCTCCAAAATTGGTAACGATCAATAACAGAATTTTTTAACTTCTGGATATTTCTATTCAACAAGAAAAAAAAACAAATTAGCCATGCATGTATATATAAGACATTTCTTTTAAAAATTTACTTAATGTTGTAAAAAAACAACCTGCAAATAATCAACCCATTTCTCATCTGGCCAATTAAAAGATTTGATTACAGAGTTGTAACCATGTCAAGTCACATTCAATATTCTACTCCAAATGAGATATTATCTTTTAATATAATCCCACCCATTCTTTAGTTATCTTAATGTGTAGTATTTTCCAATTAACTTCTCTAATTCTTCACCAATTTGAGACCAAGCACTAGACTTTAAACTTTCACCCGATCTAAAATCTTTATTTATTTCTTTTAGACAAAGATCAATAAAGTGCTTTCTTTGGGTGGGGCAAGTCCAATTTACTCTACTAGTTTTAATAATTTGACTTAAGATTGTATAAAAAACCAAGAAAATTTTATGATTATTCAAAAGTTATTTGACTTGTCATACCAAGTACAGAAAAAGGAAAAGATATGGTATTCTTCTACCTATAATGAAAATAATTCCAAATAAATATGAAAATTTTACAGAAACTTGAATAATAAAATAAAACTGGAAACTACAAATTCAACAAAGGACCACATAAATAAAAAAGATTATATTTTATTCAATTGGGTTGAGTTGATCTAATCTGATTATATTATTTGCTTGATGAGTAGATACAACCTAATAATTAACTAACTAGTTTAGTTGTGATTTTAAATTTTTATTTATACTCAAATAATATTTATTCAATTGATGCTTTAGATATTTTTGTTTTGTCTTATAAATTAGTTTATTGAGTATTTATTTTTGTTCATTTTTTAGATGAAGACTCCTACAAGTGAAAAATATTCTAATAGGTATTACTTATTACTCATGATGGTTATCCTCTAATTATTTATATTACATTTGTCTGTGTATTTTTTTTCTTATTTATTTGGATTAGAATGTGATTTTTCTGCATAAATGATAATTTGGAAGAAATTATTTTTGTGCGATGCTATTATAGTCATGCAAAGGTTGATAGGTATGTCTCCAATCTGAATGATAATGCACATGTCTAAGGGTATTTTAACTGTCGAAACTAGAAATGAACAGGCTAGCCAAGGTATCAAAATAAAAAATCAAATTAAAATTTCAGAGATAGAGAGAAAAAATGAAGAATTTGTGCGGTTAGAGCATTTTAACCTAGAGATAGAAATAAAAAAATGGAGAATAATTTACCTGTAGATATTTGAACATTTGAGGGAGTCGTGAAAACCAAGGGCAAGTGTGATAAGGGATGAACAACAGAGTCGGGGTAGCTCAATTGTATTTCAGTCAAGAAAATGGAGTTAGATAAGAGAGAGAAGAGGTTTTCGAATGGGAACGGAGGGAGAACATTTTCGAATGAAAAGGTAGAGAAGATTATTCATTTTCGAACTGGGAGGAAAAAAATGGTGGATAGAGCATTTTTTGATCCATTATTTTTCGAGTGGCTTTTTTTGAATAGAAAAAGCCAATTTTTTTTTTTAATTTTAAGTGATAATTCTTAAAAAAAATATTTCGTCTTGGTGCTTTAAGTGATTTGATTTCAGTGTTAAGCCGAAAACCAAACACGGCCTTAACCAGAGCACTCCTTCCTCAACTTTGTAACTTCTGAAGTTTTCTAATTCTTAATGGTACTAATTGGGCCCATCTAATTTTGTGAGTAAGGTTCTTTCATATAACCTTCAATCCATGCTTGATGTATAAGTCTAATAAAGTCATTACTTAATAATAAAATTCAAGACTAATCATTATCATCAAGAATTTTGTTTGACTTCAGATGCTATAGAAGGTTATATTTCATCATTTTTTTTTCATTATGATCAAAATTAAAAAATCCTAAAAATTAAAAATATTTGGAACGAATAAATATTACAAGATGGGCTCAAAGATATTCACAAATCAGTGAGAAACCATATTTTATGATAGTTTATTCACTAAGTTAATTCGAATTTGAGATTAGATTTAATGGAGATTAGATTTTAACAAGGAATTTTCTTTAGAGCAATTTTATTTTGTGCTTATATATGAACATACATGACTAATACTCAATAACATATATCATTATAGAACACAATTTCAATTAGATCTAAGGAATGTTCTCTAGAGATTATGAGTCAATATGAAACTCAAACATTGAGAATACATATTCCACGCGAAATGAAGATGAATTATATTTACTTGAAGTGATAAAATGCATCCATATGACATCTCCACAATAAAAGAGAAAGCTATGTTGGCTATCGAAGACATGCTAAGTGAAGATAAAACAAATATTATCACAAAAAAGTAATCTATGTATAGAACACAATTGTTCTCCATGTCGACGTCTACATAATTAATCAAATTTTGATCTTATTTCATTATTTATCACAAGTATATAATACAAATACAAGTAATAATCATATAACATGACAATTTGAGAATGTCTCAGAATAACCAAGATGAGAGTGAGACCAAGCATATCTCAGACCCATGTTTGATAGTTGATCTAGGGCATAAAATCATTATACTTAGTATGATCTCAACCCTTAATTTAGAATGTTCTCTCTATTGAAAGTCTTTGCATCATTTTTGAAATTTCTTTTCTATTTAAAGTTTCTCTCTCATATTTGACCTATGAGTTTCACTTGTGTGAGGCAAGAGTTAGCTGACTTTGATTCCTAATGAGTGCAATTCCTAGTCAAAGAAGGTTGTGTAACAAGGCTAAGCTTACATTTCATGACAAATGGTATCATAGGCATGCTGTTAGTATGGTATCAATCTTAAAAATTAATAATCATGCTCATGGTGCTCTTGATACGAAGGCAAAGGGAAAGAAGGGTTATTTTGAAAGATAAAGTGTTTTAGGAGAAATATGGTTTTAATCTTAATGAATGAAGAACACATGGGTGAGAAGTAAGGTGCCCTCGATGCTATGATCGACGAGCTCACTTAAAATAGCATTGTTTAGGGAAGCATGTTGGCACCTATGTAGCAAGAGATGAAGGAAAAGAGAATAAGACTTTCAATTTATAGAAAAATAATAGAAGATGACATGTTTGTTATAACACACTGGCCTCGATTGAATACTCCTAAGTTGAAAGAGTTTAAGGAACAATACTTCCTAGCAATGAACATCTTTATAGATGCAATCGAAGTTATTACTACTCTTCGCATTTTATAGGTATGAAATTCATTTGGTTGTATAGAAGAAGTAATGATGTGAGGCACATAAGGCACTCCCATTGAAACAGGGCAGAATTTTAAGAGAGGTTTATCAATAATTATATCTATAATATGTGGAAGATGAAGCAAGAATAGAGAAATGAAGGCTTATGCAATATGGGAAAGTACAAGAATATGTATGAGATTCCTCATAGGCCATAGCTCATGCTCCAAATTTTTAATTTAGGAAAAATGAAGACACTTTTTTTCTTTTATAGAGTTTTAAACCTTGGGGAAAACAATGAGACAAAGAAAAGGTATTCAAATTTTCACTCGGCCCATGCCATAGCAAAATCCTTGGAGGAATTCAATGGGTAAGAGAATTTGGATCTTCTTAAAAAAAAAGATAGAAGCAAAAGAGATAGAGAGTTCAAAGACAATAATACAAATGTTTTTTTTAATTCTTATAATATAAGATCATGACCCCTGACATGATCTCGATCATTAATGTAGGAGGAGGCTCTTTCTATGCAAGGAGAGTTTTCCACCACTTGTATCAATTAAAAGTAAAAAAAAAATATTCTCTCTAAATTTTTTTCTTTTGATTGGATCACTTGTTGGCTTCTCTTGGATGAGGCAAGAGTAGTCTGACATGAGCTCATGAAAAGTATAATTTCTAATACATAACTACACTAAAGTTTGTATTTATAAAACATGAAGCTGCAAGTTTTCCCATAGAAGGCCTGCTAGAAAAAAATAAAAGGAAAGGAGAAACAAAACATGTAGAAAATGGAGTAAGACATTTCAGTCTCCTAAGACATGATCTCGAGAAAAACATGTAGAAGAGAAGTACATTAGCTCATTAACCTTGCTTCTCTCTAGAATGAGAGTGCATGATGAACCTTATTCAATCTCTCTCTCTCTCTCTCTCTCTCATTCTCACACACTCTCTCTCATTCTCACTCACTCACTCTCTCTCTAATTCTCTCATTCTCTCTCTCTCTCTCATTATCTCTTTCTCTCATTTGTTTTCTATTTCACACACTCTCTCTATCTCACTCACACTCTCTATCTCACTCACACTCTCTCACACACACTCTCTCATTATTTCTATATTTCACACTCTCTATCTCACTCACACTCTCTCTCACACTCTCTCATTATTTCTATATTTCACACTCTCTATCTCACTCACATGCACTCATTCTCTCTCTATTTCATTCTCTCTCTATTTCATTCTCTCTCTCTCTCTCTCTCATTCTCTCTCTCTCATCCTCACATTCTCTCTCATTCTCAAACTCTCCTTCTGTCACACTCGCTCTTTCATTCTCATACACTCTCTCATTCTCTCTATTTATATCTCATTTTTTCTCTCATTCTCTCTGTCGCGCACTCTTATGTTTTCTCATTCTCTCATTTATCTATATATCTCATTCTCTATCTCTCTCTCATTCATTCTCTCTCTCTCTCACATTCATTCTCTCTCTCTCTCTCTCACATTCATTCTCTCTCTCTCTCTCTCACATTCATTCTCTCCCTCTCTCTCACATTCATTCTCTCCCTCTCTCTCACATTCATTCATTCTCTCTCTCTCTCATTCATTCTCTCTCTCTTTCACATTCATTCTCTTTCTCTCTCATTCATTCATTCTCTCTCTCTCACATTCATTCTCTCTCTCTCTCTCACATTCATTCTCTCTCTCTCTCTCATTCATTCTCTCTCTCTTTCACATTCATTCTCTCTCTCTCTCTCTCTCTCTCATTCATTCTCTCTCTCTCTCTCTCTCATTCATTCTCTCTCTCTCTCTCATTCATTCTCTCTATCTCTCTCTCATTCATTCTCTCTCTCTCATTCTTTCTCTCTCATTCATTCTCTCTCTCTCTCATTCATTCTCTCTCTCTCTCTCATTCATTCTCTCTCTCTCTCACATTCATTCTCTCTCTCTCACATTCACTCTCTCTCTCTCACATTCATTCTCTCTCTCTCTCACATTCACTCTCTCTCTCTCTCTCTCTCATTCATTCTCTCTCTCTCTCTCATTCATTCTCTCGCACTCTCTCATTCATTCTCTCTCTCTCTCATTCATTCTCTCTCTCTCTCTCATTCATTCTCTCTCTCTCTCTCTCTCTCCATTCAGTTCCTCTTCTCGACTTCTGCTTGGTTTGTTGGTGATCAGATAAGTTTCTATTCTTCGGTTGTGCTCCATGCAACAAGTGATCTAATAGAACAAATCTATCTTAAAGTTATTGAACAATACATCAAGCAACAACTGAACACATCATCACTGAGAATAACCAAAGACCCAGGTACTGCATTTTTTTTTTTTGTGAAAATCACAAGCAACATAGTTAAAAACAAATGAACACGTTTTTTTTTCCTTTTTTGTGTTATTTGGAATATTAATCAACAATTGCTACCACTACCGAGTGCTCATATGCAGAAGAAGCGTGCTTTCAAAGGCAAAATTTAAAGACTACTATCTGCACTAGTCATTCACATCATGCGACTTCTGCAACAAGCACTTCTGCCCTCAAAAGAAATGCACTGCCCATATACAACAAATGTACCCTTTTCCCCGACAGTGCTATGCCTTACATTATATTCACATCAACGATAGCATTGAAACAAAGCATATAAATATCATTACAAATGGTCCCCAACCATACCCACCCCCATACACAATAAATACTGAAAGTCTCCTCTGCCTGAACTACAGGCCTAAAAAACACTGGGCTAGGCTAGGGCGGCAGTGATGGGTGCTTCCAATGTTGATTTCTCCAGGCGGAACGACAAATAGTAAAGTCCTCTGTCTGAACCACAGGCTCACAAACGAAGAACCTTGCGCTCAGGCGCCGATCACGGGGGTTTCCAATGTTGATTTCTCCAGTTTCATCGTACCCTCGCTGTTGCCGCCACTGGAAGCGGAGGGCGACTCTGTGCGATTGATCTCTTCCATACTCCCTCGCGCTTCATCATCGTCAATGACGCTCACTGCTGGTGGCACCTTCTCTGGCTGAGGAACCAATTGGCCGAGCGACGAACGTAATGCCGGCAGTATGCTCTCTCTAGATCTGGAGATCTTATTCCACCGTGGTTTCTTCAAATCTCTCTCCACGCCACGAAGTTTTCTGTTCGACCCTAGGGACCCCAAGTTTCCTTCATCTTCACTGGGCTCATGACGCTTCCTAGGTGGGGGCCGGTAGTCTTCGTCGTCGTCATCGTCGTAATCGACCAGCCCGCCAGATCTAGCAGGAAACAAACACAAAGAACAAGATTTCAGCCACATCGTGAGTACAACTCATGTGTTGATGAAAACTCAAAAATTACTGTCGATTGGATCTGAATGAGATCTATATATATATATATATTGATACAACTCTCAAATTATATATACAGCGCAAGAACTAGGGCATGAGCAATTTCTGGTTTTTTATGGATTCTGATAAAAACTAGGGCATGGGCGCCATTTTTAACAAGTTGCAGAAGATCGAGGAAAAAATCAAGATCAATCTCTTAGAAAAATGGCCTTAACAGAAGAAAAGCAACATACCTCAGAGATTCAAAATTGACTACTACTCCCCCATTGGAAACAACAGGCTGCCTTTGTGGACATTCAGCATGGGATGCAGAAGCCGTGGCTGTATCTGCTTCTTCGCTGATTACAAATTCACGTTCAGGGGCTGTGGTGAAGAGCACGACGGCAAAACTGCCTAATTAGTTAAAGAAAGGAGGACATACTTCTCCTCGCTGAAATATTCCTCCTCTTCTTTCTCCAGAGCACGTTCATCAATTCGTTTCCTTGGCCTCAATATATTTCCAGCATTTTCGGCTGCATAATTCTCCAAACCCTGCAAGCATACTAATTACAGCCGAGAGAAAAAAAAAAAGAAACACAGTGACAGAGTTGACTCTATGCCTTGCGCACCAAAAAGTACCTGTTCGTATTTAAGTTTGAGAGAGCGTACTGAGGACAAATGCTCAAATTTAACCAGCTCACTCCAAAAGGAATCAACTATATACTTGAGCAATGGTTTCAAATTTTCCTGCGATAATTACAATTTTAAAAATTTAAATGTTTTTGTGTGTGCATTCTTGGTTCTTATCCAGTACACACTCCCACCAAATACAGAATCTAAAAGATGTATATACATACATACATACATACATCTATATATATAGATATCTATATAGATATATATATATCGATATAGATTATATAGGTGTATATGTGTGTGAGTGTAGATGTGTATATATATATAGATGTGTGTGTGTGTGTAGATGTGTGTATATATATATAGATGTGTGTGTGTGTGTGTATAGATGTGTGTATATATATATATATAGATGTGTGTGTGTGTGTGTGTGTGTGTGTATAGGTGTGTGTGTGTGTGTAAATGTGTGTGTGTATATCAGCAAGCCTTATCCCTTATAAATCAGAGAGACCATGCCTGACTATCTCAAGGCCAAACCAGAGAACTACAACCGTTGGGAAAAAATACTTATAATCGCATCAAAGTATTAAGTATAATGATAACTCCTTTAATCTTGATCCAATCAAAATGTTATAGGTCAATATCAATGGGCTTAAGTTAGAATCTATATAACTCAACTTAACCATGGATTGGATAGGCCTGGAGCTTAATTTTCTCTATTAGAACCTCAGACCCATCGAGAGCCAAACTTGGGTCATATTGAAGCTTGACTCATCATGTGTATTGGTCGAAGTATTCACTACGTTCTGAGAAACAAATTATCTCAAATTATGAAATTGAGCAAAAAAAAGTATCTCATAGATCTTATTGAATAAAGATCAAATGAACGATACGATCTTGAGCATCCTAGCCACTCCAAGTCATGTTAAAACACAAAAAAGTAAATTTCAAAAGACATTACAAGAGAGAGTGAATGAGAGAGAGAGTGAGAGAGAGTGTGAGTGAGAGAGAGCAAGAGAGAGAGAGATACAAGAGAGAGGGAGGGAAAGAGAGGGAGGGAAGGAGAGAGAGGGAGGGAGAGAGAGAGAGGGAGGGAGGGAGAGAGGGAACGAGAGGGAGGGAGGGAGAGAGAGGGAGAGGGGGGGAGAGGGGAGAGAGAGAGAGAGGGAGAGGGAGAGGGAGAGAGAGAGGGAGAGGGAGAGAGAGAGGGAGAGGGAGAGAGAGAGAGAGGGAAAGAGAGGGAGGGAGGGAGAGGGGGGGAAAGAGAGGGAGGGAGGGAGAGGAGGGGAAAGAGAGGGAGGGAGAGGAGGGGAAAGAGAGGGAGGGAGAGAGAGAGAGAGAGATTGAGGGAGAGAGAAAGAGAGTGAGAGGGATAGAGAGAGAGTGTGTGTGAGAGGAAAAGAGAGAGTGTGTGTGTGAGAGGGATAGAGAGAGAGTGTGTGAGAGGGATAGAGAGAGAGAGGGGAGAGAGAAAGAGGGAGAGAGAGAGAGAGAGAGGAGATGAAGTAGGTACCTTGCGTATGTATTCGAACAATTCTAAAATTGTAGAATTCAATAGATTATAACGGCTTCCATTCCTAACAAAAGCATCCACAATCGGTTTGAGGAGGTTGTTTTGGACAAAATGATTCATCAGATCATCATCCTGTGCAAGATAATATCAAGAGAAGCATCATTCACTAGGCATTCATCACAGCAAAACAGTTTGTTAGGTCTGGACATGCTTTCTGCTAAAGCTCTAGCAGTCTAGTACCAGTAACACTTGTTCTAACTGAATTCTTATGAGCCTATACTTTTCTGATTTGTATAATTAAAAGAATATTCTTCCAAGCGACGCAAAGCTTCCAACAAATTGTCTATCAGGCACAGGCCACCCCTCTCGCATACATCATGCAAACTCGATTGTTAAAGATTTGTTTTCGAACTCAAATCCATGAAGAAAAAAATCACAAATTAATAGACGTCAAGAACAAAAAAAAAAAAAAAACCTTCAAGAAAATAAAGTTAGGAAAAAACTAGGAAAAGTAGAAATATGGAGCATATACTTCAATATATAAAAAAAAACATAATAATAAGAATGAAGTAGAAATCAAAGTAAATGAAAGTCATAAAAATGAGAATGTTAAAAAAAAATTGAACACAAAAATAATTCAATCAAGATGATACCTAGAGAACTGTTTAATGTAGTTATTATTTATGCAGAGCAAATAAGAAGTTTAGTTTCAAGATATGTTTGTGTATTTCATGTAGGAATGGCGCAATAGATTTTAAAAGTGTTGCATTTTCCCCCAATTTTTTGTTATTTTTAGGTTTTGATGGGAATACTCAACTTATGAGTTGTCCCAATCACTTTTATCCATTATGTAAGAACCATAATTGTTAAATCGAAATTTAAATCAAGAATCAAAATGCTTGATTAGTTAATCGATAATCAAGAATCAAATCGAATCATGAATTATTCTTTTATGATTTTTTTTCGCGTTAATTAATTTTATTTCTTACAGTTAACCATTTTTTTTTTGTATTTTAATTTTAATTTTTGTGATTTTTTTGGTTTTTTATTACTTTTTTATGTTAAATTCGTAATACCAAAGGTTAATGTTACTTTTTTCCACGTTGATTGATTCCTACAGTTATCAAATTTTTTTAGTATTTTAATTTTTATTTTTTACGATATTGTTCCCTTGAGAATCGATATAAAATCAATACACGTGAATCGATTCTCGATTCAGTGATTCAATCTTCATTTCATACATATTTTCGATTCTTTTAAAGAATTCGAAAAATTCCGTGCCCGGGCCCGTGCCATGCCGTGCCTGGCCCGTGCCGTGCCTGACCCGACACGGTTCGGCCCGCGACATGACACACCGGCACAGGTTTGTCTCATGCCGGGTGTCCCATGAGCCCGACCCCACGATGCCCCTCCCGCAAAAAAAGACCGCGGGTCGTGCTTGATTCGACCCGACCCGCGGTCCCCCGTATCCCGAACCTCTCAGACAGGCAAGCCCGAGCGGGCCAAGCAAGGCACGGCACGGCCCGCCGTGCCTACGGGCCGTGCCGGGCTCGACTGTTTTAAACCGTGCCCGGCCCGACACGGTACAGTAATCGTGCCCGGCCCGACACGGTACAGTAACCGTGCAGTGCCCGGCCCGACACGGTACAGTAACCGTGCAGTGCCCGGCCAAGCACGGTAGCACGATCGTGCCCTAAAAAAACGTGCCGGCCCAGCCCGTTTGACACCTCTAATTATAGCAATATGCTTTTTTTCTTTTCCAATTGTTATTCCTCATATCATAGTAACAATTGGCTCTGCTCATATGACTACCCATGATACGACAAGTATGACTAGTTTTGAGGATAATAATAACACCTCTTATAAGACGGTGCATCATAGGGGGGAGCCGAGTGTAAGTATTCCATTGGACATAACATGTGATTTTTTACGAGAGAGTTAATAAATTGTGCTCCAACAAATACTCCCCTCAAACAACATAAATAACATCACATATTGGATTATGCTCCATCAGATACTCCCCTCAATCATAATGGATAATCTTTTCAAGAGAGTTTATTCGTTGAATCTACCATGTATAATTACAATTTAGAAAAGTGATCTACCAGATAATTACCATATCAAATACATATTTATAATATTAATATAACTAATTATTTCAAGATTATCTCATATAGTCACACTTTGGTGTTATTCTTCACGTACGTAAATATGAAAAATAAGAAATATTTAAACTTAGTATTTTACACCTCTGGCTAATAAATTATGTATACTCCAATTGAGCTCTAACTATTACAAATCAAAATTTATCCCCGAGGTACTATAATTTTTGAGAGAAGTTGCCATATGAAAAAACTAATAATCAGAGACATGAATATATTAAAATTACTCATTTTATAACTTAAAATATACATTAAACTTAATCATCATGGACAATTAACAAATATTATTAAATTTCTTCTTTCGCCAACACCACTTTCCATTTGATAATTAGATTGATAAAAGTACTAATTTAGATATTCTTTCATTCATGATAAAAGCATAAAATATAATGAAGCAGAGATAGATTTAGTTTTATCCAAGCCATCTTTGTGTCACACAAAGATGGGTTTTTATTATGGTCACCTAAGGTATAAGTATGAAAGTGTGATGAAATTTATCCAGGTGCTTTTATCTTTTCATGTTGTGCTAAAATTGATGGCGATGCACTTATATGCACTTATACGATTGGATATATGAGAAAAGAAATTTGTATATTTATACGACAAAATTAAATTTAGATTCAGACGATTAAAGCAGTTTTAGACTTTTAGTTAGAGGTGTCAAACGGGCCGGGCCGGCCCATTATTTTAAGGCAAGATCGTGCTTCCGTGTCGGGCCGTGCCGGGCTGTGCCTTGGCTGGCCCGCTCGGGCATTCCTGTCCGAGCGGTTCGGGATACGGGGGACCACGGGTCTGGTCGAATCAGACCCGACCCGCGGTCTTTTTTTGCGGGAGGGGCATCATGGGGTCCGGCTCACGGGACACCCGGCACGGGATAAACCCGTGCAGGTTTGCCGTGCCGCGGGCCGAACCGTGGCCGGCACGGCAAGGGCCCGGGCACAGAATTTTTCCGTGCCGGGCCGGGCCAGCCCGGTTGACACCTCTACTTTTAGTGAACCATGCTCTTAGTCTTAGCTTGCGTTTCTGCTGAAGCGCAACATCAAATTTGAATTGCGCATACCAACAAAAATCAACAGAAGAGAAGCTGACTTGCCCTGTGGGAGAAAATGGCACGCACGAATCGCACAGCTGCAACCACAAAACACTTCTCTCTTCTGTGCATCAGCAGCAAAACCTTCTCGACGGCATTGCTAAACAGAAAGTTGCACCTGCCAACCAAAGAAAAACAGGCATGTGTTTTTTGCAGCCAAAAGAAGATGAAACAGAACAAAACGCATCTCAGCGCACAAGTTCCCACAGGCATACTTTATTCTAGCTGGACGGTGGATGGCACAGAAGCACAGCAGGTCGCAGATGATCAAGAGAATTTCAGGCTCGATGACGATCTCGTTTTCAGTCTTTCCATTCATACCAGAGGATTTACCACTCGACCAGGGACTGCCCTCAGCTGGGCAGGACGCAGCTATAAACCCCACTAATTGGGACAGGTGCTTCTCGAAGAAAATCTTGGCCACATGGTCTCTCTGCTGCATCTGTGATAAACAAGATCAAACAACAACGATGGCAACAAATTGAAGGCAGATTAATCTCTGGTGCACGCGCGAACAACTCTCATCTCGCATGTCACAACGGCCAACGATAAATCAAGACATGCATGGAGCGTGGTATGTCAGCGGAGCGCACTGAGGCTCAGCCTCATCATTGAGATGATGAGAAAGATCAGAATAGGCATGTGACACCGACTAGCTTACTGACACACTGATCATCATAGCATGTGGATTTCCCAAATACACATTAAAAAAAAAAAAAAAAAGCTCTGCACCATGATAGGCATCTGTGATCCTCCAGTATCCAACAAGCTACGAAGAATCTCAAGAAATTGATAGTGCAAGTCCTTCCCAAAGCCCGTTACAATTCCTTTGACCTGCACATAAATTGGTGGAACGACAGAATGATTAGGGTTTAAGATTTAGGGTTTAAGGTGATGGTAAAACATGTGTTTGTTAAAATTTTTCTAAGTGTTTGTTAATGGTAAAACATGTTTCATGATATCAAACTGAGTGTAGCACTGGTGCACCAAGAGGGTGAGGGAAAAACATACTGCACACCCACCATACATGGCTGAGTTCAATAGTGTAGCACTGATGCACCATTTTCTGGCAATAGCAGAAGTGCGTGCGTGCGTGTGAGATAGAGATAAAGAGAGAGACTGGTGTAACAAGGTTGGTGTGCATGTGCGTATAGTGTTGGAGCGTGTGTATGTGCGTGTTGTCGGTACAATAAAGGTGTACAGTGGGTGCACCAAGTCTACACCATGTGAGTGTAGACTTGGTCACATGCTCATCTCAGATAACAGAGATATATAAAGTAGTTTAATAACTTATTGGGATGAAATTACAAGAGATAAGTAAGTTTAAGCAAGTCAAAGTTTAATTAACTCATTTGACTAAACTAATTACTTAACACTTAGAGGTTCATCCAGTAGAAGTGAGAGAGTGAGACATATAGAGTGGCAATAGCAGAATATAGACAAAACAAATATGCCAAAACCCTAGGCAGCAGGCACACATGTTGCCAAGACTTACATGTGCCTTCTCCACAGAGATATAATATTCTAACAAAAAAAAAAAAAAAAAAAAAAATTCATACACAATCTCTACATTTGCATTGTGATGTTATAATTCTTGTGTTTTCCCCGTTGAATCCCTAGGGTCTGCACTCCCTAAATTACTGGCTCTGATACCATGCAAAATATTAAGCAAAAAAAAAAAAAAAAAAAAAAAAAAAAAAAAAAAATCACAAAATACAAAAAAAACACACAAAATAAAATATGTACAAAATAGCCTTATATTGAATAAGGCCAAAAAATAATAATAAAAAATAAATAAATAATAATAAACTTAATCTAAAAGATGTACAAAGTCGGCCCTTATATAAAAGAAAAGTTTAATTGGTGCAAACCACAAATTTGATACTCTCATTCATAGTACAATGAAGTAAAATAATAAATAAAATAAAATAAAAATGTACAAAATACAAAGTTGCAAGTTGTGAGCTATAACATCCTCCTCAAACTAATCGTAATAATTCAAAACATTTAATTTTGTGCAAAAAATATAAGTTGAGAAATTTTTAAAGTATTTGTAAAGATGTATGATACTTGCTTTGTTTTCTGAATACATGTTATAACACTGATCTTGTAATAAATATTATCTTCAAGGAAGAAATAATTCACTTTTATGTACTCTTTTGCTCATGAATTAATGGATTGAAGGCTATATTTTGATGCATAACTATTATAATAAAGATCAGTATGAGAGAAAATTGAATACATGATTTCTTCGAGTATATGTCATATCCAAGGTATCTCACAAATAAGTATCATCTACTCTCTAAAATTTACCTTAGAACTAAATCACAAAAAATATGAAAACATGTCGTAGACCTCTTTTTTATGTAAGCTGGCGCCAAGCTGAAATATGAATGTCAAACTAACTATAAGTATTCTTCATCACAAAAAAATATTGTCCTTGATACTTCCTCAGATATGTCAATATGCAAATAATTGTGTTTGGATGAACAAGCTAATGAGAATCTAGAAAAGGATTAAACATACTGACTATATATACTATAATCAATCTGATAATAGTAAATAGTTAATTTTTTTATGTTTATCTCATAAGTAATAAAATCAATAAAAAAAATTACAATAGAAATAAAATTAACTTTTAGATTAATAGGAGTATCCGCTTAAGTATAATCCAAAGTTTAACTCATATAATTGTATCAAATACAAATCTCAATTATTACCGGACAATGTGTCAGGATTAAAACCTCACTTTAATACCAAATATCAAGAGAATCCGAGATACCTGGAATGCCCTTCCAATACCAAAAGTAAAGATCTCAAAATTATTATTCAGGATATCAAAGAAGAGGAAGAGAACTCTCAAAAATAAAACATACACAACGCACAATAGAACATATGAGGAAGAGAAGAAAAAAATATAGAATTGTAAAAGAAAAATTTTACTAAATTGATAATTATTTTTCTTTTTCATGTGTATTACATTTATATTTACACATATTTATATAGTATAAGCAAAAAATCTATTTAAGCTTTATATCTAAGTCAAGACATTATGTTCTCATGTTACAATTTTTAAATTATACGGTGATACTAAAAAATAAGATTCCAACTTAATTTGATAATGTATCCAACCATCATAACACAAGATAGATAGCGACTCCATTCAAGTATCAACTTTACAAATTAGGTCATAACACCAAACACATGTATTAACTCTATTCAAGTCACGACTTAGAATTTAGGTCATACCCACATTCATGTCACGACTTCATAATTCATATCACAACACTAAATATAAATTATGACTCTATTCATGATTACAATTTTACAACTCAGGTCACGACACCAAACACATGAAATCTTTTAGTCATTCAAGTGAAAATTTCATAATTCAAATGACTTTGTTGAGGTCACAATTTCACAATTGAGATTGCGACATTGAACATGTTTGTAGTTTCAAAAACATGAATAAATCCTAACATTCTCTCACTTGATAAATACTTCTTCTTGAATCTAGTCTAAGCTTTAAATCAATTAGACTTTTCTGCACTTAGTACCCTAGTCAAGTAATTAGAGTTCTAATAATCAACTTTCTACTAGCGAATTAGTCTATGATCAACTCGCTTTTAACGAAATAATATTGAATATCAATGTGTTTTTTTCAAGCACGAATATCTTATTGCAATTAAACATGTAAGCAACATGTATTCTATATTAGTGGATGAGGAAAAGGATCTCTTTGGTAAAGACAACCTTTGTCAACCTTTTGCTCATTCATTTCTTAGATCCACCATGCAAGTTAAACATATATATACTTGTAAATCTTTTAATATCTACATTTTCATCCCAATCAATATCAACCATCAACAACTCTAATGAATTCAAAAATCTCTTATTGTAGTTACTATCAAACTGCAATTCAAAATCAAAGATTTTACGAATGTACCTAAGTACTCTTTTAATAACATTCTAATGATCATTCCCTGGGTTAGATATGTATCTGCTCAGCATTCCCACAACATGTGAAATATTGAGTATAATACATACAATTACATACATCATACTTTCGATAGCAATAGTATACGAAATGAAAGGTATCTTTTCTTTTTCACGATGAGTAGTAGGGTGGTGCTCAGTCATCAACCTCATCCCAGTCGCCATGGAAGTTCCGACCCACTTCTAATTGGATATGTTCTACTACTCAAGATACAACATCCTTCTTTATCACTCTCTCCAAATCTTTAAGCTTAGGATAAAATTTTCGGTCTTAAGATCAGCCATGTCAAACCTCTCAGCTAGTAAATTTTTCACCATATTAGTCATTTTTTTATTATTTCCAACAAATAATAGATTATTACATATAAAATTAGAATAAAAGATATTATCTAATCATCTTGTATATACACAGTGATTAATATCTCATCTAATGAATCGGAGCTACAAGACGAATGGGTCGAACTTTTGATACCACATCCCCAGAGACTACTTCAACCCATACAATGACTTTTCTAGTTTTCCCACCAAATTTTCTTTATATTTCACCTAGAAACTAGTCAGAGCACTATATAAATTTCTTCCTCCAAGCTTCCGTGAAGAGAAACTATCTTCACATATAGTAGCTACACAACTTTCAAATCATACCTTGTCGCAGTAGCTAACACCACCCATATATAAAATATTTTTACTATAAGAAAGAATATATTATCATAGTCTTGGTGAAATTTTCACTAAACTAATAATTATTTTATGTTCTTGTGTATGTTACATTTTTATTTATATTTACAAATACTTATATATAAAAATAAAAAATATCTTTAAACCTAAGACTTAAGTCATGACAACATATTATCATATCGCAACTTCATTCAAGTTGCGATACCAAAGAACAAGATAACAACTTGAATTTTTAAGACATGTAATCACAACACAAGATAACTAGCAACTCAGTTCAAGTCACAACTTGACAAATCAGGTAGTGACACCGAACACATATATTGCCTTCATTCAAGTCACAACTTTATATTTCATGTTCGTTCAGGTTGTGAGTTCATAATTTAGGTTACGACACTGAATACATATTATAACTTCATTAAAGATCAAGATATTATAATTCAGGTCGCGACATTTAACACAATTGAGGTTTATGCTATAGTGATGTACTATATTGGCTTTTAATTATTCAAATCATGACTTAACAATTCAAATCGCTACTTTGTTCATGTCGTGACTAAATAATTGAGGTCACGATACTGAGCACATATTTTAGCTTCAAAAAATATGAGTCAATCCTAATACAAAACTTCTTATAGAATAAGCCACATCAATTCAAAAAAAGTATATAAGTCCTACAAGATTTTTCATCTGAAAATATGACTAAAGATACTCTTTGAGTTGTGAGATTTTCAGCTCATCATCCCCTATAACTAAATTATTATCCACATACATAATGCATCAAATCACTGTATCATCAGGGCTCCTAAAAAAATGATAGCACACATATGTAAAGATTACAAATCCAATAAAGAGAAGAGATGTGTGCATGTATCTGCATAGTGCACACTGCACATGTGTTCATGTTATAGTGCACACACGCATGAGTTGAACAAAAAGGAAATTAACATTGTTGTGCATCATTAATAACAACCATCAAATACCCTCTATTTGCAAAAGTCATTGACATCATGAAGAACCTAGCGGCACCATTTTTTGAAGACGATGGCGGCGAAAACCACTAATGATTATGGTACTATCTACCAAACCTGAAAACTCAGGATTCATTTTTTTTTTTCTTTGCATCTAAGTACCAAGAGTCCCAAAACACTAATTTAGTAAAGCTATTCAAAAAGCCCAAAAATTTTTAGGTCTCTAATTTGATGAAAACCCACATTAGGGCTCCCTAGGGGGTGATTCTCTTAGGTTTTTTTTTTTTTTGATTGATTGGATAATTGAAGTAAAAATTATAATTATTAAATCTAGAAACCTAAATTATACTCATTGACATATTGGTCACGGTATAAACATATGTAGGAGTTTCATTCTAATATACACAATTTAAAAGTGTAAGTTATACAAGAGACAATTGTGAAGTATTATTTCCAGATAAGAAATCGAGAATACTACAAAATATTGAGAGACAAACTGACTATTAGAGTTATCTAGAAATCTTCACAAAATTCACCTATCAAGAAACTTAGTAGAAAATATATATATATATATAATTTTTTTCTAATGCAACAATAAATATTTTTTTAGGTATTCTTAAGTATGTCACTAGTACTCAAATTTAAGAGTTTTTAATCATCGATAAGAGAACCAATACTAGTATTACTGATAATCATTCCATAACTACTACTTTCTTTTCTTGTTCTAAGATAATTTAATGTTATAATATTCAAATTGATTATTAATTTTTTTTACTATAATATATTTATTTCTAATTATCATGTTAATCTACTTTTAATGAGTCATCTTTTCAAGCAACTCGATTATGACTTTATTTTCTTTTCTAACTAGAAAAGAAAATAAAGTCTTTGCTAACTAGAAACCTAACTTAACTAGAAGAGTCCTTGTGAACTATTTTGCAAATTGAGATTGTGATAAAATCCCTTTGGGATGGTGCAGCACAAGATCATTCTTCAATAAGATGGTGGACTGTGTGGTGTATAGGGGTCATTGATTTAACATATGGGAATTGTTAGATGATGGCATGTCTTTGTTTTTCAAGGTGTATGTGATTGGTTACACTGTTACTTTCAAAAAAGAGGATATACCAACATTCCCAGCAGCGCAGCTCCTTCTTGCTCTGCAACATAAGAACGCAATGTGCTGGCATCCAAATTCAAGAAAAGAAGAAGGATGTCTGTCCTGCAACCAATATCAGTTTATGCCATATTTGAAAAATTGGAAGAACAAGAACACACACACACACACACACACACACAAAACATGGAAATAAAAAAATTATAATAATAATCCTTAGGGAGCAGATTACCCAAGCGAAACAAGTTCATCGTCTGGACTTCTCAAAGTGTCAGTGACAATGTCAAAGATGCCCTGATCCATCAAAACCCTACAAATAAAGTAATAAAATCAACTTCCATGCATTTTTTTACTGTCATGTTTGGAGTGACAGAAAATAAAATCTCTAGGGCAAAATACCGAAAAATTGGTATCTGTTGGACTGCGTGGGCGCTCTTGCATAAACCACAAAACTCAAGCAAGAAGGAGACCTATTTTAAGAGAGAACAAAAATATATTTATTCTAAAAAAATAAGAAATAGGTGAGGCACCACACAGAGATACACAAGCAGAAACAGATAACATAGTTATACGTGAGCATTAGCCTCCTGCAATTTAAATTGAACAAATTTAGCAAATCTAATTTTAATCAAAAAAAAAAAAAATTGATAATAGACACAACAATGCTGAACAATGTTTTCTCTTAATTGATTGCACCACCATGACATATTTATAGAAAATAGTTTAGCAAGAGGATCATAGTTATGAAAGGCGCGCTTTAAGCACTGCAAGGTTCAAGTCACAACCACTACCCAGAATAATGCCTCGCAAACCCAAGATATGTGTCTTATTAACGAAGCGCGACTTATAGACCACATTGAATCATATTTTATAAAATTAATATAATTTATTTATTAATTGTATAATAAAATTTATATAATTTCATCATATTCTTCTTTTAAAAGCTTAGGATCATAAATTTTTTATTAATTAAATTATATGTCGAACATATTTTTATAAAATTAATAAAAATTCTAGGTTATATTTCACTTCACTCACTCTCACACCTTGTGCTACGCCTTACGTCTACGCTACAAGAGATTTTTTGCACCTTAGTATGCCTCGGCGCACCTAGTGTCTTTTCAAAACTATGAAGAGAATAAGATATCGTGTCTTTGTTTGATAACAAACCCATTGACCTAAGTTCGTTAGGCATCAAGATTGAGACCTTTCTGGCGAGACCACTCCGATTTGCTAGGGATAAGGCTCGGCAAGATTAATAAACCTCTCAAACCCCACGTGACAAGAGCCAAGTGAAGTGGGTACAATCTTAGTTCATCAAGATTAATGTTCATGGTGAAAAAGAAATTAAATTCTATTTTGTATATATTTAGAAGACACTAGGGTGATACTAAATTATAACAAAAGATGTGTCCGAGCTAAGGCAACACGTAATTGTGATGTCATCACAGTGGATAAGACAAAATTATAGTAATTGTGATGATGACTATTGTAGCCAGCACAATTTACCATGATGTCAAAACCAAGGGATTAGGCGAGTAATTTTGCATCACCAAGGTAAATGGGTATTATCACAAGAAAGGTAAATTAAGGTGAGAACGACTCGATAGAAGGGTCCAACGGGCCTGGCAAACAAAGCCCGGCCTGCTGCTCAGCCCAAAAGAGCCATGCCGAGCATGACAAGGCCAAGAGCCATACCAGAACTATACGCGGGCTGGCCCATATCGAATCGCGGCACGGCTCATGCCGGACCTTGCCAAATGGTCTGGCATCTTTGGCACGACCGACACAAACAAGCACGAAGTGTAGACTTCACATACCTATTGATGCTGAAAATATAAAAAAAAAAAAAAAAAAAACATAGCCACATGATGTCCAGGCTCCTAGTTTTTTTAATATTTTATTAATATGGTTGTGTGGGGTACATGTGCCACATTTTTCGACTATCCAATAGTACCTATGATGCATGCCAAAGTCGTTGTCGAATAAACATTACTATATAAGTTTTAAAAAAAGAAAAAAAAAAATTATTAAGAATTCAATAAATCTCAACCGTTGGATTTGTGTCCAAGAGTTCTAGACAAAAATCCAACTATTATTTGGTTTCTGCACGTAAAAAATTAATTTAAAAAAATTAATATTTAACTTTAAAATTTTTCTTAAAATAGGATGTTAAGATTTATATTTTTTTTTCACTCTAATTGTAATTTGTTCTCTCAAAATCTGAAAAGTGTGATAATTATTGCAATTAACAGTATTTTATTATAAATTTTATTTTAATATTGTATAATCATGTAAATTAATATTAGGGAACAAGCCTTGAAGTTGCAGCATTATGATTTCTCAATTTTAGATTTGAGTCTAAGGTTTTTACATGGTACAATATTTATTTTTATCATAGCTTTTATTTGCCTACATAAGTCTAAATTTAAATATATATCTCTTTTGCTCAAAATTCTCTAAAATTTTTAAAAAATAATAATTAATAATTATTTCGAAAATGATGTAAAAATGATTTAAATAACCACAACAAGACTAAAAGTCTGAAAATGAGTTATCTCCCGGTCAAAGGCAAGTTTGACCCTCACACCTAAAAAATATGAGAATAAATAAATAATTTTAGTATTGACTAACTTTAATATTATTAAAAAAATCCTAAATTAGTCAAAAATAATTCAGCACAGCAAAATATCTATATTATTAAAAAAAAAAGATACTAATGAATATTGTGGCATGGCTAGATTAGATGTGGGAAGTGAGCCAAGAGGCCAGGGCACGGCATGAAGCATGGCATAATTGAGTCGTGTCTGGCCCAGCATGACATAGTCTATAACCATGCTCGGACTTGGGTCATGTTGGCCCAAAGCATGGCACATCTGTGTTGGGCCAGTGGGTGCTGGGCTTCGTGTCGAACCAGGAACGACATGGGTGCTTGGCCCGTTGGCACAGGTGCTATGACCTAGAACCTCGAATTGAGAATCGTGTTTGGTCGATTTTTCCATGCAGGCCCTGCCCGATCGATTTACAAAAAATAAAAAAAATAATAAAAAATAATAAAAATAAAAAATAATAATAAATAATAATAAATAATAAAAAAATAAATTGAGGTACACATGGCTGATTTTTAAAATTTATACGTCACATGGTTGGCTGAGCATGTCCGTGTGGCACAATCTTAGTGCATGTAGACATGTCCCCCTAGTTAGAGGTGTCATATGGGCCGGGCGGCCCGGGCACATCCTAGACACTGCCCAATTCAGCCGTGCTTGGCCCAGCACGGCACTCTATGAAACCATGCCACGGGCAAGACCGGGCAGACCTTTGGCACGAGTTGTTCCTTGTGCAGGGCCAAGCATGCCCCGTGTGCCTGGCTCAGCGGTGTGGTAAACCAGCCCAAAAACCCAGCTGAATTTTTTTTAAATTTAGTAGAAAAAATCAAGTATGACTCGGCCGGACCCGGCAAGTCCATTCACAACCCAGCCCGAACCGGGTACGAGCCGGGGTGACGGGTCGTGTCGGGCCAACAGATCTCAAGCCGTTCCGTGCCTGCAACGGCACAGTGACCCGATTGGGCCACCAAAAAATGGGCCGGGTCATGCTCATGTGCCATGCGTGCCTGACAACCAATATGACTCAGCCCATTTGACACCTATACCCCCAGTTTAAGCCACCGCCCCACAAGCCCGAAGCTTTTGGACCATCCAAAAGCTTCGAATTCAAGATTCATAATGACTAACCAACAAAAAAAAATATTATAAGAAAATCCAGGCCATTGTATTAATTTTTTAATATATATTTATATATATACATATATTAAAAAATATTATATACAAATAAATTAAGAGATTTAAGTTTTTCATTCAATTCTCTCATTCTCCTCTTTCTACTCTCCACTCTCCTCTTTCCGCTCTCCACTCTCCTCTTTCTCTCTAAAACTAAAGTTTTTGATTTTAGATTAATAATATTTTTTTAAATCATAAAAAAAATAAACGTAGAGTAGAGATTTAGTTATTGTTTGTGTTTCATTTTTTAAACCTACAAGGTGCGAGCTGCGACATTCTCTCACTCACTCTCTCCTATCCATAAACTGAGTGTTATTTTATAATTAATTTTTTTAAAATATAATTTAATTATTAGCATAGAATATAAATTAAATAAAAATAAAAATAACTAATAGTAAATTTAATGATGATAAAATTAATATTAAAGCACATGTAGATTATATCTAAGAAGCTCGAACACGAATATAAACATGAGAATATGACACGACATGATACGAGGACACGATAATTTTTAAAAAATAAAGATAGAGATACGGCTAGGATACGAAATGATATAAAAAATAAAAAAATGCCCTCTGACTCCCCACAGAATCACGCCCCCTACCTCCCCACAGAATTGACCATTTGGCATCGTGGGCAATGTCGGCCACTCAACATCATCGGCCACTTGGCATTGTTGGCATGGATACAGCATCTGACGCATCCGTCCGATATGCCACGTGGAGTATCAGCCAAAAAATGGTCAACGATGAGCCACATGGCGTATCGGACACGTATCCATACCATTCCGTACAGTTGCCATGTGTAGGACAAGTGGACACGGCTATATGGAGCCGTATCTGTGCTTCCTTGGATTAAATTAATAACGATAACCCTACAGAAATATCCGAGTCTAAAACCATGATTTCTCTCATGACATCGACCCACATTGAAATATCTAAAAAATAAAAAACTAGAACATATATATTTTAAACTCACTTTAACATAATACAAAATAAAAAAAAATTAAATGATATCAATGAAGAATCAACACAAAATAAGTAATGTTAAAAAATATATACATGTAAGAGTATGTGTGGAACTGACACCCAAAGAGATATGTCGATCATTACACAAAAAAATATGATATATTAGATCTTAAAAAACTCAATTTAGTGGTAAGATCTTTAAAATTAGATCTTGTACAGTTTCTTTGTTGATCCCCTTCACATACCACAATAATTTAGGAAAATAATATATGATCAAACTAATCACCATAATAGGTATTTCAATTAAATTTTTAAAAAATCTTATGATAAACAGTATCATGCATACTTATAATCAATATGTATATTATAAGATTCTTAGGTTTACATGTAGGAATGACATACTAATATATTATAAGTTAATTTAATAAATAATAACTAATAAATTTAGTATATATAGTGACGTGATATTCGTGACAACCGATATCTGAACAAGTCACGATGATACATCTTTTGCGTATATTACCGCCCACTATGTAGATTCTTAATTGATACTTATTAAAATAATTTTAATATTTTCAAAAATTCTTCATCCTCATGATGGTTCTGTCATATAAGAATGATTGATGAGAATCTTTAGAGATTATCATATTCAAAATAAAATATTTAGTATCTTATTTAATAATGCATATAATAATATAGTAACCATTAATATATTTATTAGGACCATTAGAAACAAACCAACATGAGAGATTTTTTATATTAGATGCATATATCACATTATTAACCTGACATTACAAGCGTGGATAAAGATTATTTCCTTCTCTTTAAAAAAATAAGAAACTCATTAAAATATCTTCACCTAGTAAATAATATGAGTTTAATAATCTATATTTGCTGGAGGGTTTAAGGAAGATGAAATCCCAAATAGTTATAAAACACATTTGAAATTAAACTTACCTGATGTTGAAATTATGTATTAAATACAAACACATGATATTCGACTACATCAATAATAAGAGTAATAAACTTATTATTGACAACTCTAACTATAATATAAATTTTTTATTTATGAATTTCCTGAAGATTTTTTTTGATACGATGAACACGTGTTCATCTATTTACACTCCCACCACTTGTATTACACTCAAGTAGATATGCAATTTTAGTATCATGTTTAGAAAGTTTAAAGATAAACATATATTTAGTGACAAGAATATTGATATGAAAACTAAGTACACAAAATACTAATCTAATATTCCATCTCTTTATTATTTGGCTATCTACATGCATCCTTGAGTTAAAGTGAAAGAAATAGAAAATATTTTAACATAAATACCATATGCATTAACTAGGAACACCAACCTGAAATATTTATTAATAAAAAGTTGACTGAGTTATTTACATATTACGATACTAGGTATGATAGTAGTTGTAATCAGGATTCAAGTACGAACATTGATATCGTATTTAGAAATGATAAATTCTTCACTCAGTTAGAGAGTAAGATATGATGGCGTGGATATGAATTCTAATAAAACTATCTCGATAGTTATTACTGATCATTATTCAATCCTATCATATAATAATAATAAAAACTTTAATATTTTGACTTTTTCTATTGCAGTTATTATCATTTTGGATAGGAAATAAAAACTGCATCCAGATATCATTAAGATATTAATATACATGAAAGATTGAGAATATTCGAGATTGAGAATCCAAGATCGGATTGGAATAAAAATAGAGGAATTGCTGATAGATAATAACTGATAAGACTTTGAGGATGTTAAACTCACCACTAGTAATACCATGAGACACGCAATTATAATCAGTTGGGTACTTATATCAATTAACATTGATAATAATTTTATTTTATTTTGATTTATATGAAATTATGTCGTACCTCATAATGGATGATTTAAAATTTAAAATTTGCAAAATTAATATTTAAAATTATAAACCAATGACCAATCCATGGTCGACCAAACTTGCAACCTCCAGGCACGACCAAGCATGACATGGCACGGTTCGGAAAGATTCTACCCAGAACCAAGTTGGCTGGGCCATGCCAGGCCATGCTGGGCCAGCATTAATCAAGTTGTGCTAGGCCAAGATTAATCTAGCCACATCATGCCCAGCATGGCATGACCCGTTTGACACATCTAACTAGATACCTTATAAAATATGTCAAACAGTACACAAAACAATTCTATGCAGATATCAAATACTATTAGAACTTAACATGCTAGATGTTGGATATAATATTTGCTATCATCTGATATTAGTAACATAATAATTAATGAATCAGATTGTGATAAACTTTTCCTTATTAAATTTCATAAAAATTTTTTATTATATAACAAATATATTTTCAAATATGTATACTCTCACATCATACATTACACTTAAGTGCATATACAACATGAGTAGTATCTTTCATTAATATAATGAATTCTCATATTTTGGTGTCATGGTAGTATCTTTAACTAATATAAATAATTCTCATATTTTGGTATTATGGATATTAAGATAAAAAATAAATATTTAAAAAATTGATCATCTATTTTATCTTTTAGTCACATATATTGATCATATGATTAAGGTCAAAGAGATATAACACATGATCAAAATCATATCTACTTATATAAATCAACCAGAAGAAACAAAGAGTAGGATTTATAAATTATTATATAACATATTGAATATTACAAAAAAATTTTGATAGTTTTACTTTTAACAAGGCTTCGAGTGTAAAAATCGATATTATATTCAAAAATAATAATTTTTTCATTCAGTTAGCTATAAAAAATAATAGGAAAATCTATTAAATATGATTAAGCTTTTAAAATACTTAAACATCAATTACTCTTCCATTTAATCTCACATTGACATGACAAAATTTAACATATTACGCTCATAAAAATCAATATATTTCTAATATTATTTAAAATGATATATTTTTTACTGACTCATCGGATATCTATTATAATATTGAAGTTTATTTTTTTGTGATTATGAATATAATTTAAATAATACAAGTACACTATATTTATATATTAATAAAGCTCTGTCATGCTTAAAAAAATTGAGATGACACATGAATATAATTTCAAAATAAAATTAAAATGTGATGTATATGTAATTTGTTTTTTAATAATCTGTTTGTATAATCAAATATTTTTTCTGTTTTAATATTTTCATGTAAGTACAGGAAAGAAAATATTAAGAGGCCGGGGATAGAGCAGTAGCACAATAACAGATGGCCAAAATTTTTGGAGCAGAGTCTAACCCGTCTCATGATCCTACCCGCTCCGGTTAAATGAATCAATAGATTTTTTTTAATATAAAATATTTTATAATTTTATTTTCGGGTGACTATTTTTGGACCCGTGAAACTATTCATCATCTCTCTCTTCTCTCTGTGCAATTTATCGCGACTGTTCTGTGTGCTGCATATTGTAAGATAATTTGTGTTGGTTTAATCTGTAACGCTTAAGTATTTTTTGGTGGATGTAACTAGTCGTACTGAGCGACTAGCAAATCACGTTATTTTCGGAGTTTATTTCACATTTTTGATTCTGTCGTAGATGCTTGCGGGATTGGTTATATATATTGCTTGTTTTCTGTTGTTTCTGTATCTTAATCTCACTACCGTGGAAGCACAATTGTCCAACAAAGTATTACAAGTATATCATGACAAACACGAAAATGATTATAGCTAGACTTCATTTTGTGATAATCTGAACCATACATTGTAATATTATGTTACTAATATTGTATAGAGGAGCATTTTATTATAGTCTTTTATCATATTTTTTATCATTTGGATTTATATTTTTAAAAGTCAATATAGTTTTTCAAAATTTTTTTATATTTATATTCAAATACATTATATTTACAATTTAAATTTTAAAAATAATTTTATTTTTATTTAAATTTCATATATATATATATATAGAGAGAGAGAGAGATAAGAGCCCAGGTGCACAACTCACATGTCCAAATAGGAACGACAACCTATCAGATAATATTGAAATTTAACATATTTAATATTAACATGCCTTTCATTAAATATCTAACATGTATTATACTTGGGTGTATATCATTCGATATTTAAATTACTAAATATCCTTGAGTATTTTTATACTTTTTATATGATATATAAGTATGAGAACAAAATATTAATAAATCAATATCGTGATTTTTGAGTTTTGATAAATTTTAATAGATAATCATGAAATTAATATATTTTTGAAAGTAATTGGCTAATGAGTAGATTATAAAGAATAACATAGTTTAAATATTCATTCTTCACCAAAATTCTACTTAATCGATCGTGACAATCTTGATAAGATACGACTCTACCAGCTCATTAGCACAATCCTTAAATTGTTCAGCAAATTCTTAGTGGTTACAAAATTATTATGGAATCACATCCATACTTATCTTATTATAATTAAATGACTATGATATTAATTTTATATCGTGGTAACCAAATATTTTACTAGTGTTAAAAGTCATGATCACTTCAAACACAACAATTTTATCTTTAAAAACATTTTGTAGTATCAAGTTAAAGTTGACTTTTTAAAAAAACCACAACTTTTAAACTATACAAAATATTAAAGCCAAGACTACTAATGTCAAATCCACAACAATTAATAAAGATATTAACTTTTGAATATTAATTGTTATTGATGACATTTAATCAAATACAATCATTATCCAAGACCACATCTCATATCCTTAAGAGAAGGAAAGTCAACTTCTATGTCAAGCTAATTACTAGTGTCGTGACATTTTTGTAGTGTTATGATCATATGCTATATGAAAGAAGTTAAGGCTAACGTTTTAGTCATTCCCACCACTACGACCACTTTAGACAAGCAAAGTCATTCTTTGTGTTGCGGTCATTATAGCATTGTGACTATATAATACACATAAGAGATAATTCCAAATATCATAATAATTTCAAATATCATTACTATATGATGATTTAGAAAGGCGAACACTAAATTCATGGTCACTCCCAATATTGTAGTCATATTAGATACATGAGAGATCATTCCTAACACTGCAATTATTGATAATGTTGTAGTAGTATAATAAACAAAAGAGACGGGCGTGAAAGCTACAATCATTCCCAGCATTGTGACTTTGTATTTTAGATATTAGGACCAAGTCATAGATAATTTCCAATACCATGATTTTCTGTTACAAAAAGATTAATTTACATTTTAGAATCACAACCAACTTCTAAAGTCACAAGTTAAAGTTTAAAAGATTAATGCCAAAATTACAAATTTCTTCTAATAGCTACAATATTCTATTTAAAATAATACAAAAAATATTTAAGTATAAAAGAACAAGAGATAAATCGAGAAGAAATCTAATGGGCAATTTTCACACTACCTAAGGACTTTATATATAAGCAAGGAACCCAAAAAAGAGTAGTTTTCAAATTTGAAAACTATTGTTTTTTTTTTATTATTTAAAAGCACAGTTTTCGAAATAAAAAAAAAATCAATTTAATTCAGAAAACTGATTTAGGGGTCTTAAAACGTAAAAATTTTATGTTTTGATTATGTTTTAAAAAAGAAAAATTTTAAAATAGTACGAAAATTAAAAATATTTTATTTTGTGATCCCCAAAACATATCTTTCAACACTTATTAATCCAACTTTTTAAAATCCTACCTAAAGGTGTGAAAGAAGCCATTTTTCAGTTTGAAATAGCTGTCAAGCAGGACGTAGCAGGACATGGCATGCCTCAAAAAGAGGCGACATGGCACAACATGTTGGTCTGCTGGACAATGTGAAATGTCCAGATCATGTCATGCAAGAATGACTCGGATACAACATGTTGGGTCTATCATCCACATCTAAGCATAGGTCATGAAGCCGGGCGTGCGTGACATGCCAACTGCCCATTTTTCAGCCATATCAGCACAACACGACACGGCATGCACGTTTTCCACCTCTAAGTGTATGCAATGTACAACAATCTATTACATCTGCACATACCCGGTCCATATAACTACTGAACGAACAAAGAAATTTTTAATTCCAACATTTTCGTAACAACTCCTCTACCACAAACTTAGCAAATACAACACCAAGTCCAGATTTTATTAATTAGGATGAAATTACACAGAAGAATAAGAGCAGATTTTCCTGCACAAACAAAAAAATATGACATTTCTAAGTTGAAAATTAACTCTGTTAAATTATTAAACACAAGTTGCAAGATAATAACACTCACCATAGATAACATAATACATGTTGTCTTTAAATAATAGGCAAAGAAAAAATTAAGAAAACCCACAAGTTTAGTGCTAACATCAAACAACAAAAAATAAAGTATAAAAACTAAATAACAGCACATCTTGAGTTAAACTGGTGCCTACAAATCTACGATGCACAACTTGAAGAAAAAAAAGATGAGGAAATATATCTTCAAATCTTTGTGAAAATATCCAATAGTTATTATATAGTCTGAATGTATTATGCAGAATTAATTTAATCTTGAAATTTCTCACTGGGTAAGGCTGTTAGGAATTCCATTTCCAAAGCTTATAATTTTACAGATTCAGAAAAGAAGAAAATAACAAATGATATTTTCACAATCACAGTAATATATATGTATATCAAACCACGATCCAAAACCACGACAGAAACACAAAAAATAAAGTAGTTCACTAGTAGTTCAGCACGACTAGCTACATCCACCAGAAAAATACTTATGCATTTATAAATTATAACCAAAAATATTATTACAATTTTGTGAGTAGCAGCCATAAAAATCATGTAGAGGGGAGAGAGAGAGAGAGAGAGAGAGAGAGAGAGAGAGAGATAGAAAGAAAAGAGAACAGTTGTGCAGAAAACAACAGAAAAAAAAAATAGAAACAGAAAATATATATTTGTATTAACAATTTCTCGATATCAATGACGAAGTGGATCGATCACCCATATGGGTTAGGTTATGCTTCAAATATTTCTTCGGCCTGCTGACCGGGCTGTGGAATTCCCATTATTGTGCTATTACTATATTTCCAACTTCTCAATATTTTCTTTCCTACATTAATATTAACAATATTAAAACAAAAAATATTTTAATTATAAAAAATAGTTTATCAAAACAAATTATATACAACAAAGACTATGTACCTTGATATACTTTATTCGCTTATTAAATACTTAATTGAATAATATATGCCTCATTACATGATTGTCAGAGTAAAGGATTATAAAAAAGGAGATTTCATATTCTATCTTTACAAATAGATGTTATATTCTAAGTATCTAACAAATAATTATTATTATCACTTTGAACTAGGTGTGTCAAACGGGCCGGGCCGTGCAGGGCCAGCCCATTTTTTTTGAGCACGAGCGTGCCTTTGTGCCTGGCCCGGCACGGTTTAAAATAGCCGGGCCCGGCACAGCCCGCAGGCACGATAGGCCATGCCGTGCCTTGCCGAGCCCGCTCGGGTTGGCTTGGCCGTGCGGTTCGAAATTGGAGGGACCGCGAGACGGGTCGAATCAGACCCGACCCGAGGTCTTTTTTGCGGGAGGGACCATCGCGGGGTCGGGCTCAAGGAACACCCGACACGGGACGAACCTGTGACGGTGTACCGTGCCACGGGCCGAACCAGGCACGGCACGGGCCAGGCACGGGATTTTCCCGTGCCAGCCCGGTTGACACCTATACTCTGAACTATAATTTAGCAATATAACTTTAAACAACAATTTGCCTCTTATTTTTCCATAAAAAAAGATGATCCAAAAAAATATAAAATTATATCATAAATCTTCTTTCGATATATATGTCAAGAAACTTATGGTACTAACTTAAATTTCACTTGAAATTTGTTTTTTCTCCATAAGTATTTTTCTCTATTATTAACTTGTGTGTGAGATATTGGGGATTTACCTCTTATGAGAGACGAGCATGATAAAATAAATAATTGAGGAACAAAATTTTATATTCTAACACCGCAAATATATGTTAATAACTTGCAATTTGTGATAAGTATCATTCTTGAATAATATTTTGTGATTCTTTATTCTCCACAGTAATAACAACAAATTTATTTTGATTGAGATAATCTCAAATCCGATGTGGTTCATCACAAAAAAAATAGACTAGTAGCCTTTTTTTGTCATCCTAAATAATTTTTCCTTTATCATCGGATAATTATCTCTTAATTATTTATTTCAATCAATCATATTAAGTTTATCCACCTTCTTGAATTCTATCAAAGATTCAGATACCGACATTGCATGGGTGACATCTTTGATACCTCTTCTTTATAATTCTTGTTTAGCCCAAGATTAAATACTATCCATAAAAAAAATAAGATATTATTCTCACCAAGATCAAAAATTTAAAGTATTTGTTCAGAAAACTCATGATTATAGTCTCTTACTTCTATACGTTGGGTTAGTCTCAACAAATTAATCATTACTTCATCTTCCACATACTCCTGACAAAATTATTGATAAAACTCTTGTTAAAATAATTATCAAATAAGAACATTTTCATCTCCACATATGTTGTGAACAAAAAAGTACATCTACTAGATACATAAAAGCAATATTAGTCATTGTTGCATCGCTCAAAATGCTTATCACTCAAAAATATTATTCTATTCCTCAAAAATTATCAACATCTTTCATCGCTCAAGTACCTCAAAACTCCTTCAACTTCGAGACATCCACTCGTGATAAGGGCACTTGGCCAATCATGGCACCCTCTATTTTTATCTTCCAAGTTGAAAACTCCAATTTTAGCTTATTTATCTCCTTTTGCATAACAACTACAATTGATTCCAAAATAGAATTCTTTTGATTTAACATTTTCAAGACTATATTGAGGAGATTATGCATCATTTGTCGAAGTTCCTCAATGAATGATGTCACCTCCTTGATAATCTTATGAAAATCCTCAGATTTGTCCTAGATTTCACAATTAGTCAATTTTGCCTTAGTCATTCAAGCTCTCATGGATATCATTATATATCATTTGAGTTTTCTTTCTTCCATTGACCCCTAGTTCATACGTATCTTTCTCATGGGTTTGGATCTTGAAACAAATGTCATGGAAAAAAAAAATCATTCATCTCTGATACCACTTGTATGCATCAAAAGTTTGTGTTATACATGTGTTCTTAAGCTTAGAAATCTTCTTCATTAATTATCTTAGTCAGACAATTAATGAATTATACACAATAACCTCTAATATCTCTCATAAGAGTTAAACCCACATGATCTCACAAACAAGTTTATAAAAAAAAATATTAAAAAAAAATAAATTACAAATAAAACTTAAGTATAACAATAAGATTTGCTTACAATGTAAGAGCTCACATTCACCAAAGATTTAAATTACATAATGTATCATAATTGTATTACGTAGAAAATCTCAAAAATAATCTAGAATAAAAAGATTCCTTGAAGTCTTTATAAACTTACTAAAATTTTATTGGAATCTCTTCAAAAGCCTTACCTGCATTTTATATTTTTTAGAATTTTAATGAGTCGTAAGATATATTAATACTTAGCTTTAATATATATATATATATATATATATATATATATATATATATATATATATATATCCAGCTAATTATAAGTATTCATAATCTCTAAAAAAGATCCTTAAGTTTTAAAAACATTTGCATATACCTTAGATTGCGAAAAGCTACGTCAAAATGAACTTCCTGAGAAAAATCTAAAAAATAACAAATTATACTTATTACGTATGTTATATCTAATACGATCATAATCAAATAGTTAATTTTTCTTATAATTCTCTTATAAATAATAAATTCAAATCTAAGTATCATATCATAAGTAGAATCAATATATGAATTAATAAAAATATTAATTAAAAGATAATCTAAAAGACTAATATCTACAAAAATATTATGTACATATCTCATCTGTGACAAAATAATACCCTCATATAATAAGTTATCTCTATGCCAATAAAATATTTAAGATTCTTAAGTTCCTTAGTCTGAAATTATGTCTGAACATATTCTTTCAGTTGAATGATTTCCGAACTCGTCATTTCTCATAATTAGATTATTATTTAGATGGACAATCAACAAAATTATTCTATTATCAAGATTTCTAAAAAATTAATAAAAAAAATAGTAATACACTTGTGTAATCTAAATAAAATGACTACATACAAAAATATTGCAGATTTTCTATTAGTAACTACTTCAAACTATGAAATATCTTGCACAATCTACAAACTAGACCTGATTGTACTGCTTGAAATCCTAGTTGCTGGTTCATATACAATTTCTCAAGGTCACAATGAAAAAATGTATTTTTCACATCTAATTCATATATCCTCCAACCATGAGATGTACGCAAAACAAAAATATGCATTAAGACCATCTTGATCAAAGCAGCATGGCGTAGCCCGGTATGTCGGCCCATCCAACCCAATTTTGGCCTAGATTAGTCTGGAATGAACCCAGACTTTCTTGGACATGACCCAAACTAGCCTAGAATGACCTAGGCTAGCATGGAATGAATACAAGATAGCCTAAATCTAACCTAAGCTAGCATGGTCAAGTCTAACCCAGCTTGATATGAACTGACACGACCTAAGCAAAAGATGAACCAATGAACCATGTCAGGCAGCTCATTTTTAGAACGGAGTCGGCACGACACGACACGTACTAAAAATCATGTCATGTTGAGTATAACATAGTAGCCCGAATGGACCTAAAAAACACATTGTGTCAGCATGACACTGCTCATTTGAGACCTTTACGTCTGAGTATTTCAAATTGAATAGGTCCCAACTCAAACTAAATTGGTGTGGAACTGTGGATGATAGGAAGATCAAGTAAATTTTCCTAAAAAATATGCTACATAGTCTATGACCAAAATATCCTTCAAACAAAGGCACATTATTCTCAACATAGACAATAATAAATATACCAAAACTGAAAATAGACAAGTAACATGTTCAAATCACTTACACAACTAGAGGAAACCAATATAATTAATGGAATATACAATCTAGCTTGCTCAATTACAAATAAATTTTATTGTTAGAATTTTTCAATTATGCAAATCAACATGACACAAAAAATTAACAAGAAATCAAAGTAAATAATATTATAAATAATGACGTTTGAGTATTTTTTTTTTATTGGAGACAATAATATTCTCAAAATAAAAAAAAACTAAAATAAATTATAATTATCAGTAATATAAATATTCGTTCATATGTCCATAATCCATGAGTTTGAAAGAAGAGTAGAGATGAAACAAAAAGTGATACAAAAATAAAATAAAATAAACGATTGATATTTTAGAAATGAGTTTTGTATATTCATCCCTAATATGCGTCATAATTTATAAATTTTGAGAATCCCTAGATGGTTATGATAGTCAACAAGTCTCACGGTATTGCACAATGCCCTTTGTATCCTCTACAAAAATAATAAATAATAACTTTTTATGGTGCATCCTATCCTATTACAATGAATACACTCAACTAGACTTTAATTCATCAATCTCTATTATGATAATTCATATATAGTACAAAATTATAGTTTCTCAATAATAATTGCAGTCAATCCTCTCGTATTTTGATCTTTTTTTTATTTACCACTAAATTTAGATAAAAATTAAAAAAAAAACTAGTTTATGGTTTTTGCAGGTCACAACTACATGAACCATCGTGCAAACCACAAAGCATCCAACTACACACACCACAACACCCAACCACACCCACAAACACAAGCCCAATTGTGTGCACAATGGAGCACCAGAGCACATGGCTATTGTGCATCTATGCACCATTGTGCACTCTACTATGAATCAACATGCACACCTCTTGCATTGTTGTGTGCATGTGCTCACTATAGTCGCACACAATGGTGTGCGACTATTGTTGATAAGAAAAATAAAAAATGAAAAATAATTTAAGCGAAGAGACAAAGTTAACCTAGGACCTAGCTCTAATATCATGTAAAATTAACAAATATAAGCTAAAAAATACTAACACTCATCATGAATAAAAAAATGCATGTCGCACTTATATAACAGCCAAAAAATATGTGGGGAGCCCAAATGTAGAACTCCTATCAAACAACATAAAATAAAATATAAAAGTTAAATAAAAACACAATATCGTTGAGTGTCAAAATATTGAATATGAAGAATTGCATAAAATTGAATGTTTCTGGTGATGCATATCAAAGACATGCCACTTGCAATTTCTACTAACCTCCACTTGCACCATAGAAAACTCTGCACATATACCTCCATTACAAAAAGTTCCTCCACTGCATGGGTGCCTTCATTGCACGGGCACCTCCATTGTACAATATGCATGATTTGACCCTTGCTCAGGTGCACCTCCACCACGCACCTTCACACACTGCCACTGACAAACATGCAGTACTGTGTAGCAATGGACTTTCCCTCCTGCACAAACATACCTTCACTGTGCGCCTATAGTTGTCTTTTTCAGCTACAGTAATGATATCATGGCTATAGTATAAATGCTTATTGGTTTTCAGGGAGCCACCCTCCTATATCATGTTAAAATTGAACTACTAAAACTGCTGAACATAAAAAATACAATGGAAGCATGTGCGTGTGTGCGTGTGTGTGTGTGTGTGTGTCGGTCTAGGACAGCACAAGTCGGATGCCCCATGCAAATAAAAAAGAAGATAATCAAAGACAATACAGATGATAAAATAAAATAATATATATATATATATACACACACACACATATACATATATACATGTATACATGTATATACACACACACATATACATATATACATGTATACATGTATATACACACACACATATACATGTATACATATATACACACATATACATATATACATACATACATACATAAATATACATACATACATACATACATATATATATATATATATATATATATTTGAACACCTTTACATATACTAAGAAACCCTCTACAATAAAATAGCTACCTACATCATTAAAGTTTGATGATAGTTGTTTGAAGTTTGCAGAAATGCTTCCATCTCATAATACGTTGCATGCATGTGCATGCATTTTAAAAGCAGGGCTACATTGACTCGAATTTATAGTTTTTTTGGTTGCCATGTTTTTCTATTAACTAAATTAAAATAGTTGCATATGTTTATCTTCCAGCCTCAATGACTGTTCAATTATTTCAATTTCCAAAAAACAGAAATAAAAATTCTAACACTATAGCAGAATAACAACTCCAATAAGCAAGGTATAGGACAAAGAAGAAGAAAGGAATGCCAGCTGGAGCAAACCCAGTTGCCAATTATAGTGAGTAATCAATATCATGTAAATAATATACAGACATGTTAAAAATAAATATTATAATATATGTACTGAACTGAAACATCAATCGCAGTTTGGTTGAGCCTCCCCACCCATATTTTGTATTGTTCATCACAGTAGGGTTTATGTCGCACATCACACACAGTGGGTGTGCCAAAACCATGAGCACAGCAATCCAAACTGTGCAATAAAAATTGTGCATCTTGTACAGCAATACAGAGGGGAGAGATTTTTTGAGTAGAAATTATAACTGATAGCACCCCACTATAAGCACCAAAACACTTGAATTATTCAATTGGGGGCCCGTCGGGCCCAATTAAGCCCGGAGTAAACACATGGACCCCCAAGCTCAATACCATCAAGATTAGATATATGAAATTGAATTCTCCAAGCAATACGATTTCTTTCCATCAAGATTAGATCAGATATATGAAACTATAACTAATGGCACCAAACTATGAGTATCAAAGAACTTATAAGGTTATATTATAGAATTGGGGGCCCATTGGGCCCAATTGAGCACGGAGTATAACACATGGAGCCCAAGCTCAATACTATCGAGATTAGATATATGAATTTAAATTCTCCGAGCAATACGATTTCTTTCCATAATGATTAGATTAAATATATAAAATTATAACTGATAGCACCCAACTATGAGTATCAAAGCACTTGTATTATAGGAATTGAGGACCCATTAGGCCCAATAGAGCCCGGAGTAAAACACATGGATTCCAAGTTAAACACCATCAAGATTAGATATATGAATTTGAATTCTCCAAGCAATAAGATTTTATTCCATAATGATTAGATTAAATATATGAAATTATAATTGAGGACCCATTGGGCCCAATTGAGCCCAAAGTAAAACACAGAGACCCCAGGCTCAATAGCATCACGTTTAGATATATGAATTTGCATTCTCCAAGCAATAAGATCTCTTTCCATCAAGATTAGATCATATATATGAAATTATAACTAATATCACCCCACGATGAGTATCAAAACACTTGTATCATAAAATTGGGGCCCATTGGGCCCCCAATTGAGCCCGGAGTAAAACACATGGACCCCAAACTCAATACCATCAAGATTAGATTTATGAATTTGAATTCGCCAAGCAATACGATCTCTTTCCACGATCTAAAGATAAGTAATTGGAACTAATAAAACATGTTACGAAACTAACCAAATTTTTCTGTGATGCAGGAGATGTTAAAGGAGATCTCAATCTTGCAAATAACTCTGGAATAAAGGCATTGTCATCCTTCAACAGAGAAACCACCTGACAGTAGGAATCAAATAAAGAAGAAGCATAAAAACAACATCAATGGCAAGGGAAAATAGCGTTTGATAATATGCATGCAGAACTAGGTTTCAAAATCTTACAATTGCATTATTTCTATGAATTATAGAATTGAAGTTTCCAATTGTAGTCTCGTCCAACACTCTTGCCAACACCACATCCTAAAACCAATATAAGTTGATAATTCTTCCAGCACACAACAAGTCAACAAAAAAAAAAATTTTGAATATTCAAACCTTCAAGTAGCCAACTCTGTAAGTTTGGTGTATCTTTGATAAGACATTTGCATCTTGGATTGGAATGGCCTTTTCACAGATGAAAAAACAGTTTTCTTAGGGAATTATGCATCAACTAAGCACTTGGATGAATGCATAGTTCCAACGCGCAACATGGAGCAGAGGAAAATGTAAGTAATAGCAGCTACCTCTTTGAAAATAACGTGTTCTTTCAGAAAGTTACGATGCTGAACATGGGGCATATCAGGATCATCTGGGAACAAAAATAGAGGTGTCCTCTTATCATTACAATGCAACATCCTTGGGTTAAATCCAACACCATAATTGAATAGGTCATGATTGGGTGGTGAATGTTCGCATGGTACGAGGAGTGCACTTGAGAAGACAGCAGGATCTTATCAATTTTTTTTCCTAAAAAATATATATTACAAAATACACTAAAAAAAAGATTGTTATTATTTTTTTAAAAAAATACATTATCAGTGCATGTAGTCCTAGTTCACAGCATGGAAAATTATTGTCACGCAGTCAGAAATTTGCAAAAAAAAAAAAAAACAAGAGAACTCTACTACATCTGAAATTAGAATTCATGCAAATTTATTTAAAAAAATAAACTAATAAAAAATATAAAAAATTTTGAAATAATTCAAAGAAAACTTGAAAATTATTAAAAAAAATAAACCAATAATATATATATATATATATATATATATAATAAAATATATAAATTTCCTTTCAATACATGAACATGTAGTGAAAGGAAAAAGCATAGGAGCTCCCTCCATGCAATGGACACTCCTCTGTCTAACCAATCATAAGAATATAAATACAAAAATTATCATCATCAACTAGATCTTATCTCTTATAATTAGAGTCGGAGAAGATAAATACTAAAATGAAAAACACATTTCGCAACATGAATATTATATAATATAAAGTCATAAGATTAGAAACCAAAATTAATTTCTTCAAGCAAGTAACTAATACATAGAAATTCACATGTGGTGATCATAATTTCCATCAAATAGTTTTCTACCCAACAAATTTCAATAAAATTGCCTTTTATTATAATAGGTGTTATCTGTTAACATTATCGATAAAAAAAAACAAAATTATGATAAAATCCAACAAATTATAGAAGTCCATGATCTCTAAAAAATATCTCAAAGAAATAGTACTCATATATAAATGGTAATTATAAAATAGTTAAAATTTTTTATAATTCTCTTAATGTTGATAGAGTAGATAAAAGTACTTGTAACTAAAAATATATGCATACCAAAATCAAATATAGATTGTGCTCAGTTCAACTCAAGAAGTTCAACTCGATAAAAAATATTAAAGCCTTATTTTCATTGAGATAAAATCCTTTATTAACGAGAGTGTGTGCCATCAATACTAAGAAAATAGATGATTCGACCAAGATATTTAATTTTGATTTTTCTATGCCTAAATATTAATATATATATATATATATATATATATACACACACACACACACACACATCAAAATATATGTATATCAAAATTCAAATGGAGATTATGCTATGTACAACCAAAGATTTCCAACTCGATCAAAAATATTAAATCCTTTTTTCACATGGAATAAAATCATTCATTAATGACAATATGTGTTTCCTCAATAAGAAAAAAAAATACATGAGTCAACTAAGATATTTAATTTTGAACTGTGTATGAAAAAGTTGAGTTAAGATATCAACAAGTCATCTAATAATCAAATATTGTCAGAAATGATCATTCATTTAATAGAAAAATAGTTCTCTAATCTAAACAATATTAATAAAATAAGAAATTATGAAAAACACATAAAATCAAACTAAATTAAAATGTTAAAATTTTTGAAAAATCAAACTTTAAAAGAACTTTATCTAATTAAATGTTTCACATTTAGAAAACATGTAGATGCTTGTGCATAAAAACAAAGAATAACTAAATGGGGCAAAGTTAAAACACATATTTTCTCATTTAACTAAGAAAACAACTATCCAAGTGAAACTACTATGAAGAGCATAATCATTATTGAGCTTATTTTGGTCACTATATTTAGAAAATTGATATCATGTATTTAAGATTATTTTCATCATGACTTTCTACAAAGAGAACACATGTACAATCAAGAATTTACCTTCAAGATAAGACATAAGATAATAAATCTTACTAATGTCACACACATGCACGCACGCACACGAACGCACACATATATACATACATACACACACATAGACACACACGCACGCGCGCGCGCGCACACGCACACACACACACACACACACACACACATATATATATATATATATATATATATTATTCATCATTTATCATCATCCTCAATAAAATATAACCCAAATATTCATAAAAAAAATTAATGCATTAGAAAAAAATTAATATGAAAACATAAACATTGTGAAAAAACATCTAAACCAAATGAAACAAAGTATAATATTTTATTCTTCTAGAGAATAAATAAGAGATAATGACAAAAATTATTAACCAAAGCAATTGCCACAGTAGCATAAAAATGACTAACAATTAAATCTTTTCTACTTTTTCTTTTAATATTCATATAGTTAATAATAAATTAATTAAAATTATTGACTATGACAATATCAACTTGATGACTTTATGTGTATCTAAGGTTTTATGTATTATTAAAATTTCAAATTGTTTACTTTATATGATTTGTGTCACTAAACAAATCAATGATTATAATATTTTTTTTCTCCAACAAAAATAAATTTTTGCAAGATTGAAAGACTTAAGATAACTTTTTTAGGTTCTACACATTATAAGTTGCATGTGATTTTTTCTAAAATTAGGACACTCGCTATGTATTTCAATGTTAATAATCATTTTATTGTTCATTCTTAATTAATTTATCAAATATTAAAAAAAATATATCAATTTTAATCCTAATATAAAAAATATTTCTAAATTAGATTAGAATACTCATCAAATAAGAAATGATGTCATAATTTCACATCCTATTTGCTAGAATCATATAAATAAGAATTCATTCAATATAATTTATTGAAATATTTTAAAATCAAATAGAATTGACATTCAAGTTGACTTTAAACATTTTATAACATTCATTGTAATTATATTTATCTACTTGGGTTTTTATTTTCCCAACCAAATCTTATAATTTAGTTATTTTTTAATTATTTCTTAAAATAATTGTAAATAAATTAAAAATACATATTAAAATTATAATAAATGATAATATTTTATAATATTTATTATATAGTTTTAGTACCTAATATATTAATCATAAGATCATCAACCATATTTTTTGAGCTAACATATCCTTATAAAATAGAATTACATAAATAAAAAATATATATTTGATTGATACAACTTTAATATTTTTTAATTATAAAAATAATTCAAGACACTTTGAGGAGAAGTGATTTTAACTGTTACCTGCCTAATCAATTGAATGTTTTCCTTGGTTTTATCTTGCCATATATATTTTTATTTCATACATCTCTAGGAGCACTTATTCAATCAATATCACAAAATATTTTAGATCATATGTTTTGTTCGAGATATCTCTTTTGGAATGTAATAAGGTGATAGATAGGACAATAAAGTATATCTTTCTTAATTACTCTAATACTAAAATTAAAATATTTTGTTTTATTGAGGTTAATATAATATTAATAAATACTAATATTATTTTTTTAAGCAGACCTTATTCTTTAAAGATTCTAAATTAAATCAAGAATTTCACATATAATTCTTACCCTCCTTACTCTTTTAGATTCTCACATATATCTCCAGCTAGAATCAATTTTCACCATCAGTTACTTCTAAACTAATTAGATCATAATATAATGATACTTTTGTAAATTATCATATATAGCAATAAGCACAAAATAAATTAATTCTAATTTTAATAAAAAAATAAATATCTCTAAAAAAAACTTTTCATAATCCAAATGACACCGTAGATAAATAATGTATCCTAGTCTCAATTCCAAATGAGTTGGAAGTTATGAGACTTTACCACTCAAGAATTTTCTTTATTCTTAAAAAAATAACATAATCATCATATTCATAACCAAAAAAGGCCTCCAAATAAAATAAAAAATTATATGACGATCTTCTATTATCTTAATATTTTGATTGCTCTATAAAAAAAATATGTTATACTTAGTACCTTATTTCAAATTATATCAAACTTAAGTTTTTTTATTTACATTTATTATTATTTTTCTTAATAGTTCTAGTATATTAATATCTACTTCTTAAATATATTCACGTCCCAGATGACATTAGATCATGGTGAAAAAAAAAATACTTTACATTAATAAAACTTATAAATCAATTTCTCAATCTTCAAAAATATCTATTATAAATTACAATTGGGTGTTTCGTATGAAAATTAGTTTTGATGATAGGCTATATATTTTTTGCAAAAAATATATATATACTTACAATTTTAGTACTTAAACATTGGTGTAAAGTATTTTTCATATTTAATCTTTAATCTTTTCATTCTCTGTCTCTCAGAAATATTATATTATCCTCTAATAATGATTTTGCATTATTTTTTTATTTATAATTTTTTATTGTATAAATAATAAACAGCGTGAGTAAAAAAGTAAATTAAGATTTTATTGGTGGATGAGAATTCATATTCTCAACTTATAATTAACATTGGACATTTGGGAACTTGCTTGGCACATAGAATGAACATATACACATGATTTTATTTTTCATTTAGACCTATCTGATTTCCTAATGTATAATGTAATTAAAAAATCTTTATCATACTAACTCTCTAAGTACTAAACTTATAAAAGAGACAAAAAATATTACATATTATAAAAATGATTTAAACCTAGATATAAACATTAATGGTGATAACCCAATCAAAAAACCTGATACTGAATTTTCTCTCATTCATAAGTCACATTCAACCCTTCCACCAAAAAAATCTAAGAGTAAGAATACACGAAAATATGATTTAAACCTAAACATTTTATAATGAACAATAAATAATACATCAAAAACATAGTGTATTAGATTTTAGACAAATTCAACAAAATGACAAACTTTAAAATTTGATCAACATAAAGTTCAAAAATATTATTTATTTATTATCATATATTTGCAAGGAAACGGATGATTAACTTCATTGTGAGCATTGCTCTTCCAACTAGATTTTCAGAGGATCATAAACAACTAAAATTTTTAACATATACATCCAGTCTACTTAGCATTAGATATTTAGATCAACAAGTAAGAATGATATAATAAAAAATTATAAAAAAAAATTAAGTGACAAGGATATCTAGAACATAAAGTGAAGTAATCACTGTGATGTTCAATATTCAAAGTTGTCATGATGAAAATGCATCACTATTTTTGCGGTGTTTTTATTTAGAATTTTAGATTATATGAATAATAAACCGTGTAAGTAAACTAAGATTTTATTGGTGGGCAAGCATTCATGCTCTCAACTTTTTATTGGCATTGGTCATTTGTAGACTAGTGGAGCAAATTGGTTGAAGATAGACATGCATAATTTTTATTTTTATTGAATTTTGTTTTCTAATGTTTAACATAACGCAATTAAAAAATATCTTTTTTATTCAATATTATCTAAATAATAAACTCAAAAAATAGAAAATATTTATAATGAATAATTTATACCTATATTTATAATGACAATCTTATTGAAAAATCTGAGACTAAGTTCTCCCAATCATAGGTCACCATTGAGCCTTGCACCTAAAAACACTAATAGTAAGAGTACACGAACAACAAAACTATATATTCATTATAATATAATTAAAAATAAAAATTCTAATAGTATTGAACAAGACTCATCATAATACATATATTATAAAAAAAAAATGTACTAATAACACTAGACATATTAAGAGACGTCAAATAATATACTAAAAAATATGATATATTTGATTCCAGACAAACCCAACAAAACCAAAAAAAAATTTAATAATATACTAATAACTTCAAGTTCAATAATCTTATTTAATTTTCCATTATGAGTTTGCCAAAAAATACATGACTAAGTTCATGATAAGCATAAGTCTTCAGATTAAATTTTTAAAAGATCATAAAACTACTAAATCTTATGCACACATATATTCAACATACTTATCATATATTTTACCACCCATATTATTGATTCTAAGTAATAAATAAATAAAAAAATATTTAGGATTTTAAGAGATCCTTCAACCTTATAATAGCCTCAAAATATATGTGTTTGTTGAGAGTTATTAGAAAATACATTGTAAAAATAAAATTTTAATATTATGTTGATAAAGGATCATATAATAGTATCACGATAAATATATTTATAAGATTTATTAAAGATGATCGCTTATAAAAAATTTTTTATAATAGATGTAAGTGTCACATAACAAACCTAATAGTACAAGCTAATTTTAAAAAAAATTATACCACAATAGAACATATAAGAAATATATTGAAAATACACAGGCATTATATTAGATTCAAATTTTGCTACCAACAAGTAATATCTGACTATATTAATAATAAAACTAAGAAGATAATAATTAAAGAGTGAGACTATGACATAAGAATTTCTTTTTTTAAATTCCTTGAGATCTTTTATAATACAACAAATATGTACGTCTATATATACCCACACTATATACATTATACTTATGTGTATATACATTATTAGTAGTATATTTAATAAATATAAAAAAAACTCAGATTTTTATAGTATGACTATCAAAATAGAAAAGAAATATTTAAAATTCTAATTTGTTATTCAATCTCTTTATTGTTTGACTATTTATATAGATTCTAAGATTAAGAATGAAAGAATAGAATACACAATAAAATAAATATTCACTTACAAGCATCAATCATAATAATTAGATAATGAGATTTATGATTAATTAAATAATTTATTTAAATATTAAAAAATTAAGTATGATAATATTAACAAGTCTTTGAGTCAAAAGATCATCATATTGAAAGATAATAAATTTTCAAATTGACATTAAAAACAAATAAAGAAGAGAAAGAGGTCCTTCGAATAAGAATATACTCTAGGAATACTTAGATACTGATTATTGGTCTATCTTATTCCAAATTAACATAAAAAATATACATATTTTGAATTAATAGAAATCATATTAATCCACTTTTTTCATCTTATTTAAAATGACACATAATATGTTGACTCCTCTTATATCTAGTATAATATAAAAATTTATTTATGAATATAATTTCAGATATGATGATTAAACAACGACTAGATATCATTGAAACTCTATGCTACTTAAAATATTAAGAGGATTCACGAATAATTCTTCAAGATAAGATGAAATAACTATAATTTAATGATAACAAACACAAAGATACAAATAATATAAATATGAGCTGCAACAATCCGAATTAGACATTATGACATCATACTAACAGCATTCATTTGTTTAGCTTTTTTTACTTTAGATTTTCCATTTACATTTTAAGACTTGGATGTAATTTGTTTAATGTTATTTTATTACATTATATATTAATGATATTTGTATTACAATTTATTTCAAAAAAATTGTTTTTATAATTTTATATACATAACACACACACATCACTCATATAAATATAACATGTAGAAAAAGTCATACACTAACTACCCGTGTAGCAAAAGTGTGAAAAATACATGTAGAAAAACAACAATTGACATTCATTACAAACATGAAACTAACAACTGAGAAAAAGGCTCGGACGCCACATATGCGCGAGCATATTGAGTATGTGTGAAATAAGAATATATCCAACAAGGATGAGATAAAAAGTCATACACTAGACCACAAATTTCAATCAAACACAAGAAGGCCAACACAAACTGTTGGACGAACTTTAAAAAAAAAAAACTTACACTCGAGAGAACCAATAATATCAAGCACCAGATCATCACTAAGAATTTTTTCAACCACCTGGGGACTGTTGAGTAAAACTGCATGTAAACAGACATATTTTCTAGGTCATGATAAGAATAAAGAAAGAAGAAAAACACCTAAAGCACAAAAACAAATAGTGGAGAAAACATACTTATCCCTCTGACTATCTTGAATATCAAGTGAAGGCTCTCAATATTTTCTAAGTCTTCACTTATTCGAAAAAGGTCCATCAGCTTTGGGAAAAAATCATGCTGCATTACAAGATTATATTTGACAGCCATTTAAAAACAAATATTGTAAGCTACAGAAAAAAAAATACAAAATTGAATTAAACAATAAATACAATTTTAAAAGTAATATATATATATATATATATATATATACACACATATTACAAAAAACAAAGGTAGATAATTTTAGATATAAATATGATAAGAATAGTTATGGTGAGCATGAAGAGAACAAAAACACACACACACACTAATCATAGAAAATGAATAAATAAAAGCTGTCTCAAAATCACAACAATATTATAGGCATTACAATACCTAGGCTAAGCATAAGCTAAAAGTATATTGACATAGCAAAAGAAAAAAAAAATACATAAATAAATAATAAAATATATATTTGTTGATGATGAGATTTATCATTTTCCTTTTTTTTTATGTTTTTCCTTACTTGGATGGGAGCACCAGGCATGTGGGTTGTTCCAGCCCTAACATGTCTATATCACATGGCTTCTTGTTCATGATTTCAAAAAATCCTAAATACATAAATTAATATATGGTACAAACTAAAAAACTACAATATATATTTGATTGATCAAAAAATTATCAATTACTATCACTACTTTCTAAAAACACCTAATAACACTTTTAAATAATATAAATATATTAGCCATTTAAAAAAATATATTTATTTTTTCTTTTAAATATCTCAAGTTACATGTGTATGAGCACAGGATATTTAGCGAATCATCGCATGATTCTCAAAAAAACTAAAATACTGATATGAAATACATTTTAAGATATTATAACTTATTAACATTTCAATAATATACTCAAACTGTATTTTTATCATTCGACAAAATTTTATAAAAATAAACAAAATTGAAGAACTATTTTTAAAACAAATAATTATGTATATTAAAAATAATAATTAATAAATATAATAAAATAACTCAGACCATTAAGTTCATAGACATCCCAAGAATTGCACACACACAACACTACAATTTCATAGCACGGGATACCAGCAAGGGCTTATATCATCACAACATTCACAATAGATCTTATGTCATCACAACAGATACACTTACACGTACACACACATGTATCAAGGTCATTATGTATCCATGCATATTGCATACATAATGACCCAATGTGCATCAACATCGCGCGGCTCTCTCTCTCTCTCTCTCTCTCTCATTATTTCAAAGCCAATTATGAGTTGAAATCTTTGACACAATAGTATCGACATAACATATGCAAACACACGCACACTCTCAATGGCATTGATGCAGCACCATTGTACACTCCTAGAAATTCTATCATTTCAATCATCAATCTTTTTGATTCTATGTTGAAGGTAAGCAAAAATTTTATTAATTTAAAAACATATATATATATATATATATATATATATAGAAAGAGAGAGAGGCAAGTAAAAATATCACAAGTAAAAATATATAGATATAGCTATAAATATAGATACACACACACACACACACATATATATATATATATAGTATAAATGATGTGTGCTCCTAGGCAAGTAAAAAAATAATCACAAAATAAAATAAAAAATCACAATAAATCTCAATAAATATATTATTATTATTTTCATAATTATTTAAAATTTATATATATTTTTTCATATTTTAATTTTATCATGCATAAATATGTTTGAAATTTTAAAATGAAATTTATTTAAATAAAATTTATGTCATATATATGTACAAATAAAAATAAAAAAGTATTATTAATTTTATTATATATATATATATATACACACACTCTCTCTCTAAAAACCCGTAATGTGTAGAAATGGTGGTGCATTGGTATGCCTTATGCTTATAATGCCTAGATACACCTAGCACATTTTATGATTGAGGTGAACACCTCATATATTGTATCTTCCTCAACTACTACCCAAGTCAATAAATAAATTCAGCTCTACATGTATTTTTCTACGATTTACAAATTCTACCATTTTTTGAAAAATGAAGAGCACGATCTGCCACAAACATGCCCAAACTATGACAACATGTATTTTTCTATCGCGATTATTTGCCTTTCCACACACTCACCTTCAAGGTCATATTTCAACTACACCTATTTTCACTGTATGTTACTTCGTAACTAAGTACAACTTACTACATCAGGACAACAAAAAACACCTTATGAATTTCATTTTCAAAAATCCTGCAAACACATAACAATACTTTTGAATGATTGGATCCAAATAAAAACATAGAATAATCATAAATGGAAGCAGGAAACAAAACATGAAGCAATTGATCAAACTCGACAATAAGCAGCAAGTCACAAAAAAAAAAAACAATTAGTAAAGTTGAACATGGAATGTTGGAGTCATCGAAAATCATACACTAGTTAATATAAGCTCGGAAAGTCTCGTTTGGCTTGCAATGCCGCCCTCAGACACAATCTGCCAGCAAACACTTTCAAAGTAAATTACACTTCTAGAAAGGATAAAATGCATGAAGAAATGACAGCATGAAATTACATTATGAAAATATGTGATAAAGATGTGACGATATAGCCATCCAACACTGTATGAACATCATGCTACAAAAGATATTCACAACTCGTAATTAACATATTTAATTTAAAAAAAAAAAAAAATAGTGCAGCATTTATATAGAGGCATGACATTTGCATCTAGTAATTTATCAGCACGACTAAAAAACTTCTCTCATGCAGAAATAGCTTAATAGAAAGCTACATTGAAATGCATCAATCATGTGATACAAAGTACGTAACGGAATAACTATAGCAAAAAAGGCACCCAAATAAATTGCTATTTTTATATATTTAATTACATCATGACTTGTAGATTTATTAGAATAAAAGCTTATTTATTTGATTTTAGTTTCATTAAAACCAACACAATATCAAAGCCTTAAGAACTATGTCTTATTGTTAGAGCACAGACACCTCATCTAGATGGCCACCATCATCATTGGCATCATCATTTGTACCACTCCTGGTTGCCTTCCTTGAATCAGCATGCTATTAGGGGCCATTTTATATCCGATTAATTTTATCTGAAAACAAAAAATAAATTTGAGAAAATTTAGAACATGTTTATGATGTTTTTGATTTGTGGGTAAAAATATTTTTACAAATTGAAATATGAAAAAAAAATAAATAAATAATACTCATTAAAAATAATATACAACTCGCACTCTCATATAATGGATAACTATAATTGGGGCAGCAAACATGTCGAGTGCACCCATCAAAATTATAAAAAAATAAAACTAAATATAATAAATAAGTAAAACCAAGCTTTTATGTTGTCGGGGTGCATGTGGTACATCAGGGATTATTAAAAGGCGCTATTGGGCATTCCAAATATTTTCATAACTAAACATACTAGCTAGGCTAACCACCCCAAGACCCAAGTCCCAACCACCAATTGGTCGCTAATATGGACATCGAAGAACCTGAGCCTTCAAAATAGAATGATTATGGCTGAACCAAGTAGTTCAAATCATATTTTTAATGATTTTTTGTTTCAAAAGTGTACTTTTAATGATGATTATGATGATACATAGTGATATGTTCATAGAAACACTTAAAAGATCAAAATACTATCTTTTTTTATTGATAATTTCTCTAAATACATGTTAGTTTTTTTCACCTAAAAAAATTATAGTACAAAAGTTCATAAAATTCATAGTGCTAGTACATAAACAATTCAACAAGAAAATAAAAATTTTACAAACAGATAATAATATATAGTATTTTATGGTTGATAAATTCTATGTTGAGCAGGGTATTACTAGATAGAACACGATAATGATGACACCACAAAAAAAAAATGAAGTGGAAAAAAGAATAACCAAAATATTTGAGCAGAAGTAATTTTTACAATGTCATATGAAGAACTTCACTTTTATATCAACGATAAATGATAAAATACCCTTTGAGATGGTGCATGAAAGGAAGTCAAATGTAGTCCATCTTCAAGTATTTGAGTGCGATGCATATGCCTATGTGCTAAATGAAATGAGAAATAAGTTAAACTTTAAAAGAGTAAAAGATATGTTTCTTGGCTACAAAAATATATCAGAAGCTACAAACTTTAAAACTAAAAAATAAGTGTAGTAATATATAGTCTAGATATAATAATATTCAAGGAATACATAAATGGAGAGATTCCTAGAAGTGACGAAGAGGTTGACAATTGTGAAATATCAAAATCACCACACGAAAATAATGAGTAATGACTTATCCTTATCACGACATGCAAATAGTAAGCCGCGACTTATCCTTGTCGCAACATCAGAAATGGAATAGCGACAATATTTAACTAATGTCACAAAATCGTCTTATGAAGAGAAGCAAACAATGTTTAAAAACTCAATGGAGACTGATGTAGTGGAGAAAACTCATGCATTAAAAAGATCTATATGAGTCAAAAACACAACTAAAAGGTATGAGTATAATTAATATTTTGATCTTCAAATTATAAACAAGGAGTCAAGCACTGTGAAAAAAATAAGAGCCTTTGAGAATCTAATGCATTGGAAACAAGCAAAAAAAAATGAGCGGTACAACATTTGGGAATCTATAACAATCTAATGCAGTATGCACTCAAAGCTTTCAATGACAAAAGGCTGAAATTTTAAAAAAAAAAGAGTAATAAGTATTCGCCAAGAAGAATATGCATAATAAATGTATAGTACAAACCATCTGCATGTTTTATGATATCTCAATTATACTAAAGTTGTAACATTTATTAAGAAGTCCTGCCATTATTTTATGATATCATGATTGGACTAAAAACTAGAATATCCATTGAGCATTTGTGACTCTGTCCTATGGTGTGGCAAAAGAACATACATTGATGAGTCATGACCCTAGTTTATGATGTCAAAATTGGATTAAAATTAGAATTGCTACAAGAGTTTAAACTAATGGCCTAGATCTTGGAGTCACTACATAAATGAAACACAATTTAATTTTTTTGGTTGCGAGTTGCAACTAGAAACTATTTTGGAGTTGCATGCCATATTGTGAAGTTGCGGCCCATCTTAAACCCTAAAATGTATTCTGGAATTACGACATAAAATTGTGAAATCATTACTTGTGGCACCTTTATTACAATGTCAAAACTTCTCATTTATAAATGATCCTAAGATCTTATTGGACAATTAATTTAACCAAGATAATTGCACAAGTATATATATTATACAAGTAGTAAAGTTGAATGTATATCTAAACATCAATATCACTTAAATTATGTGGACAATTTGACCAATCAACAAAAAATCAAATGCTACTCAAATTGAATAAAAAGACTTGAGTTTCAAAAATATATATTAGAATCAAGAGTCACATTTCCATTTCCTTATGTAATATAATATTTATTTAGTATTTGAATAATGTTATACTAGATTATCAGATGAAAAATAGATTAATATAAAAATATCTTAAGATTTTTTTGATATGCAAGATAATTATTAATTTTGGACTCAAGAATAATTCACTCGTAAGTATGTCTTTGGTATCTTGTCATCAAAATTATATATTATTTCGTTAACATGTTATTCACACAACTATAAGTTTTAAGTAATATGTTAACATCTCTTAATGACATCTTCAAATATGCATTTATATTCATCAATTTCTAATAATATAAAGGAACAAAATAAATATGGTAATAATTACATTTTATCTTAGACCTCATAAACATTGTACTCGCATCAATTAAAATATACTTTTCTTATAAATCTTACTTATAAAAATCATACAGAAAATAACTCACAAATTTGTCATCACCATACAAAATACCTCCAATTAGTGTGTCTCGTAACTTACTTATCAATGTCCAATACAACTAAAATAAACTCTCTCTCTCTCTGTATAATAAAACCACTATATTAGATTTTCTAAATGAGATTCGTACCACTTGAAGATCATTTTTTTTCTAAATTATACATTATAGATTAGTTGTAAATATGTTTGTCATTTTGAATTTGTGAGTACCATAATTATAATAATTAAACTTGACTCGATCACTAGTTTTCACACTTAGACTTATCTCATACAATATAATTAGAAGGATTATCATTTCCTTCGGATCATACCTCAATAGTATGTCTCACGATTTATTTATTACTATTTGTCATTGTAAACATAGATAGATCTATGATATGATAAAAATCCTAAATTTCAATTCAAATTAACATGTGCATTCATCAACATTTAAACCACAAAAATTATCATAGATAAATATTATATATTCAAATTATCATAAGACAAGTATATTAAATTAATCATAAATCTCAATATATGCTGATATTTGAGAAGAATTCATGAGAGAAATTTGATATGACATCTAGCGAAATTGAAGTTTCCTAATGATATTGCTAAGAAGAACTAATTCTCGAAATCTAATCACAAATAATTATTTCTTGTGTTCGCATTGAATTTGCCTCTTATTCAGGATTAGAATTCATGCCACATAGGATTTTACATAGTGCTAATGAAGTATTTCTTTTATACTTTGAAATTTCGTACAAATCTTTAAGCTGTAAATTATGGCTCTGGGTTGAGAACACAACTTTTTAATCTGTTTGAATTTTCTCTATACTATAAAAATCACAGTGAAAAATAATATCATGATAAAAATAACTTTCTTCTAGAACAAAAAATTATGACAGCAAACATATCACAACTAAGGTTTTTTGTCTCTTCATCATGATATCACAACTGCACAAATATCATTACTGAGACTATTACTCTCAGAAAAATAATATTTTGATAGCAAGAATGATTATGATTGAAATATTTATTCTCTATAACATAAATCATGATTATAAGAATACAATGACTTATATATTCACTCTCTAAATCATAAAATTATGTAAAAATATTACTGCAACTAAAAATAACTTAATATTATAATATTTTTGATTCTGTATTGATTAAATCATAATACTGCAAAATATTAGGACTTCTTGTACCAATAAAATTCTTGCTTACTGAGACATGAAAATAAAATCATGATCATCACTATATTTAAGAAATAGTATGTTAACGCCTATAAGTTAATATATGGTCGTGAAATATAGTAATTAATATAATAATTGTGGCAACTCAATAATTAAATTACAACATACAAAAATTATCACAACTTATTTTATTGAGTCAGGACAATGAAAAGATATTATAATTTCTCAATAGACTTATAAAAAATGTAACTAAATTATAATATGATAAATATCATAATTTTTTATTACTTTTCTCTCTTCCAAATCATTGTTCCACTATGTTCATAAAATTCACCCAAAATACATCCAAGTTCACTACAATTCTTCCAATTCTGTCAAAACAACCATTTCATAAAATTTATCCACCAAACCACAAATAAATATAAACACATCAATAATTTCATATTAAATAACCCAAAATATTCAATATATAGTGTCAAACATGACTCGACTTAAACTATAATATAAGTTATGATGTCATGATCATGTTTATTATGATGCAACATCAATATAATTATAACCTATTTTAAGTTATTGAAACTTAAGAATTCAATTCACAACCTTATTTTATGATATTATAATATTGCTAATGACTAAAATCATGACAACCTGTGTTTTCATAACTTAAGACTTATAATAAGAAATTTTTTATTTTATTATTTTCAAGCTTATAAATAAAATATAAAATAAAAAAATTGATACTTTATTAGTTGTGATTTACTCTACAAACTTTCTCTTAATTTCGTATAAATTTCTTTTTATTCTCTCTCATGTGAGGATGTTATTTTACAATGAGAAATTAATTCTACCCCTTCTCGAAACCTTTAACCAACATCACAAAATCCCGGCACATATTCATGATTTGGCATCAAAGGGAGATAACACTTTGTACCTCAAATTCCTTCGTTAAATCGAAGGCATTTTTGCATAGTTGTGCGATTCACTTTCAGAGTGTCATAATTAGGTGAGATTGATATGCTAATCAATTAGGATTTGGATACCCAATTAGGATATGGTGAAAGTGATCTGTGATTCACTCTTAGAGATTAATAATTGAGCAATTCACTCTCAATTGTATGATTCTAAAAGTTGCCTGCTAGTAATTAGATTTGCTAGTCAATTATGAATCTCAATTAGAATTTGGATGCCCAAATTCTAACAAATAGTAACAAGTGATGTTATATGCATGCATGCATGTATAGAACATTGTAAATCTAATTGCCTAATTTTTTTTTATTCTAATATTTTATTCATTATCATTTTCTGCTTCTAATACTTGTTTTCTTCATTATATTCTTCATCTCCCTCGTTATCTTCTTTTTCTTTCTTATTTTTTTCTTTTTACTCATCTTCTTTTTTTTATTGTCTTTTTTTTTCTTCGTCATCTTTTTATTCTTTCTCGTCATCATCTTATTATTCATCGTCTTATACTTCTTCACTATTTTCTATTTTATCATTTATTTTTTCTTCTTTTTCTTATTTTTCATATTTTCGCTCTTACTCTTTATATTCTTCTTCTTTTTTCCAACCTCCTTTTTTATTTTTTTCTCTTCTTCTATTTCATTTTTTTCGACTTCTTTTTCTAATTTATCTTTTCATCTTCCTTTTATTCTACTTTTTTTACGCATTCTACTTTTTTTTCATCTTAAATTTTTTTCCTATTTCTCTTCTTCTTCCTCTTACACTTCTTAATATTCCTATTCTTCTATTTCTGCCTTTTATTCCTCTTCAAATACTTCTATTTATTCCTTTTTTTATAGTTCATTTTTATTCTCATCTTTTATTTCTTCTCATTCCTCCTCTTCTTGTACTTCTTATTTCTCATCTTCTTACACTTATTCTTATTTTACTTCTTTTACTTTGTAATATTCTTCTTATTCTTTTTTTTTCTTCTTTTTATTTTTTCTCTTCTTATACTTCTTATTTTTTATTTTATTTTACTTTTTCTTATTCCTCTTCTTCGTCTAATTCGTTTTCTTCCTATTCTTCTATTTTTTATTCATCTTTTTTTCCACTTCTTATTAATCTGATTCTTCCACTTCTTATTCATTCACTTCATCCACTACTTATTCGTCAGCTTCTTTCACTTCTTCGTCTCCACCTTCCTCCTTTTCACCTTCTTCATCATTTTATTTCACTTTTTTTTCTTCTATACTATTATCTCTGTCTTCTACTTTTTTCTCTTCTTTTTTGTGTGTTTCTTCTTATTTTTCTTTTTCTACTTCATCTTCATGTTTTTCATCCTCTTCTTCTTCCTCATCTTCTTCAACTTTTTCATTTTCATATTTTTCTTATTTTTTTTGTCGTCTTCTTCTTTTTCATCTTCCTCTTCTTCATTTTGAACTTCCTCTTCTACTTCTTCGTTTTCATCATATCTTCTGCTTCTTCATTTTCATCTGCCTCTTATTTTTTTCATCTTTTTCTTCTTTTTTTCATCTTTCTCTTGATATTTTTTTTCTCATTATCTTCTTTTTCAATATCCTTTTCTTCATTTGTTGCCTTCCTCTCATTCTTCTTCTCTCCATTATTATTTTTCTTCCTCATTAGCTTCTTATTCATCCATTTGCTCTACTTATTTTTCCTTATTTTTCCCCCTATACTCTCTTTTTTCTTCTCAATTCTACCTCTTTTTTTTGTGTTCGTACTCTTTGTTTTCTTTTTCTCATTTTTCTTTATCTTATTCTTTTATTTGACTTCCACTTTTCTTCCTCATTTTTTTTATTCCTCTCTCTTGCTATTTTCATCTTCGTCTTCTTTTTCATCTTCTACTTCTTACTCTTCTTCTTCTTCTATTTTTTTCTCTTACACTTCTTCCCTTTGTTCTTCTTGTCCTTATTCTTTTTCATTTTCTTCTTTATGTTCTTAGATTTTCTTTTTTTTTTTTTGAATGCTTCTTTTTTTTCTTCTTCTTTTTCATCTTCCACTTTCCTTCTTTTCTGTATTTCTCTCTTCTTTTTCACCTTCCTCGTCTTCTTTTTTTACTTTCCTCTTCTTCTTTTTTGATTTCATCTTCTTTTTTTTTTCAATTTCATCTTCTTCTTTTTCCATCACTCACTCTTCCTCTTATTCCACCAATTATTTTTTCATCTTCTTATTCTTCTTATTTCTCTTCTTCTTCTACATCTTATTGTTCTTCCTCATCATCTCTTTCTTCTTCTTATATCGGATCTTTTTCTTCTTATTCTCAATGCTTTTCTTCTTCTTATTGCTCTCCTTCTTTCTCTTCTTTTATTTTTCTTCTTCATCTTTCTTTTTTTCTAATTCTTGTTCTTTTTACATTATTCCTTATCATTTTTTTTCTTCTTCCTTATCTTCATATTTTTCTTCTTTTTCTACTCTAACCTACTGCTTTTTCTTTTTTTTCTTCCTTATCTTCTTTTTTCTTCTTCCCCATCTTCTACTTCTTTTTTGTCTTTTTCTTCTTCTTCTTTTTCTTTTTCTTCTTCCTCATCTTCTACTTCTTTTTTGTCTTTTTCTTCTTCTTCTTTTTCTTTTTCTTCTTCCTCATCTTCTACTTCTTTTTTTATCTTTTTCTTCTTTTTCATATTCTTCTTCCCCCTATTCTTTTCTTCCTCATATTCTTCTTGTTCTTCTTTTTTTTCTTAGACATCTTCTTCTTGTTTTTCTTTTTCTTCTTCATCTTCTTCTTGTTAATCTTTTTTTCCTCAATTTTTTTGGGGGGAATAATGTATTGGGGTGCTCCCCAAGAAATATTTAAGAATTTAAAACTAATCTTTTAAAATTTAAAAAATATGATCAAAATAAAAAAAAAATTTAAAATTTGGGGCACTCTATTACGTTTATAATAAAATATCCTTCATTAAATCATTAAAACCTTCCCCCTCTCTCATCGGCCCTCGCCTCGCCCTCTCCCATCGGCCCTCGCCTCGCCCTCGGCCCTCGCATTGCCCTCGGCCCTCTCCTATCGACCATGAGCCCCTCACCCTCTCCCATCTCATGGAGCTCAAAGACAAGTTCCTGGAGCTAGTCTTCGAGCTCCATTGAGCTCATCGTCGAGCTCAATGGGCGAATCTTTGAGTCCGAGCTCATCAACAAGCTCCAGGAGCTCACCTTCGAGCTCGATGGAGCTCGAAGACTCACCCGTTGAGCTCCTTGAGCTCGTCGACGAGCTCAATGTGCTCTTTGTCTAGTTCTAGGAACTTTTCGTCGAGCTCCATCGAGCTTGAAGAAGAGCTCCTAGAGCTTGACGATGAGCTCCATCAAGCTCGTCTTCGAGCTCTAAGAGATGGGAAAGGGAGAGGGACTCCTGGTCGATGAAAGAGGGCCGAGGGCAAGGCGAGGACTGATGGGAGAGGGCAGAGGACGTGGTGAGGGACAATAGGAAAGGGCGAGGCGAGGGCCGATGTTAGAGGGCGAGGCAAGAGCCGATAGAAGAGTGGGAAGTTTTTATTTTAATTTAATTAGTGTGATTAAATGTTAAATTAGTAATTTAATGAGTGATATTTCAGCATAAACGTAATAGAGTATCCCAAATTTTAATTTATTTTGATTTTGATGACTTTTTTTAAATTTTTAGAAGATTAGTTTCAAATTCTTAAATATTTCTAGGAGAACACCCCAAAACATAATTCACTCATTTTTTTTTCATTTTCTTTTTTTTTTTAATTTTTTTTTTCATCTTCTTAATCTTTTTGTTCTTATTTTGCTTCTTATTTTTTTTCTTATTTTTCTTCTACTTTCTTTTTTTTTCCTCTTTTATTCTTCTTTTTCTTTTAATCTTATATCTTTTTTTTTCTTAATCTTCTATTTCTTATTTTTCTATTCTTACTATTTTTCTTTTTTTTATTATTATGTTTATTCTTCATCTTTTTGTTCTTCTCAATTATTGATTTCTTGTTGAATTATGCTCAGTTGTTCTGGATTTTGAATTCTTGTTCTGGATCAAGAAACTAAATTGCATGGCTTGAAATCTTTAGTATGCCAACAAATTTTTTTTATTGGAGATATTGTGATAGGAATATCCAAAAGCAGCAAAGGAGTAAAATTGGCATCCTCTAACATAATAACAATTTGGGTAGATACATCAGAATTATCAACAAGTGTTGGAAATTACTTGTTCAGCTGGAAATTGGGTTATCTGCAAAGCATGCAATTGGGGTATCGTTTAGAGTATCTTTTAAAAGTGTTGTGTGTGTGTGTGTATTTAAATACTATTATTATTTTTTCTCTATTTAAGATTATTTTTAATCATCTGTTTGAGTGAATTATGTGTTAAAACATCAAGTCAACATTGATAATTTGTCACCAATTTATTATTGATCCCAAATTATTAATGTGTTAAAGCTAGGAAGTTGTCTACATTAAGCAACGCACTACACAGCTCAATCATAATATCAAAAAAAGCAAGGGCTCTCACACATTCTTAGACGATGTTGGGTAAAGTTAACAAGTTAACTTTAGATCATAAAAAGAAAGGTTTCTCACCCATCTCAACCCAAGTTAACAAGTTTAAGAAAAGTTCTTAAAATATTAGAATATTAAATTTTAAGAGCAAAGATTTAATTGATAGCTAAAATTGTGTAAATCTAAATATGTGATATTTATAATACAAAGTCAAGTGATAAGTATATAAAACATCAAGTCATATCAAAAACATAAACTCAACAATTTGATACAATAAACAACACACAATGCGCTTATATAATAGGATAGTTGATTGATGCATCCTACATGTCAGGTGCTCTCATCAATAATATAATAACAATAAAATAAAAATACAAATAGTATGACTATAAACTATAACATTCCTCATCAAATTGATGTGTACATTAAAGAACATCAAGTTTAAAGCAGATGAAAAAAAATTGAAATCTCTTCAAATATTTCATGAAAATATTGATTACTTCCTCTGTTATCAAAATATATATTATATAAATGGTATGATCTTGAATTTTCTTTTTGGAAAAAAAATTTGATTAAACATAATGTACTTTTTCTGTTCAAAAAATACCGAATTTTAAATTACATTTCATTGGCCACATATCAGAAAAAAATTATGTGGGAAAAAAGTAAAAACATAATATCTTGGAGTATATGTCAAATCTAAAATATTTCACAAATAATAATAATAACCTTAAACTCTACAACTATATCAGAATTCAAAATAATTGTTTAACTCTTATTTTTTAGGAGACAAAATAATCTTCTAGAAAAATACAAAAATATATTATAAGCCTCCTCTCAATACAAAATGTATATAACTTAAATATTAATATTTAACAAGTGTTCTTAATCATTAAAAGAGACCTCAAGTCTAATAGATTTCTTTATATACCTTAGCACACAAAGAGGTATATCTAAGTAAACTCATAGAAAAGAATTTGAAAAATAACAAAATGTAATCAATGTATATGTTATATATAGTATAGTAAAAATCAAATAGTTAATCTTCTTTATAGTTCTTTTATAACTAAAAAAAGTCATCTAGATGTATCGTATTAAAAGTCAAATCAAAACATGAATGAACATGAGCATCTATTGTAGCATAACCTAAAAGTATAATCCTTGTAAGAATATCAAACGCTATCTTCTATGTGAGAAAACAATCTCTCTCCTGAAGAAAATCACCTCTATAAGAAGAAAGCATCATAGCATCTCAAGATTTTTCACATATAATTGGGATTAACAAAAACCATTGTTATCAAAATATTATCCATATAAAAAATGAGCAAAATTATAATGTCATCAAAGATTTTGAAAAAAAAAAAATTTATAATAAACATGTATAAACCAAACAAGCTATGAAAATATTATTGTTGAATTTTTGTATATTGTTTAATAATTTATTTTTTTTAAGAACATCTAACTTATGGGCTACCACAATATTATATATATATATATATATATATATATATATATATATAAAATATAAAATATGTTTTATTCAAACTTAATTTTTCATTTTAATATTATTTAGTTTTTGTTTTTCATGCATCCTTCTACCTATATTATTATTTTTTTCATTTTAATTTTTCATTTTAATATTAATTTTTCATTTTAATAGAAATATAAATAATAGAAGAATAAAAATATGATTAAAATCAATGTGTCACAACTAGGGATATGACCGCTTCAAAGGATTTTCTGCAAAATTTTATTTATATGATATTATTACTCAGTTGTGAATATTCAAATAAAATAATACCCATGATGAGACAACACACTACATGACTTAGACATAGTTATGAAAAATAATTTTTAGTATAATACTAGTATTAACAGATCAAATGACATTAAGAAGATTTATGATCAAGTTTGTAGCATTATTTACATAAATTCATTATAAGAGTGATATATTAGTTTGTATATTGTTCTTTAGGAGAAGGCATTTCATCATTCTCAAAAATTTATCAGAAAATAGCTCATATAATTAGTGTATTACCTAAATTGAGTAGAATTGAAAAGATTGGTCATAGGAATATATCTTCATTATATGGTAGTGAAGAAAGAGCTGGGGAGATCTGGCAAAGATACATTGGGAAGCATGAAGATAGTAATAACTTTTTTTTTCTATGAGAAATCAAGATATACTAGGATAAGATATTGAGATATTATACCATGAGTTACAATGACCTTTATATGGTTCAAAGAATATACAGTAACCCACTAGAACTACTCAAGTTAGTTCTACTACAATTGTATTCATGTGAGATGATAGTGATTCTCTCTCAAGAAACATACTCCAAATTTAGTTCTTTAAATTTCATTGAATCTTACACATCTACAACCACTGAACTTTATGCTCATCATCTTACTTTCGACTTAAGGATACAAATTCAAAGACTAATACACATGTTATAGGTAATTACATCATTTTTTTTTCTTTTATAAAATCTAGTATATATGATATTGATGTATCCATGAAAACTATAGTGTGAATTAAAGAAGATGACAATGCCAATCTTGATTATGTTCTTTTGACTATTGACATATATTTTATATGTATCTAAATTAAATTATAATTTTTTTTCTATTGATTGTTTTATCAAGAAAAAAAATTGAAATATTATTTTCTCTTCTTCTAGTATGCTTATGCAAGATATTCTAACTAGACATATTTTTCTTGTGAATTGAGCGAGATAGATTTTTCTGGACTCACAAAAGTCCTTCTAGTTACATTTCAACTATTATTTCAACTATTATTAAAGATTCTAAAATCAAGTTTCAAGTATCAAAAAAGTAACATATATTAATAATGATATATGTCAATTAAAAAAACATAACAAAGCATTCTACCCGACACGTCAAAAAAATACTAGAAAATACTCATTCCATCTAATTCCATTAGATGTTTAATGTTTATATATCAAATACAATGATCATATATAATGGTTTGAAATATTTAATTATTTTTATTAATAATAATATTTAATTTAAGTGATTGTCAATAAATAAGAAGAAATCTCGATTTTTTTATATTTTATAAAATTTTATGGAAAAAAAAGTATGGATGTCATTAAAATGTTGATAAATAATAATATTTTAAATATATATTTCTCATTTATTTTATTATTTCATTGAACACGCAATTTTTTCTCTAGGGTTTGTAGCTCGCACCCACCCATACACACACACACACTCTCGCTCACTCACCCTAGGGGTTTATGTTTCACTAGTGTATTACACGTTATAAAACTTTATGTTATATCCAAACATTAATACAATAATTTCTTACAATAACAACAATTTGCAATACTAATGAAAAAAACAATTGAGAAAACTCATATGTTAGGTGCTTCTCATCAATAACATAATAACTATTAAATAAAAATTTTTGAAAGATAAATTCTTATAAATTGTGATGCATGGGTAAAAGACAAATAAAAAAAATATTATATTTGTGAATGAAAATTTAAATTTTAAGATTTAAAAGATAAAAAATAATAATAATAATAATCTTATAACAATCAAATTAGCAACATGTGAAAAATTTTAAATATGATTAATATTTATGTTCCAAGAATAGGACTTGATAAAAATTCAAAGAAAGTTTTTTAAGAATATATAATTGAGTATATGAGAATTATGAAACTTTGTAAGAGTATATGTATGTTCCAAAAACAAGACATGATGAAAAATTTAAAAAAAAAATTGAGAATATATCATTGAGTATGAGAATTATGAGATTTTGTAAGAATAAATGTTCCAACATATAAATAATTATGATGGGATATATGTTCCAATAATAGGACATTTATATGATTAATATCATAAATTAGTATAAGATATACCAATAGAACAAAAAATCATAATTCATGAAGATTTAAAGAAACATGTAGGAGTGAATAATAAGAATTATGAGAACCTTTATAGAGGAAAGTATTTTAGTGAAAATGAAATAAAAAAAATAATCATACATTTTTCTTTAGCTTATAATATTTCCATGGCTAATAACAATTTTTAAAAAAACACACATTTGATGACTAAATATTTTTAGAAAAAGACACAAAATAATAATATCATGTGAGAATCTAATCACTTAATATAGACTAGTAATAAAAAATAAGTCTTGAAAAATACAAAGAAAAGAATAATTCAAATAATCATATGAATACAAAATAATAAAACTTAAAGAAATAAATATTTTTAGAAAAAAAAACAAATGAAAAAATTAAATAATCCTTGTACATATATACAAATTACATGAGACATAAAGTAACTAGTTGTACAACAAAAATATCTAAATACATTTTGTATCTTATTTTAAAGAAATACAAAAGAGAACTAATGAAGACACTATAAAATTATAGTAAAAGTAAAAAAAAAAAAGGTAGACGTGTGATAAGTGAAGTTAGGTTTAAGACATATGATTGAATATATGATAAATAATACAAAGTAAATAGAAAAAAATAACATTTATTACAAGTTGAAATAAAAAAAATACTCAATATGAAAATGACATACAACCAATATTCTAATATAATAGACAAAAAATAATTAGAACGGCTAACATATTGAGTATTCTCATCAAAAATATCAAAAATAAATGTAAAATAAATAAAAAACTACCACCCCTCAAGCTAATGCATAAGAGTCTACATTAGATAGCTTGAATTTAAAAAAAATAAACTAATGTTGCTTCAAGACTTCATAAAGATATCTATGCGCTATTTTATTGTTTGAATATATAATATAATAATCATTTCATCTTGAATCAACTCCTTCAGAAACAAGCAATCCATTTCATTATGATTTGTCTATTAATAAAATATCATATTGAATACTATATATCTTATTGTGTAACTATCACAATAAAAAATAGTAGAAGAAAAAAGTGCATACTCAATCTCTTCAAATAGATATCACATCTAATGATTCTAACAATTAGCTATATCATTTTTTTTGAAATATATTTTTGTACTAAATCTCAAAATAACTGATTGTCACTTATTTTTTTATTAGACAATGTTATCTCTATGTAAATTACAAAATTCTATCATAAATCTTAACTTGATGCATGCTAGTACCCAACTTAAATTTAAATTTCTAGATAATTATTGTCTATAATCCCTGAAAGAGATGTAATATCCTGAACTTCATCACAAATATCAGTATGTAAAGAGCTATATCAACATGAACATATTAAATATAATCTAAAAAATAACAAATTATATTGATAATATATATTATATAAAAGCTGGTCACATCAAAAATAAAATAAAAACATACATTAATAAACATATCTACAAAAACACAACTCAAATGATCAACTTAAGCAAATGTATCAAATATATATCTTCTCTGTGATAAGATAATATTCAATATAAAATAAGTAACCTCTATATCTAGAAAATATCTGAATCTTCCAAGATCATTCATCTAAAATTATTTCTGAAAATACTAATTGTATTGAATAATTCCTAACTCATCAACTCTCATAATAAAAATACATCCAAGTAGATAACCGATAGGCGATAACACACTTAAAAATTATACACTCGTCAAAACTTTTTTAAATGAATAAAGAAAATCATGAACACTTATATAAACAACATAACATGATTATCTATAAAATCCTCTCAAATCAAGCTCAACGTTATGATTTTATGTCATACAAAGTTTTTCATAATCTACAAACTACATCTAATTGTACTTTTAAAAATCTAAGTAGTTACTGCATACAAAGTTTTTCACATTTAAATGGTGTATCCTCTAGCAATGAGATGTTACAAGATAAATAAGAATACACACTTAAGTCATAATTTCCACTAGAGAGCAAGTATCATAGTCGTTCACGCTAAATTACTAAATGTATCCTCTCATTACAAATCTTTCTTTAGAGTGATCTAGACATGTATTCAGTATGACCACTCACTTACAAAATGTAACCAAGAATAGACCATCCTATTAATTATGATACTAATTCCTAGTTCCCAATAAAATAAAAATATGTTTCTCTTCCATCATGGCCTGACACCATGCTAAAATAGATAACATCTCAAAATGAGACTTTAATAATCTAGTACCATCAAGTGAAATAATAAAAAAAACAAAAAATATATATAATAAAACATGTGAATTTGAGTATGGGCACAACTTTTTTATTCCTTTTAGAGATCAATTGAATGGTCAGGATCAAAGAAACTAGTTACAAAATTATCTACTCTTATTTGAGAATATTGAACATATCTCTCTATCCTAGAATAAATTCTAAGTCATGGATAATCATATCCACTAGATACCAACTCATTATTAATTTGTACTAGTACAAACATATATACTAACATGCCAAATGGGTTTAAAATTGTCAAATGGGTCCAATGGTCAAGACCATTGAAATTAAAGACGCATATAAAATGCACATGCCACAAAACACCGGCAAGAGTGCCTCACATGGGACCATGCACAATCATTTCCAAAAGGTGCAGAAGGGGCCACAAAAAGGTGCATTTCACCTAGGGCTGCCCCAAGTCATAGAATGAGTTGGAGGAACTAGTTCTTGAAACGAGCTATAACAACTCATTCTTGGAATAAGCATGGATAGCTCATGCATGAAAAGAGCTTGGGTAACTCGTTCGTGTGTCTGTGTGTCTGTGTGCATATACAAGCATATATTTATATGTATATACATAAACATTCATACTTATTTACAAATATATATATATATATACATGTATATATTTATATATATGCATGCGTGTGTGTGTGTGTATTTTATACACATACATATGTATGGATATATATATATATATATATATATGCATATGTATATACAAATATATATATATATATATGCATGTTTTCATACATAAATATGTGCATGCATATATACATATATGTATATGTCCCTCTGTGTGTGTGTGTGTGTGTGTGTGTGTGTGTGTGTATACATATACATTAATGTTTACGTAAGTCCATATATATGTATACATATGTACATATATGTATATGCATGTTTATATTCATACCTATACATATATATATATACACACATGTATATATAGTTTATTAAAATTTTATTATTTTGATTTAAAGCTTTGAATATTTGTATTAAAAAATATTAATAATATTTTATTTGTATGTTTGATATATATTATTTAATTGTATTTCATTAATACATAATAATTATAAATAATATTTTATGATATATATATATATATATATATATATATATAATTTATATATTTTTTATATTGAGTGCACCTCAAAAAAAAATTTGTACCTTTATTATGAAGTACGTCTCACAGCTCCAAAAAAATTGTGCACTCCAATGTACCTTTCACCTCAAATAACTATGGCCCAAAACTATGTATGGACCAAACTCATCCTGGTCCATGGCATGACTAGTGTTGAGCTGGGCCAGGATTTCTAGCATGTGTGCCACAAAATATATGCATGACATGACACACAATTCTGAGCGGGCCGCTTTCGACCCAGCTAGCAATCTCAGACTAGCCTAAACCTGACTCAGGCTTACTTATGAGGAAACAAGCTGGTCAGGGTTCGAGTCATGTTGGGTGCTCGATTATGGTAGAATTGGCATGACCCGGGCAGCCAATACATGCTGCCAATAATACAAAGCATTTCATGCCTGGCACAACATGTGTGCACATTTGGACATAAAAAATAGGCTTGTCATCCTAGAATGACACATTTGACATCTCTATATAGGTTTGAATAATTTTCTCTTACTCAACAATTCTAATTCTCTACATACTCAAAATAATCTGAATTTATTGATAGCTATAATGACTTCGTGTCATTAACATCATACTAAGTACTAACATGCACATATATATCAGATGAATGACTCTATCCAATAACTAAATGTCAAAGCAATGCTATAAGAAATTGATGAAGTATAATGGATACAAATATAATAATTTGATTCACATGATTACAAGACTCATTAATAAACAAGTCATAGTCAAAAAATATAATATCAAAACTCACAAAATTATATCAATCTCTAGTGAGAAGCATTCGTAATCTCTTTGGATACTAGATTATCCAAAAAAAATACATTTTGAAACCCTAAATATCAACTTATCCGATGCTATAAGCAGATCAAAGAGAAAGCCAGAATTTCCAAAAACTCTAAATATCAAGTTAAATAGCATATCTTCATAATGTAAAATTTAAAAGGACAAAGATTAATAGGACAAAGATTCCAATCGAAACCATATCTCCCTAAAAATATTTTGGAATACTCTATTTGAGTACACGTCTTGAAAACATCTCAATCAAATATTTATTCTCTTTTTCGCCTACCATATTCAATTGGAGTGTGTCAGCATAAAAATTTTTAGATATAATCTTATAATTCATATAATAAATATTAATAAAAATAACAATTACTTTTTATCAATTTTAATTGATTTATCACAAAAGATAACAATTTACTTAAAATTTCTCACATTTGACATCTAACACATATTAATTAAGCACATTTGACATCTCTATATACTATAACATATATTATAATATATATTAATAAAGATTATTATTTCTTAATTTTTTTATATTTTTATCAAATTAAATTTTTATTATTTTGTGAAATATCCAAAAAATTAAAAAAAAATATGTAATTTGTCATAAAAAAAGATATATTCGGTTATATCTCGAGCAGTCATCAATAAAGATAACTAGATAACTAAATTTCTCTTTGGTCAAATCTCTACTAGATCTTCATACCTATAAATATATTAGATCTTCATACGTATAACTAAATCTCTACTTAAACCAAAATGAAATGTATGATAAGAAGATCACATAAGTTTTTCGAACTAATATATCTCACACTCTATGGTCAAAATACAATTAAAACTAGATTAAAACATTTTAAATTTAGTAATATAATAAAAGACTAAGCTAAGAATGTTGACGTAATATGTCCAGAATACTCAAATATCAAGTGAGAGTTATTAATTGATCAATCCTTTTTGACCTTGAAATGCAAGGCACAATTAAGATGGATTTTTTTTGCAAGGCACGCTTTACCTAATATGTATATACATACATACTAAATATTATTTATAATTTATATATATTAATAAAAAATAATTAAATAAAAGATAACACACATAAAATTTAAACATTATTAATAATTTTTATTCATCATTAATATTTAGAATTCTAAAATAAAATAATAAAATTTTAATAATTCTAAATACAAAATGATATAATTTATAAAAAAAATGTGAGGACTTTGAGATTAATTAATTTGTGGGGGAAACTTCGTGAATAATAAATTTTGTGAAGATGACAATTTGACAGCTAAGTTGAGGCAAGGTGAGACGCGACACGTTTGTCTAGGCCTGGTGGCACATAGGCTTAAGATATGCCTAAGGTATGCCTTTAATAACTATAGATTGAACATAGTAATAAAAGAAAAATAAATTTTTAAAGAATAAATTTCAAATTATATCAAGTAGGTCTACTATCGAAACTATTTACTTAGTCAAAAAATTAATTGAAATATAAGTGAACAATAAGAAATATATTTGTATTCCTTTCATCAATTAGCATATATTTATGATAGCATCTCAACAAATTTAATTTGATAAACAATATAGAAAAAATATATAAAGTATGTATATTGAATTAATCAAAAATGTACATGAAAAAACAATATTTAAAATTAAATTGATTCAAAATATTATTCACTCATTTCCAATAATTGTGAAACTTCACAAAGCAATATTACTTAATAGATACATTATTATGCCAATTATTTATGAATTTACAAGAAGACTTCAAAAAGATATTTCACGATGCACATTATTTACACATGACATAGTATTGGTTGATAGAAAAGAAAAATAATTAGTTGAGAAAACTAAAAATTTGAAGAAAAGCATTTAAATATTCAAGGCTTAAGAATAGTCTTAGCATAATGGAGAATCAATGAGTATCAAAGATCAATCATTTCAAATATTTATGTACAATATTAAGTGAAAATGAAAAAATTAATAAGATTTTATTTAATAGGATTAAAATTGGTTAAATCAAATTATAAAATAATTTGAAAGAAATAATATATACTAAGGATATCAAATAGACCAAGTATCAAATAGATTAAAAAAATTATACAATTAAATGACCTATCATTTTTTATGAAAATAAACATTAGACGACCAAGAAATAACATATAATAAGAATAAAAAAAATAAAAATAAAGATGATAAGATAAATATATGATAAAACTAAGAAATATAAAACTAAAAACAAAACTATGACAAAAAAGATCAAAATAACTCTTATATATAATAAAATAAGTAAGAACCATTTAAAATAATTTGTTCAAGTCAAATGTAGGACTCCTAACATACCGATTAAGAAGTATTAGATTATCCAAATGGAATAAAAAAAATTAAAGATAAACCTTGAAGAAATTAAGTATCTATTATAAACACGAATTTAACAATTAAAAAATTAAAATTATACATAATTTTCAATAGATATGATTGATGAAATATTATTCATACAACCAATCTCAAATAACTATGATAAGGCTTGATTATAGTAATTCCTGTTATAACTTATGAAGGTATTTGTTAGTTTTTTTTTTGTAATTTGTGATGACCATTGAGGCATTGACACATGCTTCATTATATTGTTTGTGTTCTACAAATGTACTACAATGCAAAAACATCAAAACTCAGTATTGCAGTAATATTGCTAGGGCAGATTCTGAAAGGGTCAGCCGAAGTTTTCTTGTAATGTGTGATGACAATTGAAACATGATTGACTAAATTGTTTGAGTTATATAAATGCAGTGAAATGCAAAGATATCAAAACTCAATATTGCAGCAATATTGTTATAACCATTGAGATATGCCAATTAAATAAATAAGTTAACGACAGGCTGGTCAATCCAAGCCAAAGTCACGCATCTAGAGTTCAATCTCCTAGCTTCCCTTATGAGCTAAGAATAGGCAACCAATTTGTTCATGTTTATATTCTAATAAAGTATGATGGATCGTGTTAACCTAACATAACAAAAGATGCCCAATATTTGTGTTATAAGTCCTGAGTGAGTTCATGAATCAACAAGTGAGACAATACATACATAATGAAAGGAACACCAATTTGTTCAGGAAAAAAAAATTAAATATATGACTACGAGTAGAATGAAAAATGACCTTGAGTATCTGAGGTAGAGTGGAAAGCTCAACGGCAGGAAGTTCCATAAAATTAGTTTGCTCGGCCTGAAGTGTATCATCTGAAGAAGTTAAAATAAGGGGGTAAGAAATTCATAAAAAATGATAAAAACTTTGCATGCACCTCATGTGAAAGAGTAATGTTGGAGGTGTCTGCAAATCAATGTTGGAAAATCTGCCAAAGCTCAAAGAAAATTTCTTTCCAAAACTCATTCTAAATATATAGCAACCTAAAACCAAGCGAGCTATCTCACCAAAGTATTCAAATTATTAAGAATCAAATTCCTAAGTACCCAGAATTATGCAGTGGAACACCTTTCGGGTTGCAGTAGCAAACAGTAAAATTCATTAACACATTTATCATCATCTGTCTCTGCATAATGTCGTGACATGAAATTCAAGTTAGGAGTTATGGCAATACAGAGTATAATTTTTTCCACCAATAACTCTTGAAGAAATATAAACTATTAATGAAAAATATAATAATAAGAATAAAACATAGATATGATAATGTGTGGATAATGGTAATCGTGCATGTATTTGTAAAAAACATATCGGCGCACTCTCGCATGTATTCTCCCTCAAGTTAGCATGTGACATAGTTTTAGAAAGCATCCTTGAAGCAAGCTTAGGCTCCAGGCACAATTACTCACTAATATAATATAGCGCCTCATTATCAAAGACATATGTCTTATTGAATAAGTGCAAATTATTGACTATATATTCCATTTGTAAACAATTTTATTTTTGAAATTTTTAATTACATATTAAAATTTATAATTTCACAATTTTTTTATTGAATATTTCTTTTAAATATTTGAAATTTTAAATTTTTTATTAATTAAATTAGATTTTGAAACATATATTATAAAATCGATATGCATCATAGGTTGTACTTCACTTCACTCACGAAGATGCCTTGTTCTAGAAATTGCAGCTAAGCTATATAAAATCTGTGCACCTTAGTACGCCTTAGGACTTTTAAAATAATGGTATATAAATGTCTAGCACATAAAATTTAGGAAAAAAAATAATAAAATTTAAGTCATTCAATCTTCATGAAAATATATATGGTGTGATCTTTATCTATAATATATATGACATGAAAACCATTCTAAGAATTCTCTAAAATAAAATGAAAACTCAAATTAACAACATAAATTTACAACCATCTAACTGTGAAATGCAAAACACCAATGAAATAAATAAAAAATATCCTAATCTATTAGAAAATATGTTTGATCTACAATAACTCACAATAATTGTCAAAGCTATGTGCAGCTAACTTTTCTAATAAATACTATTCATCTTAAAAAATAAATAAACCATATGATTACCCTTGGTTTGACCCATGTCTAATATTATAAACTAATAAATAAAAAATAAATATTCATAAAGTTTTCATTCGTATTAATACAATACAAAGTATTTCTAAAATAATCACATATACCATTACATCTAACACAATAAAAAAAATTAAATATTTATGAAATAAATTAAACTAGATAAATAAAAAAAATATAAATGATATTTAATTCCAATATAATTCTTTAAATTACATATATAATTATATACTAAAAGGGCTGATTACAAAATAAATTAAATAAATATAATATATACAACCTATCCCAAATAATTTTGAAAATATTTAGTTGATGATGATGATATATAATTATTAAGGTTTGATATTAATTATTTGTTTAATTTAGCTTTACTCATTTTGTATTTATTTTTTCTTTATGTGTTACTCTAACTCAATAATATATATCATTATTTGTGAAATGAAAAAAAAAGTCATTTTTTTTCATTTTCTCACTCTCTCTTCTTGACTTCTTCCATTTTACCTCTACCAAACCCTAAGCCTAGAGGTTGTACACAGTAAATAAGACTCTCGTTTTAGCATGAGATCTAATTAGTCTCGAACAATCTTGCTCCTAAAAGTTTGTATGTTATTATACAAATATATATCAACAGTCTTACTCATAAAAGTTTAAGACGCTTAGATATATCACCTTTAATGAAAATATTTGTCATTACATCAAGATATAACTTTTAACAGAAGCATGAACACAAACTTCTTATGTGATCAGATAATATATTCTTATTCTCATTCAAGTATTATTAACTTCAAAATTATTATAAGATTCAGTGCATAATTATTATATGTGTAATAACATACAAACTCTAAGCCTAATTGGACAATTTTGTATCCAAATTACATGAAAGAAAATGAAAAAAATAAAATAAAATAATACGCAATATTCATTTCATATAAATCATTCTCATAGAAATAATACAACATATTTCTAAAATAATTATAATCTTTCTAAAATTTTACTTCGCAAACTAAGAAAATATGTTGGGAGGTAACTTATCATCAAATATGAGAGCATAATAAATAATTTTAAGAGGCCAACCAACACAACTTGGGTTAGTTTCGACAAAAAAAAGTATGCATTAAAATCTTTATTAGTAATTATATCAAATTTAACAACATTCTTATGAAAATTTTTTCATGACTTGCAAGCTAAATAGTGCATAGCTAAAAGTTTAATTTAAATAAAACAACAGTCCGAAGAGCCCTATGGCCCAACAGATATAACTGCATTGTGATGAACATAAAAGAGAAAAATCAAGATATATGTTTCAATGATTAATAATAAGCAATAATTATGTGGAAACAAGTTTTTAGCTGTTAGTAAATCATTCATCAATTGCATACTTAGACATAATCTTTTGAAACACAAAAAATTCATTAGATAATTTGATGAAAATAATGAAAAATTAAGTAATTTCTTCATCCATTTTCCTGAGCTTCAAATTGGCTATGGCTTACATGAAATATGTGACTTGGTTATTATTTTTATCTATGAAAGAAAAACATTCCAAAATGCCTATGTTTTTCAGTGAAAACAAGCATGCTTTGATAAAGATCTATGAAGGTTTAGCAACTAAAAAAAAATATTTGATTTTTCTTATTTTTTAGTAACTTCACTTATTTCAACAACTAAAAAAAGTTAACATACAGATAGGGATTAAAAAAAAAAGATAAAAATATTTGTTTGTTCAGGTACAAACAATGATGCAATTCTCGAAACTAATCATGTCTAAAATAATCAGAATTTATGGTTATACTTATTAGACCTATTAAGAGGACATGAACAAATCAATTAAAGATACAATCAATAAAATAATCCAAAAAGTCCAATTAAACCTAAAATAGTAAATTATAACTATATCTATGAAAATTTGCCTACCAACTATGTCGAATAAACATAATTGATGCTAAAAAAATTACTACAATATTTTAAAGCTTCTCCAGATTATTTTAAGTAGAATGATATAGACTATACCTCCAAGTAGCTCATGTAAGCATAATTAATTATGTCCATTATTGTATAGATTCATTAAATATATATATCTGTTAGTTTATTATTTTCTTTTATGAGTGGTTATTTTATTTTAATAAGTAATTTAATTATTTAATACAATATATATTTTATCTCCAATTATTAAATAAGTGCTCATAAAAAATGAGTGCTTCTAGCTTAAGGGAATGTTTCAAGTATCTTATGGATATATGCCTCAATATAATAAAATAAACATGTTAAATTTTGATGTGATTAATACACCTATATTTTTTAGAATTTATGAACTAACAGGATTTCCGATTAAGTTCTTCCTGTCTTATCATATGGATATCAATCTCTAGTGGTGGCATCATTGCTTTATAACAAAGGTTCATGTTTCATTATAAACATTAGGTTTTGGTTCTCATCTTCCTTCAACTATAATTATAGAATAGTCTTGGTTCCTTATTTTATATACGAGTCTCACTAACCATAATATGATTCATATCATTTGGTATCAAAGCACAATTCAAGTCTTCAGTTTACAAAATTTTATATAGTAATCTTTTTATAACCATCCAATTAATATTTTCTTTTCGTTATGTTGTATTGTATGTAATTTAGCAAAAAAAAAAGCAGAAAAACAAAAAAAAATGAAGAGAAAATAGAGCAATAACAAAAAAACAACAGAGGAAAGTTTATTTCAGTTTTTACATTATCTTTTTATATTTTTCCTTTCAGTTGATAAATTTCTCTTATTTATATTCAATCAATTCCAGGAATTAATAGTAACTCAGATTATATCTCATACTCAATTAGTTCGATAAAAAATATAAAGATATCATTAAAAGTTACAGAGTGATCAAAGAAAGATACCATATCATGCTAAGTTAAGTGTTTGCAAAGCATTACCTGGCTAGCTGATGATAAATTGTTTATGGAGAGTATGATGGATGAAATGAGACATATGACGAAAACAAAACTGAAACAAATTTATGAACGGATAGACAGAGTGGAGAACTCACAATCACAAAATACTCCAAATATGGTTAGGAGAGAGAGAGAGAGAGATATGAGAGATAATAGTCATAAAATTATGTAGTAAGCAACTATAGAGGCTATGAAAAAAAAACTAAAAATAAATATGAACATGAATCTAGTTTAAATCACAATAGGTGCAAGAATGGTAGGAAAACTATAATACTCCAGATAATGACTAAGAGACAAAAAAGATAATCAAAAGATTATATAGAAAGTGAATATAGAAACTACGAGAAGAAGCTGAAAAATGAATATATACGAGATTTTGCTTTAAATCATGATAGATACAAAAAAAAACTAGAATTTAGAAGATAACAAACTTGGACAATATAAACATAAATATTCCTCATATCAGAGACGAAATTATCAATAAGCATATATGGAATGGGAACTAAAGATTGATCTGATTTTTTAAAAAAAACATAACTACTCAAAACTAAAAAAAAAAAGTAAAAGTCATTTTCATTATGTTTACTAATTATTCACTCATTCAGTAGTATCAATTAATGATAAATAGGACCCTTCTCATAAGGGAGCTGGCTGGTGAAGACTCTCAGGCAATGACCGAGAGGTCACGAGTTCAAGTCTCACCAAGGGGGGGGGGGGGGGGGGGGGGGTACTACTGGGAAATTCTTACCTACTCGGTTCTCCGGGGGCCCAAGGGGATGTAGGGGCCCACGTAAGTGGGCTCTGAACCTCTTGGTTATCCAAAAAAAAAAAAAAAATAATGATAAATAGGAAAAAATATATATGGAACACCCAATAAAAACATGGAATGCGATATAAAGCATTAATACAAAAATATAATGCATCAAGCCACTATTATCAAAGGATATACAAAAAGTTACAAATGCTTACATAAAAAATAAAAGTGTAGTCTATAGAAGACTATTATAAAAAAATAGATATAGTTATGATTAGAGAAAATATAAAAGAAGACCAAGAAGCCACGGTGATTAAATTTTTAGATGTCTTGAATCGAGAAATAGCTAATCTGATAAAATTGCATAATTATGTGGAATTTGAAAATATGGTGAATATGACTATCAAAATCGAACAACAATTGAATGTGTGGGAAAGTACCTATCCAAACTACAGTGTGAGTGCAAAAACGATAAGACTAAATTTTATAAAGAAAGATAAATCTGAATTCCCAAATCATAGATTGCAAGCTAAATCTGAAAAGTTTTTATCACAAAATCATAATTTTAAGTAGTTTAAATATTTAAGAATGGGTCACATAGCCAATCAATACCAAACAAAAAGAATATAATAATGAGAGAATTAAAAAATTAAAATTGAGAATGAGGAGAACATATAATTTAATATAATAATTAGAAAATGAGGAAAAAGAATATCCAATGTATAAAAAAATATTGGTGATAAAGAGAGCTTTATGAATGTTAGTCAAAATTGAAGAAGAAAAAATATAACATGAAAATTTATGACATAGTAGATATATCGTGAAACATAATATGTGTAGTATGATAATTTATGAGGTACGAACATTGCTAATACTATCATGATAAATAAATTGAGGCTATTAACTCATAAACACTCTGGCTCATATAAATTACAATTGCTAAATAACTCTGGTAAAATAAATATGACTACAATATGAAAATAAGATATTGTGTGATGTAGTCTCGATATAGGCCAAATATTTGCTACTAAGAAGGCCATGAAATTTTGATAGATATGCCAAGCATGATGAATTTACCAACAGGTTTACATTTAAATTTTATAAAAGAGTTGTAACACTTGCACAAATATATGAAGATTAATTGAGAATGAAAAAAAAAATGAAAAAATCATGGAAATAAAATTGAAAAAAAAAATTTTCAAAAAGGCTAGTGAGAATAAGAACATTATTTATAAAACCAACTAATGACTTTACTTATATACAAAGTGACGTTTCTAATGAACAAAGCTAAAGCTTCTTTTTTCAGTGATATTTTATAGAAATATAATAATGTATTTCTAGAAGAGGCACCACGTGATTTGGTCCCCGGAGCACTGATTCCAAATTGGCAATTACAAATCGACAATTTCAAATGGCAATTCCATATTAGCAAGGAATTGAGCACTAAATTGATTTTGTCCACAGTGCACCAATTCCAAATTGGCAAGTCTACAAAAGCAATACTAATGAAACAAAGGAATTTCAATCACAAATGATTTACTTAAAGGGGATTGTAAAAGCATGATCCAATGTGATGTGTCAGTGTTATCATCATATTTCTCATTTAGATAATATGTTAGATGAATTACATAAACTTCTATGTTTTCAAAAATTAATTTAAAAAATGTATATCATCAAATTAGAATTAAAAAAAAAGTATAAAACATCCTTTAAAACTAAATTTGGCTTATACAAATGGTTGGTTATGCCCTTCGAAATAACTAATGCATTTTTATAATAAAACATTTATTATTGTTTATTTTGATGATACTTTGATATATAGTCAAAACTTTGAAGAAAAAGTTAAATAGTTAAGATTAGTTTTAAATGTTATGAGATAAAAAAAATTATTTGTTTATTTTGAAATATATATATTTTATATTAATAAATTTGTTTTTCGTGGTTTTGTTATTAATTCTAATAGAATTGAGATGGATAAAAAAAAATAAAGGTCATTCATAAGTGGCCAACACCTACAACTATGACTCAGATTATGAGTTTCCATGACTTAGCCAATTTTTACCGAATGTTTATAAATATTTTTAGTGCAATAGGCACCCCATTAATAGAGATGATTAAAAAATAATTAATTTAAGTGAATGGGTGAACAAAAGAAAAGTATTTAAGTTAGTTAAAGAAAGATTATTAAATATTCTTACTTATTCTACTATATATTCCTAAGACTTTAGAGATTTAATGTGATGGATCAAAAATAGGCATTGAAATGATACTTATGCAAATCAAATATTCAACTAACTGCAAGTGCTCATAAATAATGAAATAGATTACGAGTTCAAGAAACTTCTTTACATTCCTCAATACACAGAGAGTTGTCTCTATGAACCTTTTGAGAAAAAAATATATAATTAATTAGTATAAGTGCTTATTTTATATCTAGTCGAATAATAAACCTTCTTAGAATTCTTCTACAAATAATAGAATTAATTGAAGATATCGCATTAAAAATAAAATTAGTACTTAGATCAAAAAAATATATCTTGCATCATATTACACCAAAATTTAACTTATTTAGGAATATAAAGCACAAATCTCATCTATTACAATACAATATCTTTAATGGAGTTATATATATCTACAATTGAAAGTACTCATTGAGTTGGGTGATCTCGAACTCATTATTACTCATAACAAAAATAATATTTAGGTATACAATGAACAAAATTATTCTGCCACAAGAGCTCCCAAAAAAAAAATTACATAATACGCATATATAAATCAAATGACATGAAAGCTTATTAAAATCTCACAAATCATGTGATTCTTGATAATTATTTCAGGTCAAGTAGTATTTACCATAATTTACAAACTATGTATGATTATGCTACTCAAAATCAAAGTAATTATTTCATATATCTTTCTCAAAATCATCATGAAAAAAAATATTCATGTCTAATTGATACATCATCTATTTGTGAGATGCTACAATTGAAATAAAAATTCATACAAATATATGCTTAATTACTAGAGAAAAAGCTTCTAGTAGACCACCACAAACATTTGAATTTATCTACATACTATAAATTTCATCTTAAAATGATTTATCTTCACATGTGGATATGTTATCATAATAAACATCAACATGAAACCAACAATACATCTTTCCACAAGTCATGATATTTTTCTTAAAAAGAAATTTGAATATTCAAATATCATCAAGAGAATAAATATATATATATATATATATATATACACAACAAAACATGTGTGAACAAGTCAAAAGTTCAACTCTAAGTATATTTTTATGCTATAAAAGTGCTTTAGCAATATGAAATATATTTTTTTATAAGCAATCAAATATATAATAAAGTATATGGAGATGAAATCTAACGAATCATCCTATTTTAATGAATGATTATAGACGCATTAAATTGGTATAAATTTATTATATTTTTCAATTATGAAAGTTAAACAAATCTCATTATTCATATGATTTACATATGTAAGAAAAATCATATCTCATTATTCATGACTTACCTCACTAAAAAAGATTCCTCAAATTTCATTATTCATGAGATTTATGGCAATGTATTAGTTTTTTTATGTTCCAAGTAAGTCTAGTCTATGAAAACAATCATGTTTCATATTTTTTTAACAAATAACTAAATGTATCAACTAAGATGGGCGGCCAGGACACAAACCACGTCACATCACGGTTCAGCCGCAACTGGCACGGCAAGGCACGATCCAAAATCATGCCCAATCCTAGACCATGCAAACTAATGACACGGCTCATTCCGTGCTAGACTGGTGCGAGCCGTGCCTTATGCAGAGCCAAGCACGACCTGCATGCTAAGCCTGATGGGACAATCCACCAACCCAGTGATCCGGGACCAACTACGATTAGCTCTCAGGACATGAGTCTAGTCTCGTTGGGTGACCACGCATTGGGATAATTTTTAAAAAAAAATCACGTAAGCTAAATATTGCTTATGTGGCTAGTCATAATTGGGTAATCATGCCTACCCTACCCCGCCCATTAAATTTTCAAGAAATGGGTAAAGTTAAGGAGGCTTGACCACATGGCACAGTGTGACACAACCCTGAACTTTGCAGGCCAACCATGACACGTGGGACCAGCAATCTAATTCTTGTGTTGTGCCATGTCTGATAGAGCAAGGTGGCATAGCTGTGCCACATTGTAAAGGGTCATGTTGGCACGATACGGCTGTGTCACACTATAATGAGCCATTACAACAAATCACAACCCATTTGATTTATCAACTTCTATAATTACAAATATGTTTCAGTCCTTTTACCAATGCACTTACAGAATACTTACATATTTTACTTTGTTTTGGGATCTAAAATATAGTATTTTTATTTCATTGTTGTTGCCACTTGGTTTATCAAACCTTATTCAAAAGTATTTACCATATCATCTGAAATCAGGAACCCAAATGTTTCTCCTAGCCAATAAAAGTGAACTATAGTCATATGACTGAAGACTTGCAAAATGATCATGCTACTCTACAAGTCAAACAGGACAGGAAGAACAATTTGAGAACATGCCTGAAAGGAAGGAAGATATTGTCATCTACTTGGAATATCAGATACAGACACTCGATGTCAGCGACTCGACGTCAGCTAGTACCATGTCTGATATGTCACTCGACTTCGTCGGACATCGGCCACTCGACGTTGTCAGCATGGATACGACAGCTGATGCAACTATCTGATATGTCATGTGGCATATCGGATACAGATTGATTAACAATATGACACATGACGTATCGAACACGTATCAATACAGTGTCTGTACCATGTCCACATGTCCAACACGTGGACATGACTATAGGGAACCGTATCTATACTTCCTTGTACACATATATATATATATATATGTCTATATATATACATATATGTATGTATAGCTATATGTGTATATGTATGATTGTATGTCCATATATATGTAAGTATATGTCCATATATATGTATATTCATATATGTATATGTATATGCATATCGATATCCCCACACACGCACATATATATACACATTTGCATATGTATATACATACATATACAAATCTACATCTATACATATAATAATGAAAATATATGTATATGTATAAATATGTATACACATACATATATATATATATATATATACTTATTAACATATATATGTGTATATGCATACATATGTATGGATACATATATATATATATATATATATATTCATATATATGTGTGTGTAAATACATATATGAATGTGTGTTTTCATATATGTGTGTGTAGTTATATATATATGTATGTATGTATGTATACATATATACATGTGTGTGTGTGTGTGTATAATTATATATGTATATGTTTGTACATATTATATATATATATGTACCTACGTACATATATATGTATACATGTGTATATGTATGTCCATATATATGTACATGTATATCCATATATGTATATGTATATACATATCTAGTTCAATACATATGTATCTATATAACTATACACACAAATATATAAAATTATTAAAATTTTATTATTTTATTTTGAAATTTTGAATGATTATACGGATAAAAATTACTAGTCATATTTTACTTTTTTATTTGAAATACTTTATTTGATTATATTTTATTAAAATTTAAAAAATATAACCAATATTTCATGAAATATATAATTTTTATATATATTTGATAGATTACACCTCAAAAAAATCACATCTTAATTATATTTTGGGCCTCAAGGCTTCAAAAAATTTTGTACTTCAATTTACCTTGCGCATCGAATAACTATAAAAATATCATTAAAAAAAATAACTATCTCATTATTTCTAAGCAAAATATATCATATGTATATATGTCTATATATATACATATATGTATGTATAGATATATGTGTATATGTATGATTGCATGTCCATATATATGTAAGTATATGTCCATATATATGTACATTCATATTCATATGTATATGTATATGTATATGCATATCGATATCCACACACACACACACACATATATACACATTTGCATATGTATATACATATATATACAAATCTACATCTATACATATATATGAATATATATGTATATGTATAAATATGTATACATATACATATATATATATACTTATTAACATATATATGTGTATATGCATACATATGTATTGATACATATATATATATATATATATATTCATATGTATGTGTGTGTAAATACATATATGAATGTGTGTTTTTATATATGTGTGTGTAGTTATATATATATATGTATGTATGTATACATATATACATATATGTGTGTGTGTGTGTGTATAATTATATATGTATATGTTTGTACATATATATATGTATATATACCTACGTACATATATATTTATACATGTGTATATGTATGTCCATATATATGTATATGTATATACATATCTAGTTCAATACATATGTATATATATAACTATACACACAAATATATAAAATTATTAAAATTTTATTATTTTATTTTGAAATTTTGAATGATTATATGGATAAAAATTACTAGTCGTATTTTACTTTTTTATTTGAAATATTTTATTTGATTATATTTTATTAAAATTTAAAAAATATAAATAATATTTCATGAAATATATAATTTTTATATATATTAGATAGATTACACCTCAAAAAAAATCACATCTTAATTATATTTTGGGCCTCAAGGCTTCAAAAAATTTTGTACTTCAATTTACCTTGCGCATCGAATACCTATAAAAATATCATTAAAAAAAATAACTATCTCATTATTTCTAAGCATAATATATCATATGTAGCCATCATGGTTATCCGTTTTCTAGATTTTCCTAGGTATATTCACATTGACATAACTCTTTACATACTAAGATATATACAAAAATCTCCATAACTTAAGCTGTTTTTAGAGATAATGGACACCAGTTGAATGATATTTGACTAGGCATTTAAATAAGAAGTGGACACCAATATAAACATTTCTTAGAAATAATTTTGATCATGTAAAAATAAGATACAAATAATTATTTTGAGATTTAATACAAAAAAAAATTCAAAATAATGACAAAAATTAGTTGGGTTACTTTTAATATCATCTATTCCAGAAAAATTAAATATTTTTTTTCTCCTACTACTATTTAGTGTATCAGTTAGGCAGTAAAGCATATAATCTCAAATCAAATATTTCACAAGTAAATAAAACACATAAAAATATATTACTTCTTTCTAAGAAAGAAGAACTGAGATGAGATCATTAATACAGTATAAATTCAAACAGCAAAACAGTCAACAGACATCTTCAGAAATATCTAAAAGATATTGTATCTTATATTTCTTAATTCTATACTTGATATTGTAGCCTTGTATGTACTAACTTTATAAAAAATATTAAAGTTTACTTATTAATTTTATTTTATGTTATTTTATATTTTTGATGAGAACAATCATCTTGTATATCGCCTTAATCCATTTTGCCCATTTTAGAAGAGCAACATTGAAAGATGTTTTATATTTTTCACACTAATTCTAATAGAAGGCTTGTGGTATAAACTCAATCATTTTATAATGTTTGAAATAAAATATCCATAAAACATTATAATTCTAAAAGAAATTATTGAGAATTTTTTCTAGACCCACTCCTAAGGTTGATCAAATTAGAATTTAAATACATAGGAAAGAGTGAACATCTTCATTGGAAGTGGTTATCTCTTTGTTTCAGAAAAAGGATAATAGAAGAGATGTGATAATGGAACCACAGCTAGATGTGTCAAATGGGCCGGGTGGCCCGAGCCAGCTCAGCCCGGCCCATTTGACACTTCTAACCATAGCCTATGAGCAAGTTATGATCTTATAATAAAAACTTAACAATCACAATTACATGAGAAATTGAGAGCTTATTTATAATGATTTATGAAAAAAAAAACAACTACAATCAATAGTATACTTATTTCAATAAAAAAAAAGGCGGAAATATATATTAACCTCTAAATAAAATTATAAATTATGAGTACATAATACATTATATAAGTAAACACTAAGAAGACATATATCAACAACATCTAATAATGAAGAGAAGCTTATATTTAACATCAACCACACTAAAACTCAATGGGACGAAAAGAACCATTGAGACATGCATGGGTCAACATTATTAGCCTTGTATATTCAATATTCTTCAAAACAATTCCCCAGCAAGTTGACAAGGATGACCTCGAGGTTGTGTTTCATGCCGTCATGATCTTAATTTCATTCTTATTTCTAGATTGGAGCTGTTACCCACTTGGACTTTTCTAGAGGTGGAACATGGAGAGATATCTTGACAAATCTAACTCTGATAAATTAGAGGCGCCACGAATGAAAGTTCTCAAAATCGAGATCTATCATATTTGAGTAAAACCATTTTTCATCGCACTAAGATATGACCTCTATACTCCCAGCAAAAATAACAACAAAAAATAATTATAAAATCAGAGAAATAAAACATTTTTTTCAGATAAACATAATTTGTATGTTCTATATTCTCCGAGGCCAAGTTTGATTCTTGGTTCAGGAATTGAAACGTCACTCACTTGGGCATTACCTAAAGGTTGAACCAATTGAAAGGCCCACCTCCACCAAAATCTAATCCAGCAATGCCAGTACGGCTAACTTCTCAAAAAAAAAACTCCAATACTATGAACTAAAAGATATTTCATAACTTACTGTTTAAACGACCATACTGAAAACTTCTTCCAATATTACTGATGCGATCCCTGAAACAGACAAGTGTGTTCCAACAAAATTACAGTTCAGGAAATTTAAAAAAAAAAAACAAGAATAAAATGAACAATTTAAATTATCACCAGATATATGAGCACCCTGAGGTCTCTTGAAAGCTTAGTGCTAATTCTGTAGAATATTCTGGATCTCTCCATGATATTATTGTATCTAAAGCCATTTCATTAAAAAAAAAACACATCACTTTCGTATTCAACAGAAAGCTAGCAGAGCAGAACATGTATTCGACTTTCAGAACGAATTTTCTTGGTCCAATTCATGTAAACAGAAATATGGCACCTTCTTGTTTTCTATAAATGTCTTCTGTGCTAATCCGATGCAAAAGTAATGTCTCGTTATCTTCTTCATCAATAACAAACAAGCCAAGTTCATCAGATCTCTGTGCAAGGCAGTTATGTTATGTTCAAGTAAATATAATAATTATTTCTGTCACTTATATCCTTCAAAAATGCAAAATTTAAATGGTATTTACAAAATATATTTTAACATACCTCCAAAAATTCAACAGTGACATAGCCAGTCCCTTGATCATCCCATTTACCATCGTCATTTAAACGGTAAACCTTAACACGCTGATATCCACAAAAGAAACCATTTAATTATTGGTGAATGACAAGCTGAAGCCGCCATCAAAACCACATGATTCAATAAAATTTTCCAAAATATATAACTGTTGAGAGTTACTGTTGTTAATGAGAGTTACTGATGTATTTAGTTTTTTTATAATCATGGGTATTTTAGCCTCAGTTAGCCACCATGTCAAGCCATGGGTGGCCCTAATGGAACTCGAACTCATGACTAGTGACGAATAACCTCAATGCTCAACCAGTTAAACTACCATGTGTGGGGTCTTGCTGTTTTATTGTTACATTATATTGATTATTATTAGACATCATATTCTTTTTGTTTATTAATCAAAAAATAAATATTAATAGACAATGGCATCACCACCATCAACAATATTGGGTTAGTTTTCACCAACATTAAATTCCCTTCTTACTTTTTTAATGACAATCATTATAGTATTCTTACCATCCACTATCCAATTTATTTTTCTTTGTATTTTGCATGAGAGCACCCTATCACACTCTGACTCAAAGAATGCGGAACGTTCTAAAACATTATGAAGAAGTTCACATTTGTATGGAAAGAAGAATATTAACCTAGATTATCCTAAAATTCTCTTGAATATATGTAATAAAATATTCTAGACTTATAAAGAACCTTAAAAGGTTCTAAACTCTTACCTATGAATATATTTAAAGAGAATGTGACCTCATTTGTAAACCACTAAGTTAAGAGTTTCTTGTAAGATTTCATTATTCAATAAAGTATTTTTTTTATTTTCAAGTATTCTCTCAAATTCTCTTTGTTTCCAAGTTGTGGGTATACGCCAAACATAACAAGCAAAGTAAAAGTAAGGCTGATTTAACAATATATATGGGTTAAGTTGTCTAAGTGTCGCATGAAAACTTAGAAAAAAGGCTAGGTTCGTGACAACCCGCCCTATGGATCATCCCAATCATTTTTGCTTATTTTATAAAGACATTTTATGCATGCTTTTCATATAAATGTTATCATATTATTTTAATTTATTTATTTTTATTTTGTAATTTGCATCAATGATATCTGAGCAATTAAGAGCAAATTTTTCCTATAAACCCTAAATAATAATAAAAATATATGTACAAACTGATGCATTGTTAGTTATTTTTTAAATTCTCAACGAGATGTTCACTTGAACACAATTTTCATGTACTAAGATAAAAATTATAGTTGATCATCAACTTGCACTAAAATGAAATTTAAGATGAGTTTTATACTTTTAATAGAATTAAACTTATTTCTTAAAAATATAAGAGATAAACAATCATTTTGAGATTCAATATAAAAATATAAATCAAGATAATAACAATACTCACTTATGAGATGATTTAATTTTGGCACTTTATTAAGAAAATTCATTTCTTCTCGTATTATTATTTATTGTGATAATCAGATAATGCAGCATATAATCTTCAATTCAATGTTTGATGAATAAACAAAACACATAAAAGTTAATTTCTTTCTCATGTAAAAGATTCAAGATATAATCATTATTATAGCTGATATTCAAACAATAAAATAACTAATTATGAACTTTACAAATGCTTTAAAGAAGCCACTAATTATTTTTATTTCCATGAAATTTAAAATTATAAACTTTTACACACCAATTTAAGAAACAATTTTACAATTTTTTATTATTTTTTATATTTTTTTAATACATTATGAATAAGAACACGTAACTTAAGAGTGGCTTCAATCAATCCGACAAGCTCATTCCCCGTTAACATTATATAAAAGTCTCCCAAGTGCACATATTTCATCAGGTGTCCATTGAGGTTTTGTTATTTTTAAAAGCTTAATTTCAATATAAAAATGTAACATTATCATAAGGGACAAAATATTATTTGAATAAAGTTAAAAGAAATAAATATAGAAGTTTCAATATTAAAGGTATGTGTGATACACACACACTACAAATTTAATGTTAGATAATCTAGGATAATCTATTGAAGATAGCACTCAGCTGAATTCAAAAAATATTATAAAGTTAGAAAATCAAAATTTTAAAAAATAATATTATACAATAAAATAAGATGAGATTTTACATAGTTTATACCAAAAAAATAGTATCATATAATATATTATCACATTTTTTTATCTAAAAATAATAATATTATAAAAAATAATATAATATTTTTATTATCTAAAAAATAATACCATAAAAAATAATATCATATTTATTATATAAAAAAAACTTAGTACTTTAACTCATGTTTTGATACTAAAGATAACAAACAATTAATAATAATTTAATGCATAAAAAAATCATTGAATATTATTTTAATAATCCACTACTATTTTATCTTCAATTTATGTCAAATCCAAAAATTAGAATGGAATATCATTATTGCACTCTAGTCTTACTCAACAATTTAGTTGGTTTAAATAATGAAAAATAATATATTGATACCAAAAGCAAAATTTCATGATTTATTTATAGTATATAACTATAAATTTAAAAATATTAATAATAATCAATAATAATATAAAAACAAAAACAAAAAAAGTTTTAAACTTGAAGAAAAACCAAATCACTTGCTTCAGCATGAGTTTTAATACTAATTCTAATTTTCAATATGTGAAATTAAAAGTATAATTCTAATTATAAGTATTAATTCCAAATTTTGATATGATAAAATCTTCAATAGCATAAATTTCTTGTGTTAGCATAATGAGCATGATATGTGCTCATTGTGCCTATTTTTCAGAATTGATTGAATGGAAAATATTGGACAATCAAAATTTTCATTTACAATTAAAAGATAAAGACATTATCATACCTTGGCAATTTTAAGATGTAATGAAGAGATTACAGCAACATACATTAAAGCTTATGATTCAAATGATACTTTTAAGATAATCTTCAACTTTGAAAGCTATTATATTATTTCGATTTTTATCTTATTTATTATTGTGCCATAATTTTTTCTTATAATATTTGACTTTTGACATTGAAAAGAATTAAAATTTATAGATATATGATTTTGGATTGTTTTAAACATTATATTTGTAAAAGTTTTTTTTCTAATTTTTAAGTTCTTTAAATTAAAATAATTTGACAAGCATTAATCAAGCATATTTTAATTAGACTAGAATTGGATTCCCAATTTAGATGGGTAGACTAAACCAAATCATCGTAATGGTTTGGCCTACTAACAAGATATTTCATGTTTGTTGAGGTTTGATTTAATTTTTATAATTTTTTTTTGTTGAGAGCATCCAATATGGGACTGCCGCAAATCATATATATATATATAAATGTATTACAATGTCAAGTGGGTCGAGCTGCCGGGGAACAGCACGGTTCTAGATCAGTGCATGGACTTGGGTTGGGTTGGGCCGGCCCGAGACACAACTTGTATTGTGCTAGGCCAAAAGCTGTCATGCCACGTGTTGGATCAGGCACAACCGGTGTGTCTGACACATTATCATAGTCCACCGATATAGTAAACCTAATCCGAGACCAAGAAGTCAAGAAGAAAGAAGCAATAAACAGACATGACCCACTTGGCCCGTGCCCGATTGACCCAGTACCATTTTTTTTGAAAAAAAAAATCGTAATTAAATTTTTTTTTAAAATCTAACAAGTACGTATGACGAGGTTTTTTAATAAAACTCACCATGTATACATGACAAATCATTCAAGCTGGCATATGTACATGGAAACAAGCAGTGCATGGCTAACCCTACATGAACCAGATTGTGACTTTATCTCATTTGTCATCTATTATGCTCCATGCCCTCTCTCTCTCTAAAGTTTAAACTCTAAAGTATTAATATTTACGGTTTAAACATTAAGATTTTATATAAAAAGCTTTAAAAATATAAATTAAAAGTTTTTTTTATTTATATATAGTTTAAACTAAAAAAAAGACTAATAATTTAAACTCTCTTTCTATCTCCTCTCATAAATTTTTAAAGAGAATAGCATTGGATCTTGAATGACTAAAAAAAGACTAATAATTTAATCTAAAAATATAGTTTAAACTCTCTCTCTCTATATTCTCTAGAACAGAATCCAAATAATTTTTTTAAATATACATAAATTATTCATGGTATAAACTAAAAAAAAAGACTAATAATGAGTCTAATAATAATGATATTAGTATAGATGTAGATATAAATAATATCGATAATCCTACGAAATAGTCCAATGATGAAATTATATTTTCTCTCATAGTCTCAACTCAAATTCAAATATCTAAAAAATAAAAAATAAAAAGAACATATATAATTTGAACTCACTTTAACATAATAAAAAATAAAAATACTACGAATGTCGATGAAGAATCAGCATAATATAAATATTATAAAAAAAATAAATACATGTAGAAATGTGTGTGACTGGGCACCTAAAAAAACAAACCAATCAATACACCAAAAACATGATAAATTAAATCCTAGACAAACCCAACTAGACATGAACGATGAGACCTTTGAAACTGGATCTAGTTCTACTTCTTTGACCTTCTTCATATACAGCAATGATTTAGGAAGATAATGCAAACTTATTATCATCATATGTTTTTCGATTAGATTTTCAGAAGATGCTAGGATTGTCTGTTATTAAACAAATCTACTTTCAACCTGCTTATCGTATAATTACTATGTCTACATATAAAAATAGCATAATTAAATATTATAAGTTAGAAAATTAAATAATAATTAATAAATTTATGTAATATAATTGAGTATTATTCGTGACGTCCGATATCTAAACTAGTCACAATGATGCATCATTTGCATACCTCACCGCCAACTATGAATATTTTACATATAAAATTAATAAAAAAAAATTATAATTTTTTATAATTCTTCATCCTCATGATGACCCTACCATATATGAGTGCATAACAAAAATATTTAGAGATTATCATTTTTAAAATAATATATTTAATATTATATTTTGTAATGTATCTTATAATAAAATAGCTATTAAAATATTTGTTATGACTATTAAAGACAAACTATTTAATAAGATTTTTCAAATTAGATATATATGTCATATTATTAACATGATAGTACATGCATAGATTAAAATTATTTCTCTGACATTAAAAAATAAGAAATTTACTAAAATATATTCGGACGCCTAGCAGGAAATAAGAATTTGATAGATACTATTTGTCTACAAATCTAAAAAAGAAGAAATTCAAAATAAATATGAGATACCATTTGAATTATAATTATCTGATCTTGCAATTATGTGTTAGATATGAATAACTAATATCTAACTATGTCAATAATAATATTAACAAAATTATTATTAACGATACTAATTAGAATATAAGAATTTTTTTTTTAATTCCTGAAATTTTTTTATGACATGACAAACATGTGCTCGTCTTTGTACATTCACACTATTTGCATTTCACTCTGATACATATACGATATTAGTAGCATATTTAGCAAATTTAGAGATAACTCTACAATTAAAACCATGTTTGTTGAGATAAAAATTAGGTATCTAAAAAATTAATCCATCATTTCATCTCTTTATTCTCTAGCTACCGACATGAATCATAGGGTTAAGATGGAAGAAGTAAAAATATTTTGACATTGATATCCACGTGCATGAATCAAGAATACCAAACTGAAGGTTCATTCATGAAAAATTAAGCAAGTTATTTACATACTCTGTTATTAAGTATTCTAGTAGTTTTAACCAAACTCTAAGTACGAACATAAATACCATATTTAGAGATAATAACTTCTGTATTTAATTAGTAAGAAAAAAATGACGAGATGATACGCCGAATAGGATTGAGCTATCTCGGTACTTAGATACTTATTATTGCTCAATTCTATCACATAACGAAAAAAAAAACCTTAATATTTTATTATGATATAAATCATATAAGTTCACATATTTCGTACTATTTAAGATGGTATGAAAACTATTGACGACTCTGATGTTGAGCAGAGCATCAAAATCTAGTTATTTTGTTGTAGTCAATATCATTTCAAATAAGAGATCAAGATTATAACTAAATAGTATTGAGATACTTAAATTCATGAAGAATTGAAAAGATTCAATATTGGACATATAAGATTGAACTATAACAAAAATACAGAAATTACTAGCAAATGATGACTCATTGAACTTGAATGATATTAAGGCTACCGATAATGATACTATCAAACACTTACACGATGATAATAATGATTTGCTTACAGATACCAATTAATATTAGAATTGATAATTATATTAATTTTTATTTGGATGATTAACTTTTTTGTTGTTATTTTTGTTTATATTATTATTATTTTTGGTTATTATTTTTTTTTATTTGGATGATAAATTTTTTTTCCATATAAATATAAGATACGATTGTATTTTTTCACATTATTACATTACAATTTGCTTGCATACAAAAATTCAAAAACCAACACGCCTTGACACAACCAGACATGATTATATCCGAACTCTTGCAGATCATATCATGCCGAGCAAGGAAAAATACAAGTCATGCAATGTTGGGCACGGCATGACTTGCTTACCGCTACTGGGTTGTACTTAGCATGGCATGATGGCCTAATTGGGCCACCTAAAAATGGGTCGTGCCAGCATGGCACGACCCGTTTGACACCATAAATAAATATATATTAATTATTATATTTTATAAAAAAAGTTTTCCAATAATAAACATTTTATCATTTTTTCTTCTCACTTCTATCCTCTCACTTTCTCTACTTTCCTAAAATCAACCAAGGGTTAAAACCATAATCAAACCTCCAAGTGATATCGAAAAGTGTTTTCATCATGTGAGTGATTGTGTTAGGTTGCATGAGTGGCAACCACCAGTGGATTTCTTAAATATGTTGAATGTGGTGTAGCCATCATATGTTTTCATCATATGTTGAATGTTGGATTTCTTAAACATGATTATGGAAATCCAAAACCAAATGATGGCCCATGATGATGGTCTCCAAGATGATTAGAAATAACAACATCAATAAAATTCTAGTACAAGTCTAGTATATTGTGCGTGTGTCATTAAAATTGTATGGGACCATTTTTTTGGAAATTTAGCATAAAACCTTGTCATTTGTGTATTTTATGTATGTTGCATATTATTTTAAAAGTTCACCATATTGTAGGATATTTATAAGATTAAAATAAATAATTGTATAAATGCAAAACCACTAGAAATAACCCAATTAAAATTAAGAATAAAATATGTATTCCTTGTAGACTATGTAAGTAAAAATCTAGTTTGTAATACAAGATTATGTGAGCTAACTATTGAAAAAGTCATTCTCATGTCTAGATTAATAAGTAGATGATAATTGAAATACGACTAATAATACATCTCATGTCTATTGATTGATTCCAATGTGATTAATGTATTTGACTCTAGTGACACATAAAATAATGTTTGAGACTTTATGATATTAATATATTCTTCAGAAATATTCTATATATATGATGAAATTACTCAGCTACTATCATAAATACATATATATTACAATTATGTATTTGATCCTTGACTAATATTTTTCAAGTTAAGTGTATATATTAAATAATTAATATAATAGTACAAGCCAAAATAAAAACAATTTTTCATATATTAGAAAATATAAAAAATTTATTAAAATTACTTTAGATACCTAATAGATAATAAAAATTTTACACTCTATTTGACAAACCTAATAAAATTATAAATTAATATCAGCTACTATTATAATTATATCTACTTGATATTTGATTCAAATTGTAAAATAAAATTTTATTTTTAAAAATATTTCAAAAAATTTTATGATATAATGAATAATTATTAACATGTATCACACCAAAGTTTTAAAAGGCGAAAGCGTTAGGCGAGGCGTTTTTGTGTTCGTGAGGCGAGGCGTAAGCCTCGAGGCGTTGAGGCGTAAGCTTTTTGAGCCTCACATTATATAATTAATTAATATTTTAAAATATAAAAAAATAAAATAAAATAAAATAGAATAAATAAACACATGAAAACAATTCATTAGAATTAATAAAAAAAAACATACTAGTTCATTACTTTCACAAAAAAACATAACAAAGTCATAAAATAGAAAATAGATTCAACTATACTAATAGTTTCAAACTTTAACAAAAAGTCATAGCCAAGTCATGAAATAAGAACTAGCGTAAATTGTTTCAATTTAAATTCTCTTCTCCAAGGTCATCATCATCCTCATCCAATGTATCAAAAGTAGGAAAATGTCCACTATCATGTATCCCCATTTCATTTAAATCTTCATCAATGGGTGTCAAATTGAACTCATTCTCTTGCCTTTGCCTCCACTTGTACCTAGTATAAAGTATTAATTTGGTGTAAATATTATAAGTTTTTTTATTAAATTTAATCAAATTTATGACTTCAATTTTTGAGTACTTACTTGGTACTTCATTATATTTCCTTTTGTGAGAATGTGAAGAAATCATGTGATCCGATGATGCTTGAGTCTCTTGGGAGTTGGATGACACAATTCTAATAGCATCAACATTGAATAACTCTTCATCTTGAAGCCAACAAATATCAAGGGGGAGGAGGGGATCTTCTTTCTCTGCAATCTATTCATCATCAGAATCAATCTCCTCTACCAAAATCGGATCAACATTTTGTTTCCTTTGTAGGCTTCGTTCTCTCAATCTAGTGTTGTACCTTACATACACTAGAGCATTCAACATTTGATGTTCAAGTCTATTTCTTTTTTTTGTATGAATCTACAAATAACAAAATAAAGAAATTTATGTGTTAAAATGAAATAATGTTCTCTAACATTGAAATATAAATATATGTATAAAAATTTACAAAAATAAAAATATTACCGATTTAAATGTGCTCCAATTTCTTTCACATCCCAAAACTCTACAAGTAAGGCTAAGGACTCGAATAGCAAACTTTTGCAACTCCGGTGTTGAACCCCCAAAACGCATCCACCAACTTGTAGGACTTCTTAATGTTCGAGAATCAATTGCAATACGACTCCCAAATTCACTCATTACTTGGTCAAATGAGTTCAACTGAATGTCAGCTTTTAAACGTTCTTGATAATCCAACATCCTATCCATACATTCAAATAATCCCTTCCTCACCTCATCAACATTAGAGAACTTATCCTCATACCGTAATTGAGGATTAAGATAGTAACCTGCTGCATGTAAAGGTCGATGAAGTTGTGGAGTCCATCTTGCATCAATTTTTCTCCAAATTGGGCCATATTTTCTCTCCACGCCCCCACAATTAAATGCAATCTTCTCTTTAGCAGAATCCATCAGCTCATAAATATAACTCATGGCTGGTCTTTCCTCTGAATCAACCTCTCTCAAGACACTAACTAATGGAATAGTGGTCTTTATGCAAAAAACAACATGAGGCCATAAATTTAGATCAAACAACACTGTACTTCGAGCTTTCACACCTACCTTTTTAGCCCATTTGCTTGAACACCATTTTTCTGATGAGAACATTGCTATAAGAGCTTGCTTTTGCTTATAAAGGCTCTGGAGAATAAGAAATGAAGTAGCGAACCGTGTAATTGCTGGACGAAGAAGTTCATGATTTTTGGTAAATATTCTCATCAAGCTAAGAACCCAAGTATGCCCATATATGAACTTCACTACTTACCTAGCACGAGCAAGTGTGGTAGCATGAACATTTACCTTTCCAATATCTTCCAACATCAAATCAATACAATGTGCAGCACAAGGAGTCCACCACAATCTTTTCCTTTTTTTCATAAGCCTAATTCCAGCATTCACATAATTAGAGGTATTATCAGTGATGACTTGCACAATATTCTCCTCGCCAATTTCTTCAACCACGTCATCAAGATATTTGAACATCAATTCCCCATTTTTTATTGTATCAAAAGCATCGATTGATTTCATAAACCAAGTGCCAGCATGACTATTCACCAAAAATTTGATAAAATACATACTCTTTCCATCTGTCCAACCATCTGACATAATTGAACATCCATATTATTTCCAAGCTTTTTTGTGATCTTCCATAATGATACTTAGATCATTCACCTCTTCTTTAAGAATCCATATCCTCAATTCGTGCATAGATGGAAGCTTTAACCCGGGCCCAAAATTTACAACAGCATCCATCATAGGAATCCAATAAGGATCATTCACAGTGTTGAATGGGAGACCTTTTGAATACATAAACCTACCAATTTTTCTACACACTTCTTTCCTTTCTTCTTGTTTTCACCTTGAATTCAAAGTACTTTGATGAGTTTATGAAGTGGTAAATTTATTCATGGGTCCCCTAGGAATAGGTTCCCCACTCCCCAAGGCACCTATTGTTTTGGACAAGGCACTCTCATGCATTGAAGTTGGACCCATACCAATTTCTTGAAGCAATTCATTTATTTTCGTCTTTTGATCCTTAAAATTGGCCAATGCCTCTTTGCATTCCAATCTAACATCTTCACTAACTTTGGTGCATTGGTTCATACCATGATGAGTTCCGGCTAAGTGATGCTTGAGTCTATTCACCCCTCCCGTGCATCTTTGATTGCAAAATTTACATCTAAAATATTGCTCCCCAGAAACTTCAATAACATATTTCCACACAAAATCTTTCCTTGAATTTTTCGAATCGGAGGAACTCATTCTAAAAAAAAATACCAATAATAATATTCACATTTCTATATAACAATATAATTAACTAAAAAATAATAACAAGACATAATTGAAAGGAATTTAAAAATGAAATTCAGAATTTAATTGGTTTAAATTTTAAAAAACTAATTTTTTTAAATAGGAATTTAAAAATGAAATTCATAATTTAATTGGTTTAAATTTTAAAAAAAAACAATATTTTTTAAGAGGAATTTAAAAATGAAATTCAGTATTTAATTAGCTTAAATTTTAAAAAACCTATATTTTTTTGAGAGAATTTAAAAATGAAATTCAGATTTTTATTGGTTTAAATTTTAAAAACCAATATTTTTTTGAGAGAAATTTTAAAATTAAATTCAGAATTTAATTGTTTTAAAATTAAAAAAATTAATATTTTTTTGAGACACCGTTTGAACTTAAACAATGGTGGTGTAACCAATTGATTGCTGTCATCTTTTATAGTTGAGTCTCATTTCAAAAGTAAAAGAAAACCATTAGTTACAATATCTTTAAATAAAGAAAAGAAAACCATCATTATAGTTGTTATCTTTAAATAAAGTCTTCATAGTGGATGGGTCTCAATTCAAAAGTAAAAGAAAACTATCCATTATTTTAATTATGTTTTAAAAATTAAAATTAAAACAACCTATAGAAATGAAGAACACCTCAAATGCCAATAAAGTCTTCACGGTGGTTGAGTCTACATAGTGGGCTCAATTCATAGTGGGTGTGTCTCAATTCAAAAGCCACTATCCATTATTTTAATTATGTTTTAAAAATTAAAATTAAAACAACCTATAGAAATGAAGAACACCTCAAATGACAATATATTCGTTCATTAAAGTGTTCTTCCCACCCAAGGCTCTAAAACCTACCCCCTTCCATATATCTCCCTTTGCCGTGAAAGCCATGCTTAGAGCTCTAAGTTCACGATGCCACTGCAGGTATGATCAGTTAGGCAAGGAGTAGCAGCCGTCGCCGCCTCTTCTCGCTGGCGGAGACGATCATCATCAGCCGCAGCTAAAGAGGAAGTCAAGTCTGCCTGCTTGACTCCCCATCTAAGCAAACAAAGAGGAAGAGAGCTTGAAGAGTGATTGGATGAAGAGATGAAGAAGAGGAGAGAGCGTAACATACCTGGAGATGAACTCGAGATGAGATCACAACTAGAGAAGTATTCAGCAGTGGTCGCCGCCGGGTTTAGTCTTCGACCTTTTCTCCCAAAACAACTTGCAATTTAATTTGCCAAAGAGTTCAATCGGTTGCTGTTTTAGGTTTTTTTTTTCTTTTCTAAAGGACACGTAAGCTCCCAAAACGCGTACGCATCCATCTTCAAGGCGTGAAAGGCACGATCAAAGCGCGCCTCAAACACGCTTCATTGACGAAGGCGTACGCCTTTTATGAGGATCGCTTTTTTTCATACGCCTCAACGCGTTTTCTTCACGTCTCGCCCTGAGGCGTGCTTCAAGGCGCGCCTGAAAAACGCCTTTGAAAACTCTGCATCACACTAAGTTACATATATAATATTAATAATATGTTTAACAATTATAAAAAAATAATTTAATTTTAATATCATGATTGTTGAAATAAAAATTAAATTTTTAAAATATTAATCATTTATTCCATCTGTTTATTATTTGATTATCTGTATATATTTTAAGATTAAAAAAGAATTAGCACAAAACATATTAAAATAGACATTCACCTGTATAAACCAAATAAAAAAACCATATAGTAAATTTTTTGAATAATTAAATAACATATTTATGAAATTTTAACATTGGGTATAATAGTTTTAGCGAATCTCTGAATATAAACATAAATATCATATTCAAATATAATAAATATGTTATTTAATTAGTTATGAAAATATGATGAAATAGTCCAAATAAAAATTAGTTGTCTTGATATTTAGATACTAAATACTATTGCATCATATTAAATGATAATATTAAAATTTAGACATATTAAATTAATAAAAATCATAAAAATCCATCAATCATATATTAACTAAGATGGAATTATATCTATTGACGTTTTCAATGTCAAAAATAGTATTATAGTCTACTTTTTGTAATAATGAATATTATTTTAGATATAATATCAAAATTATGACCAAATATAATAGAATTATTGTCATACTTAAATAATTAGTTCTATTCAATGATATATCTTTAAACTCAAATAAAAAGAGTTATTATGAAAGATGACTCATATAATACCAACAATATCGAGGCTACGACAAGGACTCAATATGAGCGTTAAACATCACAATCCAAATTTTAAAGACACGAATTGATGACAAATTTGGCATGCATGTTATTGTTGTTCACGGCTATTCATTATTAAAGTTGTATTGTGCATTAATAATTTTTTTATTTATTATTATTTATAATATTGTGATATAACTTAAATTACAAAATGATAATATATTTTTATTGAACTATAAATTTTATTCATTTTTATTTATTGTACAATATAGTTTATTTTAATATTTGAATTTTTAAAAATTAAAATTTTATTTTAGAATTAAAGTGTCTGCCAAAATCAATGCTCACATCCCCTGACTGGCATACATGTTACTATTTCTGATTACTATTCATTATTGATGTTGTGCTGAATATTGAGTTGAGAATTTATTCATTTTCATTTACAATATCATACAATTTATGCTTAATATTTAAATTTTTAAAAATTAAAATTTTATTTTAAAGATAAACTTTGTCCGACCCACTAGGCATGAACATTCAAGCAGGGCCACTGGCTAACTGACCAATGCTATTTCTATCCCAACTCAACATTACTCAACATGCTCGGCTAAAAAAGACAAGCCTTCATGCCATGTCGAACCAGCCTCTCATGATGTCGTACTAGCATGGTATGGCCAAGATGCCTAATCCATGTCGTGTCTAGCATGGCACGAAGACCTAATTGACACCTCTAATTTGACATTCCATGATATTGAGATAAACAGTAATTAAACACAAATTGATACAAAATACATATGAACTTATTGACATGAGAATGTCAATTTTTTATATCTCCATTAAATATATGTCCTATGCTTATTGGGATTGACTTATGTTTTTCATTCACTTTTATTTTAAACAATAAAAATATATTAAATTAAATACATAAATAATAATTTCTTTCAATTCACAACTTTTTCTTTTGACATGACAATATATCAAAAAATTCCTTATGATCATCATTATCATATATCTAATACTCCTCCATTGAATTGTTTACTATGGGAGTCATGTCAATCTCTTATATTTTCTTAAATTAATTAATATAAAAATAATCATGAATAATGTAGTAATTTGCTGAACCCCTAAACATAAATGAACTCACTAATGACATTTAAATTATAATTTCAAGGTATGTGTTTGTGCAAAACAAAGACCAGTAACATATGAAAGATAAACCTCCATGATATATAAAGGCACCTAGGTATTTATTTGTGTGCTTATATAAACATGCGAACACTTGCAAGGTCATTTCCAAGTGTTGTTTGGTTTTACCCTTAGTAAGCGTTTCTTTACAAGAACGTATTACAGGCAATATTTTCTCCCTCGATGTTTCAGATGCAGACATAGAAAGTTCATGAGATTGCTAGTTGTGCTTTTTATTATATTTATATTAAATGAATATGGGATTCTTGATTATCATAATATCCATGCGAGGAGAAAAGGAGAGCTGGTTTTTAGGTTTGCGGCTATAGCAGCAATTTTGAGCTCTCCCACACTCAAATCAATTCACAACTAGACAACAGCAGAGGCTTGGACACCACAAAATACCAAGAGTGCATGTGATCATTTGTGCTAAAAAAACGAGAACAAAATTCCAATCGAAGGAGAAGAAAGGATGCAGGTTACGACTAAGAAAAATGTAACCGCAGTCTTACCTGCACCTGAGAAGAGGCCGTTTGAGATTTCTCTTGCGCGCAGCCCATGTAGTTTGTTTATTTGGCTTTGTTGTGAAATTTTCAGAACAGTACGACCCGAATGGCTACCACATCAATTTACAGTCAGTCTAGTTGTACTAGCACGTATAGAATTCCAGAGGCAAACCCGAGTGGCTTTGTTATTTTTCAGTCTTCTTCTCCGTTTCTCGCTTAGCGAGTTCGTTCGACTCCAGGCGCGCGTGCTCGTGTCCCTCTCGGGGAGAACGAGAAGCAGAAGCGATGCTTGTTTAATTTAACAGGAAAGGAAAGATTAACAACACGTGGAGCTGCATTCCTGCTGCTGTTGGTCCATGGACCGGAGTTGTGGTAATAAGCCCATGGTTCATTAAACGTCCTGCCCTAGCGGCCTAGCCCTTGCTTATTCGGTGTTCCTAGTCGACCGTTGACCAAGTCTTAGCTTGGCTTTTTAGGTGATAGCTTAATAGGACCTGGGCTTGATTTTTTTTTTTTTTTTAATATATTTTTGTCCTTTCATTCTTCCCCTCCAAAAAAATAAAAAAATTTTAAAAAAAGAAACAAAAATTAAATAAAAAATTAACTAAAAAAATTTTAAATCTCCTAGCAGCATGGAGTATGGTATTGTGATAATTATTAACTAAGTTGATGACATTATACAATAGTATGATTTCTTCTATAAATTATAACTATATGGAGTATGGTATTGTGCCAGACACGAAGATAATGTCTGACCCGACACGAGACACAGCTCATGCCGGGCCAGCACGACGTGGACCATTCCATAGGGCAAACAGGCCCACCCCAAGGCATGGTCCTGGTCCATGTCGTGCTTGGGCTGCCTATTGCATTTGACACCTTTATTATCATATTTATCCAAATGGATGACCCTGATATCAATATGTACGATCATAATATAACATTTTAACTTTAATCTACAAAAGATGAATAATAATCATCAAAATGTTTCCAAGAAAAAAGATCTAAACAATGTTGCATCACATCATCTGTAATAATATACTCTTTGTGTCAACTCGTGTCATTAGTAGTGGTTTCATATGCATATATTTTTTGTAAATGAATAGTTAACAGAAAATGATATATCTTATTATGAGTAATATTTATTTTCTGCCTTTTACATGTAATATTTATTTTGTACCAGTAATAATTACGGAAATTACTTGTCATTGCTTTACTGTACATGCCTTAGTATATCATGCAGTCATTATTATAGTAATTTATTTTTTCCATATGCAAGCTCATGCTCCGCATTAACTTCTTTGTGATGTAAAAATAACACAATGTTATTTTTTTCATGATAATTCAGATATCAATTGACATATTTCATCAAAATACCTCTCTAAAACATGATGTTTTGCCTTTAGATTCAATAGTCTAGCCACCGCAAATAATTTTGAGTGTCCATATGGATTACCTAGCCAAAGCACTTTTTTTGATACTTTCAGTATTTCATAAAATCATTTTGTTGATAATATGGGGATATCATCATCGATATCCGGATTGACATATTACATTGTAATATTTGAATCAACACTTTTATGTACATAAAACTTTATTGTTTGTAGCGCAGCTATTTACTAATGTTTATACAAACCAAAATAGTCTCTAACAAATCTATCTTTTACAAGATGATATCGTATTATGTTCTTATCTTGAAAACTTCGATTTTGATATTTATGGTTATTACATTGGCATCTTATTTTCATTTCATCCATGAATTTATATTATTTTTCAGCAAAACTAACAAACTCTTCAATCCACTCTACAAACTAATTAGTCAAAAACTCATCTTTCATTCTTACATTTAACCATTTATAATTAGGTCATGTAATGTTTTTCATTCCTATGACACATAACACAGATATATTTTGAATTATAATAATATAGATATAGACTTATTTATAATAAGGTTGTGATAACATAGTTTTAATATTACATAAATCTAATAAAAAAGTTATAGTCGCAGCATTATTAGATAATATTAGATTAATATGAGATAAAGCATGTTGCTTCAATCTCTTTAATATTTATCAAAAGCAATGAGTTTTAATTTTTTCATATACATAAAACAAATTATTTAGTATTTATCTATTTTGGATGAAATTATATTAATTAAGTAAAAAACAAAAATTCGCTATGTAATAATTAATGATTTCAAGATTAGTAATTTATATTAACTAATTAGACAAATGCATTATATTTAATATAATTCCTAAAAAATTTACAGTGCTAATGCATTTAAATATGTTAATGAAAAAATGACAAAAAAAAAAATCAACTTGTGACGAAGAACATTAATAAATTAATAGAGATGTTAATTAATTCATATGAAGTATATGGTGTAAATAGTCATCTACCGGTTGTGAGATATAATATGCACTTTTTTAGATATTCATATGAAGCACATTAACCTTTTTCCCAATATTATATTAAAAAAATGCAATAAATTGCATGATAACCAAATTTTGCATCAGGGGTTAATATAGTAGCATAACATAAACAACTAAAAACATGAAAATTGGATTAATTTGTTAAATTTTATGTGATGGGTAGATATGGATTTTTATGGGAAATATAGGCTTGAGTAGGTGATTATCGAGGCAACACACTGCTTAGGCACTGTCATTGAGAGAATGTCTTGATAAAATATGGTGATCGTGTTTACTGAAAGAATATGGTGATTACACTTAGCTCTATCCCATTTTGTAGTGGGGCGTGAGCACACGTGTTTAAAAATAATTTAATGTTCTTAAAGAAAATAATGAGTCAATGCTAATTTACTCTTACTATTAGAACATAAAATTTAATGTTTTTGATAAAATTGATTCTCAATCCAATAGAATAGAGATTAAAATAGAGAAAGAGGGTTTGATTTAAATAGTGACTAAGGGTCTGCTTGATAAACTAAAAAAATTAAATGCAGAAAAATAAAGACTAAAAAATTAAGTACTAAATTTTATAAGTGTTGAATTTATATTAAAAAAATAATTTGATATGTTATTAACAATTAAATGCTAAATATAAATATATTATATTGTTTGATAATTGTAAATGTTGAATATTAAAAATTATGTATTTTAAATATTTACCCTCATTAGCATTATATTACATATTATCCAAAATAAATAGAGTCTGTAATAATATTTTATTTTTCACTTAGATTATTAATTATTATTTAAATGAAAATTACTAGAAACATATCTATAAATAAATAATAATATCGAAAAAAAGACATAACTATGTTTAAAAAATAACCATTTATAATCTAAACTTTTTTAAATATATAAACTTTTAATATAAAAGTAAAAATTAATGACCAACTAGTTGATTTGCTATTTCCTCTATTTGATTAATCATGATAGAGGGTTAGGATCGGGGTTTGTAGTGGTGGAGAAAGGAGGAGGACAATACAGATTCACAACTGAACTATAGCGTGAATGGGAAAATAAAAAAGAAATGAAAAAAAGAAAGGACAATATGGTCACTTTTAAAAAATATTTTGTCTAACATTTTCTGCATTTGACGATAAGTAGGTCTCTATCTACATATTATTTTCAATAGTTTTTCATTTAAAAATTTCAATTAAGAGTTCCCTAAAATTTTGTTATAAAACATATTTAAAAATTAAAACCATTAAATATTTTCATTTTCTATGGTTTGAAAATTTTCAATAATTTATCAAACATAGCATGAGTAAACTATATATTGATAGGGTATTGAATTATCTCATTGATAAAAATTGAAATGAGAATCACTCCAAACAGTTTCTACCATATCAGAAAAGAAAATGATACGAGCTATGTCGCATTGAATGTAATGGCATATCCAACTTATCACCATATCACTTCATCATTTTCTACAGGTGAAATCTCACATGGATGGATCCTTTCGTGTTCTGTCAATTAACCTAAGGTTATTTTTTTTTGCTGAGAATGAGTTGTATTGAATAACTTCATTTCCAATAGTTGTATCCATCTAGTAGTGTATTGTGTTGATCAGAGTGATTCTTGTAGTATCTGAATGATGTCAGACTATAAAATGAAGTGATTTTACAATTTTTTCATCCATGCTTGCAGATGTGTAATCCTTTTTGATATTGTCTAGTATTTGGACCATATTAGTGTCAGTCTCAATAATGTTGTTGATGTGATGATGCTTGAGTTTGCTTTGTGAGTAAAGATATTAGGTTTGAGACACAAGCAACCTCCTTCTCACACCACAAACAAATTGAAATGAAAAATTACATTACTATAAATGTACTCATTTAATCCATACTATACTTTTATTAGTTATTTGAATATTTATCACCTATGAAACCTAATTAAATGTAATCTTTTTTATGTTCTATAAAAAAATTCAAGAATTTTAAATTTTAAAATGAAATTATAAAAATGTCTACAAATTTAGAGAAATATGTGTTCATACATATAAGTTTACCTCATGTAAATAATAAACCCAGTTTTTTGATATATTTTTAGAACTCATGGATATTCAATTAGCTTATGAGTATCTTGATTAAAATCATATGTACCCACTAAAAATTATGAGGAAATTATATTTTGGTATATCCATTAAAAAATATTTACATAAAGTCATAAAAATTAAATATTTAAAAAATATACTAACATATAAAATATTTTTGTTTGAATATGCTGAAAATCAGAAACTTGATTTTGCCCATGTTGATATGTCAACCATCTAAAAAAAATAATTGTCAAATTTGATAAATACTATTCCAATTATAAACTACTTTTCTAATTTTAAAAGTGATTTATGTCTATTTTTTAGAAAAATAATTACGTGTGTCTATATATATATGTGTGTGTGTGTATTTATTTATAGGTATATATATATATATATACCTTTAAATAAATATATATATACAAAAGTGGCACAAACACATAAGTTTTTGATTTAAAACAAAAAAGAATATGAAAATTTATTTTCAAATTTGAATTTGAAAATTATTTTTTTTTTTAATTTGTTTGAACATAAATTGCTAACTCAGGAGTAAGAGCATCTCCAACGGGCTCGCTAAAAACATTAATATCGATATTTTATTGAGTGTACTCAATAAAATATGGCTCCAACACACTCGCTATTCCGCTCAAGTTTTTGCCCCATCTACTTCTCGCTCAACAAATATAGCGAGGGTTTTATCGCTCGCCAATATTATTCATCAACCACAAAATCTTGTCGAACGTTTGATAAAACGTTCAAAAAACTCTACTTCCAGCGACGCCTTAGAGGGCTCATTGCTGGTTCCCTTCATCGGCGTCAATTACATTGATGTTCAATTGCATTTGTGTGCGCTATCACTTACTCACTTTTTCGCCTAGCCTTCTAGTGACGCCTTAACGAGCGCATTCGAACATGATGTGCCTAACCTTCCCGTCAATGTGAGCTATTGGGAATGATCAGCTTCCGAATTAGCATCAGTGATGGAAGCTGGTTCATCGGCTTAACTGGGTCAATCGACATCTTCGTTATTGCAGGAGTTGTGGTCAAAACTAAAAAAGAAAAAGGAGGAAAGCCCCTCGAGTCTCCTTCTACATTCGGATCCGACAGCAAAAAAAATATTCACACCCTCGGTATTATCAAACAAAGCCGATTCGTCAAAGATGCTTGGAAACACGACGAATCGTGTTTCTGAAATATTATTGGCGTATAAATCTTTTTTGGCAGCAACAAAAAACATTCTCCATTACATAATCCTCATTCTGTAAAAATATTTACAGAATCATGTCTGATTTTGTCAAATATGCTTCACACCTCCTTCCTCTCATTCTTCCCTATTTCAACAACCATTTCCCTAATCATGTAACAAAATCGTGTCTGAAATAACTTTTGTTTTTTGTTGTTAATTTCAAAATAGAAGATCTTCATCCAATTTTTTTACAAATACTAGTTGATAATTTTTGTTTTTAGTACTAAAACTAGTTGATACTTATCCAATAACTAGTTGCATAAACTTTTTGGTTGATGATGATTTGATTATATGTTATGCATTAAAAATGTATTTTAAGTTATTGGAATCAGAATTGTGCATATAAATGATTTATTGATATATTTTGTTTTGATAAATTCTGTATTTTTGTTGTTCTTGAATATTTAGAATAATGGATAATGAATTCTTTGATTCAAAATTGCTTAAATGTTTTGATAAATTCTATTTTTTGTTTGATAAATTCAAGTTTATTACTTTAAGCCTCCTAGTTGGGTTTGATGTTATTTCTTTCTATTCATGTAAATAAATATTGCTTTTATGTGGTTAACCCCAATTCATATTTGTTCTTCTACAATGTAGGTGCTTTGATGGATTAACATGGATATTACTTTACCAATCTATTGAATGGGGCAACAAACGCAAGTGAGTTTAACACTTAATCCGTATAACAAATAACTCAGTCTTCATCAATATCACCTCAAAAAGAATCAACCACCAAAAAGTATCGGGCGGCAACTTTTTAATTGAGGACTTAGTTTTAATCTCGGGCTAGCTGAATACTAGTGTGGATGCCATGAATGGGACTGAGAAAAATCTAAAAGGTATTGATAGAGGGTTTGGGAGTACTTCAATAAATACAAACTCGAGTCAGATTGTAATCGAAATCAAGTTTCTTTGATGAATCATTGGTCTTCAATTCAACTGGTCACCGATAAATTTTGTGGTTGTTTTGACCAAATTAAAAAGTTGAATTAAAGTGGACTGACTGAGAAAGACAAGGTATGAATATATTTTAATTACAAGTATGATAATATAAATATGATACATAATATAATTGTATAATTTTTATCTTAAATATATAGCATAAATGCATAATGTATAAATTTCAGGTTCGTGATGCAAAGAAAGTGTACAAGAAACTGTATAAGTCATCTTTTTTATTTGAACATTGTTGGAATGAGTTGTGGTATACCCCAAAATGGATGGAGTATTCTCAGTCAAAGAAACAAAAAATAAAAAATGGTGCAACTTCTAGCAGCTCTAATCCTTCAACACCATAATCAGTAAACATAGAAGATGACAATGCAGGCTTGGAGAGGCCAATTGGAAGGAAGGCTGCGAAAAAGTGGATAAAAAAAATCAAAGAGCAAACTTTCTGAAGATAATAATTCAAGTTCATCTTATTTTATTAAATTATCTGAAGAAATGAAGGAAGAGAAAAAGAATATGGAGAAAAAAAACTTTCATAGAAAATATGCCAGTTGTCGAACAAGAGAAGTTAGTTATTAAACAAGAGAATGTAAACTTGAGAAAATGGAGGAATAAAAAATAATGTGTATTGATACGAGTGTTTTACCTCTAATTCAATCTGAATATTTTAAGTACCTCCAAATGGAAATCATGACAAAGAAAATGTAGTTTTTCTCTATTAACCGACTTGCAACTTATGTTATAATCTAGATTAAATTTATGAATGAATGTTTTGATTTATTTTTTTTATTTAATTGTTTTAAATTTTATGGCATGGTACAACACATATTCATTAAGACAATCTTACTGTTTTAAATTTGAAGAGTTGCTAGCTAAAATATTGAATTGATGATTAAAATATTTTTTTACTAGTTATTTTGTTGAGTATGGTTGGAGATGCTCAAAGATCGCAATGACGCCTTGCTGCAATATTTAAAATTTATGATTTTTTTTTTTGTTAATTTTCTTTGGTTGCTGCCCAAAATATCTCCCTCTGCTGTACTGTAATTGTCCTTGCTCCTAAATGTAGGGGGGGAGGGGGCTTGGGCTGTAATTCGAAAGCTTTTCTTGCATCTGAACGAGAACGAATCCAATTCGTGGGCGAAGTTCAACTTTGTTATTTATCCTCGCAGTCTGGCATTCTGCGTCGATCGTCTTATTTCTTTGGTAACTCCGTCGTGACTTCTCGGGTTTTAAGGTCCATGTTCGGCGGTAGAAACATGTTCTAATTGTGGCAATCCTTTCGTCATTAGCTAGAACACAAAGATGCTTTCATCGCCAGCTCTCGCGTCGTGTTACTCAGTCACAATTGCCAAAGCGAGCAACACATCATTGCAATCCACTCGGATCCCTCCCGCCAATGTTAAGAATCTGAAGTTTCACGGGTTGTGTCAAGAATGCTTTCATTTCTTATGCCTGCCTCTACGTGCCCGTCCTGTCTTTCGTACATACTCAAATAAGGTTTCGGCCGTTCTGCATGATAATGTGAGATTATCGAAGTCGTTTGATTATGACCTGATCATTATTGGTGCCGGCGTTGGTGGTCACGGAGCTGCTCTTCATGCCGTCGAAAAGGTCAATCGGAGGATTCTTTTTTCGCACCGTTCCTGTTTAACGGGCTGTTAATTTATGTTTTGGTGGGATATTTTTCATCTCTATTGTTCGCTCTTATAAATTGAATGCAAGTACATTCCGTAAGAGGGGTGCGTAGCGTTCATGTTCTCGCTGAAAGCAGAGTCTTGCTGAGGATAGAATCAGAAGATGTGAATCACGTGACAATTGATTTTGTGTTTTTTGATGTTCATGCATTCATCGGTTTGAAACAGATGGGTTGCTATTCGCAAGCCTCCATCAAGCGACAATTGTCTGGGGAAACTTTTTTCTTGTCGTGAAACATGAAATTTCGTTGCATTACTGTTTATCTAGGGTCTAAAGACGGCAATCATCGAGGGTGATGCACTGGGGGGAACATGTGTAAACAGAGGATGCGTCCCCTCGAAAGCTCTTCTGGCAGTAAGTGGTCGCTTACATGAACTCCACAGCGATCATCACTTGAAAGCACTTGGCCTTCAGGTAAGCAAGCTTTTTCTCCCTGCTCCGTCCTATTGATACCTGGGTTGGCACCTAAACTACCAACTTTTGTCAAAAAAAGTGACGTCTATATTAGGGTTTCTTCAGTTTTAGTAATCTGTGGACGAACTTATATGATCTAGTTTTTATGTTACAGTGCAGTTTTACTTGACACTTCTGGTAGGTCTCAGCTGCTGGATATGACAGGCAAGCGGTTGCAAATCATGCAAATAATCTTGCTTCCAAAATTCGTAATAATTTGACGAATTCACTGAAGGCACTTGGTGTTGACATAATCCATGGTGCTGCTTCACTCATGGTGTGTTACTTTCACCTTTTACTCTTCCAATGGCAATGGCAATGGCAATGTCAATAGCAAGTAAACCATTTACTGTCTCTGTTATCCCCAAGGGTTTGCAAAGCGTGACATGCAAAAAAGTGGGTTTCCCTGACAAGATTGTAACTGCTAAAGATATCATCATTGCTACTGGTTCTGTTCCTTTCGTCCCCAAGGGCATAGAAGTTGATGGTAATATTTTACTGGCTAGTGTCTCGATGATCCACTTTTAATAACTTATTTTATGTTTCATTCAGTTTGTCTGGATTTTTTGGTAGACACTTATTTGGTAACTCTCTCTTTTCTCGTCAAATTTTCATTGTAGATACAATCTGATAGGTATGCCTTTTGTTTGAAATCAAGTTAGGTCCAATAAATGAAAATTCGGCAAGTAAAATTCTATAATGGCAGATTGGTTTCTAATTCCCAGAAAATGATTTGCAGGGAAGACTGTGATAACAAGTGACCATGCTCTCAAGTTGGAGTTTGTTCCTGATTGGATTGCAATTGTTGGGAGTGGATATATTGGCCTTGAATTCAGTGATGTATATACTGCATTAGGAAGTGAGGTGAGCTCATTTTTGTTATCTGTTTTTGATATGAGCATCATTGTGCTATATAAACTGTTTGCATATAAACATACTTTCATATGTTGTTATCTAGAATGATTGAACAATAAACATGGCTTATGTAAAAAAAACATGGTTTATGTCACCTTACAAGTTGACATGCAATGATCCCACTCCAAATTTCTTGGTGTTTGTTACACCATTGACTAAGTGCTCATTGTGGTGGAAACATTATCACGCAACTTGGACATGCTGGTGGGGATTTTAGGGAGAGACTTTTTTTTTTGTTTGATAAAGAGCAATTTATAAATGACTAGAGTTAGGCAAGGAAAGCCAAGGTGGTTGGATGAATATCTTTTTTTTGTTACTTATAATTGCATCAGCTCTTAAACATAAGTAGCTTTAGGTCATTTGAGTAATACAAAAAATACTATAGATTCCTCTTAATCATCATTAATGTTGGGCCATGTATTTTAGCATAGTATAGGAGGAGACTGATTCTTTAAATGAATTTTAACACTGAATAAGTAACTAATTTTGGTGAAATTTTGGTGAAATTTTAATGTTGGGCCATGTATTATATTAGTTGTTTTGTTGTAGGCTAGATTAATGAAGCATGGATACGAAAATAGTAAGGAGTGTTTGTGTGTCTGACACTTGGATACACAAATACAGGCTAGACAAGTGTTGATTATATAACAATCTTATTATGCCATGTCATGTTGTGTCATAATTATTTTTATTTAAATGCATATAAGCATAATATTTATAAGGATAATTATTTTTATTTTATCTTATTATGCCGTGTCATTATCATATATGTATATTGATTTTTTAAAATTTCTCATGTCGTGTCGTATCTCCATGGTCGTATTTGTGTTCGTACTTCTTAGGGCTAGACTTCTATAACAATCTTATTTCAGCTTATGTGGCCTTGATGTTTGGCTACCCATTATATTTTCAAATAATAGGTATTGACAATGAAAGTGATAGGCATGCATGCTACATTTGTTGTCTTTAAAAAATAAGTTTAAAAAAATTTAGTCGTTAGATGTGTTTTCAATGGCTACAGCCCACAGGCTAAAATTTGATAGTTGTTGGATTTTTGGTTATATATATTAATAAATTAAATAAATAAATATATACTTATAATATAGAATTTTTTATAAACAGAAAATATGTATTTTTTGAATTTTATTTTTTATTGTTCTAATTGTGTCCTCTTTTGCTCGTATCTTTCCTTTTTCATTTTTTTGTGCTTTTGCTTTTATTATTTTTTCTATGATTATATTTATGTATACGTGGTGTAACTAAAAATTTATGTAGAGATGATGCAAAGGAAAGTTGATCAAAATAATTACAACGAAAACATGTGTTTTTTATTAGTTTGTAAGTTTTTTATTAGATTTTTTTAAAATTAAAAATATTTAAAAAAATAAAAATAATGAATTTAATGTAAATATAGATGATAATGATAATCTCATTGAAATGTTTGAGATTGAAATTATGTTCTCTTTAATAGTCTCGACCCAAATTTATTTTCTACCTCAAAAATAAAAAAACTAGACGAGCATCAGTAGATTTAAAATAAAGACTTAATAAAAAATTTAGTATTTTTGGAAAGTTTTTATTCTTATGATGATCTTGTCATGTATGAGTGCATGACAAGTATGTAGAGGTGTCTAATGGGCTGAGCCGGGCCGGCCTAGCCCATTTTTAGCCTGCCCGGCCGTGCTTTCGTGTCGGACCATGTACGACATGATTACTGTATCGTGTCATGCATGTCCCATCATAGTTTCATGGAGTCGGCCTGGCACGGACCCATAGAACGAATCCATCGGGTTTGGCTTGGTTGGGTCAAAACCCTAATTTTAAAAAAATTAGGGTTTTGCCATTTTGGCGGCGCGCCACTGTGGTGTCATGCCGTTGTGATTCTTCTTCACTTCTGGGGCTTAGTGAGCCTCGCCCGTCAGGCTCAGCTTTTGCCGCTTGGGTGCTTTCTCGGCTCGTGTTGAGGTACCACACCAACGGGCCACGATACCATGCCATGCCAGACATGGCATGAGGCCCGGTTGGCCTCGGCAAGACACGGTACTATTGATACTGTGGATAGGCACGACACAGTATGGTTGGTGTCGTGGATACGCACGACACAAGCATGAGCATGAGAAATTCCCGTGTCGTGCCAGCCTAGACACGATCAAATTGTGTCATGCCTTCTACTGGTCTGGGCTGGCCTAGCCCGGTTGACACATCTATGAGTATGTTTAAGGAATATAATATTTAGAATAAAATTTTTTATATTAAATTTAATAATACTCCTGATAATTAAGTTTTGATTAGTATTTTAGTCAGAACCATTAGAGACCACCTTTAAGTGAGAATTTTTATGTTAGTTATATGTTTCACATAATTAACCTGATAATATAAGTATGAATAGAATTTATTATCAACGTATTAGAAAAAATATGAAATTTATTAAAATACATTAGAATGCCTAGTAAATAACACGAGTTCAACAATTTTCATTTGTCAGTAGACCTTAAAAAACAAAATAATTTAAATGAATGTGAGATATTTTTAGAATTATACCTATGCGATGTCAGATGTACGTGTTGATTATTATTAAATGATATTCGATTAAGTTAATAGAAAGATTAATGAATTTATTATTAATAATTTTGATTGGAGAATTTTTTTGATGAAATTCATTAATTTTTTTTATAACATGATGAACATGTAATTGTCTGTGTATATTTTTATAATTTGTATTTTACTTAAGTGCATATGTAATATAAATAGTATATTTAGTATGTATATATGTTACTTTGTATTTAGTATTATGGTTGCTTAGATGATAATCAAGTATTTAAAATTTTAGTCATTTATTTTATTTTATTATTATTTGATTGTCTGTATAGATCATAGAATTATAAGGTGGAAAGTATATTTTATGTAAGTTCATGTATAATATTAATGGTATGTTTAATAAGTATAGAGGTTACCAGTCATTTAGTGTTATGATTATTTAGATGAAATCAAGTATTTAAAATTCTAATTTTTCATTTTATTTTTTTATCATTTGATTGTCTGTATAGATCCTAGGATTATAAGATGGAAAATATATAAAATATTTTGATATATTATTTCATATGTATGAATTAGGAATATTAATTTGAATATTTTAATCATGAAAAATTAACTAATTTGTTTATATTATAATATTACGTATGATAGTTGTAGCCATATTAGAGTACAAACATTAATATTATATTTAGAGAAAATTTTTTTATTCAGTTAGCTAAGGCTAGATGATGGGGTGATTCATCGTATATGAGAATGTTGTCTTGGTACTTAAATATTAATTATTATTTTATCTTATCACATGATAATAATAAAGTTTTTGATATTTTATTTTGAGGTCACTATTAGTATTACCTTTAGATACTTATATGATAATAATGATTTGTATTTGCATCTGTACTATCATACTAGTGTTATTAACATTTATTGATTATTCGTGTGATTTATGATTATTTTTTTATATGATATAATTTTTTTATTGTTTTTGGATTTTTTTTTGATTATGTTATTATGCATTTATCATTTTATGGTTTATTTTATGTTATGTATATGTATATATATCATATTTTTTTTTTGATTATGAAATTGATTTTTTTTTTCATTAAATACTTTTAATTAAAAAAATATATGTATGTATAAGTACATGTGATATTGATTATCTTAAGAGACATGCTAATCAATACTAAAAAATATAATATATAAAATTTTAGACAAATCTAACTGAGGTGTTTAGTCTTTGAAGTTAGATCAAAATTAATTGTATTGATCTTATTTATATATTGCAATGATACAAGTAATCATTCTCATGATGGTTACTTGTATTATTTTGGATTATATTTTTTCATATGATATAATATTATTTATATTGTTGGATTTATATTGGTTATATTTCATGTTATATAATGTATCATATTTGTATTATGGTTAGATGTGTCAAACGGGCCGGCTCAGCACGGCACGGCCCGGTTCCTGTACCGTGCCGTGCTCGGCCCGGTACGGTTTAAATATAGGCGGGCCCGGCCTGGCCATACAGACCAGGGCAGAGGCTGACCCGAGCGGCCGAGCCCGAGTCCTGAGACTGAGAGTGAGAGAGAGGCAGGGGCAGGCCGGAGGCTGCACGGATAGGCAGAATATTGTTTTTTTTTTTTCAAATTTATATATTGTAAATTTTATTGATTAAGTGTAGAGTATTAATTATTAAATATAAATTTTTTTAAAAATGTTAAAAATAAAAATTAAATAAAAAAACAAATTTTAGAAAAATATTTTTTTTATCAAATTCAAATTAGTTTAGCTTTTATTATATTTATTAATTATATATTAAAGTTATTAATTTTTAAAATAAAATTTAAATCGTAAAAAAAATAAATCAATATATTATGTTAGTAAAAATTAAAATTAAAAAAAAAATTTAACAACACAGCCCACATGAATTCTTGCATGTTAAAAGTCCCATACAATATTTGTACTGTGTCATTTTTAGTTCCCCACCCCTAACATTTTTTTGTGTTATGATTTTAAAATGAGTCCAAACTACAGAAGTCCTCCTAGTTTTTTGTTTTTTAGAACTTTGGGTTGAGACGACTCGAGAAACCAAAGTTTCAGCAGCCGCAGATGTCTGTGTAACACTAACATTTTTATTTTCCAAATTTAAATACGTGTCAGGTGTATTTGTCATTTTTTATGTTTTTTATTTTTTCCTAATTTTTTCTAGAGAGAAGCTTTAGAGAGAGAAAATATATAAAAACGTAAAATAAATTACCCGGTTAAAGCAATGAGGTTAGTCACGTGCAAGGTGTACCGCAGGAATCTCTGATGTTCCAAAATCAAGTCGAGTTTCACGAAAATCCAAGCCGAAAGCAAAATCACGAGGCCAGAGAGAGAGATGCATGGTTTATGTGAGAGAGAGAAAGTTTTGAGAGATTTTATGTTTTTGAAAAACATAAATGTTATAGGGAGGGGGTAGAATTTATAGATTAAAGATATTAATTTTTTATAAAAAAAGATATTTTTTTATATTTTTTTGATTTTTTAATATATAATTAGGGGGCAGAATCACGAGGACCGTTGGATTCTGCCCCCTAGCTGTTGGAGGCGAATCCAACGGCTGAAATCTAATATAATTTGAAATTTTTTTTTTTTCCCGTTGGGATTGGGTCGGGAGTCAGGACCGTGGGTCGGGTCCATTCAGACCCTACCCACGGGCTTTATTTCGGGAGGGCCCGGGTCACGCCCACTGGTGCTCGCCGCCCGCGTGAAACCTAACCTGCACGGGAAGATACCGTGCCGGCGTGCCGTGCCGGGCCAGGCACGGCACGGCTCGTGCCTAGCCCGGGCACGGCTTAAAAATGTGCCGGGCCGGCCCAGGCACGGCCGAACCGTGCCTTGCCTCGTGCCGGGGCGGGCTGGCCTGGCCCGTTTGACACCTCTAATTATGGTTATATATCATTTTTTTTATTTTAATCGAATTACAAATAATTTTTTTAGTTATTGATTTTATTTTAATTCAATTAAGTTGATAATGCAATGTAAATGTCTAATAAACATCGAACATATACTTTTCTCACTTTAGTTATATTAGTTTGATATGTAAAATATTATGTATCAAATTTGTAGACAATCAATACATGAATCTAATGTAATGTTTGTATAATTCAAATAATATTTGATATTTGTTTAAGGTTCCCTTAGGCTTATTTATGAACATTGAGTATAAAATTCTTGTTGTTTGTTAGTTATTTTAAGAATTTTAAGAAATTTAATATGTTTTTTAATGTTAGAAATTATTTTTATTTTTACTATTAGATTAACTATGTGATATATATGCATAATATAAAAAATATGACTCGAGAATTTATCTCTAATGATTCGCATGATATATTATTTGTTACACTATTATTTGAAGTATTATTTATTATAATACTAAAAAGATTATTTTGAATATCGTATTTTTAAATATTTTTCACTTAGAATCATCATGAGGATGTAGATCTAATATAAATTAATATTTTTTTATTTTTATTTAGAATTGACTTAGTGAGCAATGATGCATATAAATATGCCGTCAACATGACTTATCTAGATGTCAAATGTCATAGAAACTATTACTTGACTATAGTTTCTAAGTTTGTTAATTACTATTTTTTTTTAATTAAAAATATTTTATTATATATTTGTTATTGGTTGAATTAGTAATTTTATAATAAATAAACTGAAAGTAAGTTTGTATATTATGAATTAGATTAGAATCTTTTGAAAATCTAATTGGAAGATCAATGCTTAAAATTAATTTTATCATGCTTTTTTTTTCTAAATTCACTTTGTTAAATAAATAGTTAATGAATTTGAAGTTGATAAGATGGTTAGTATTATTAATATTTTTATATGCATGTCTATGTTTAATTCATTTTTATTATTTATAATTTATTTTTTTATTAGAGATTACAAATAAACAAAAGAGAGTACTATTTTATAATTTTATTTATTATTATTAACTTATTTATTTATCTAAAAATTATCAATTAAAATAAAATATATGCAATGCATTATATGCATTTACTTTTTAGAGTATCGATCATTTTGTCACTATCATCTCGTGTTATTGTGCCTCAAAGTTGTTGCCAATTACTAAAGTTGAATTGTTTTATCAAAATTAAAATTATAAATATAAAATAAATCATGGCAAAACAAGGCATATTGATATATTAATATGCTAAACTAGGAAAGTAGAGGAAATTATAGATAAACTATAAAAAATAAAATATATTAATATGTTATTTATATATATTTTTTGATTAATATATATATATATATATATATATATATGGAACAAAAATTTGATAGTTATCAAATTTCACCCATGAAGTTGTTGGATTAAATGAAACGTCCAACAAAAATAATTTTATGTATTTGTTTATTTTTGTCGACATGATATTGATAGTATTTGTCTTATTGACCAAAAGTGATAATTTTAAAATGACTACATTTTTGAAATGTGGCTTGTGCCACATTTCAAAAATGGTCATTGCATTTAATCATACACTATCTATAATTTTTTTTTAATTAAAAAATACATATTTTTATTTTTTTAGAGAAAATTTGATAGCCATCAGAATTCACCAATTAAGTTGTTGGATTAAATGCAATGACCAACAAAATTAAACTTATTTATTTATTTATTTTTGTGTACATAACATTGTTAGTCATTTAGTTTTAAAATTACTACTTATTTGAAATGTGACTCGTGCCAAATTTTGTGCTTCATAAAACTAGGCATGTGGGCCATGAATGGCACATGTGGGCCATGAATGGCACTGTATGATTATCATGCCATGACTGAGGCACTCGACCCACTTGGATTCCCCATTACGAATATGTATACTGTATTCAGAGATATATTTTTTATTCAGTTAGTTAGGGGCAAATGATAGAATAGTCCGTCAAATACTTAGATATCAATTATTATTATATTTTATTTTATAATAATAATAATAATTTGAATATTTTGATTTATAAAAAATTATACAAATTTATTTATTTATGCTATCTTAGATGTCACATAATCTACTGACTCATGGTATCTCGAGTAATATAAGAGTTTGTTTTTTTTATGTAAGCTAATATTATTTTATTAATGAGATTGAAATTACGACCATATGTCATAGAGATACTTGAATGTTTGAATGACTAAAAAGATTCAAGATTGAACATTCATGATAAAACATAACTGATGATAGTAGATATTGATTCATAAGACTTGGAGATTAATGATATTGAGGTCATCACTAGCAAAAGCTTTATATACATGCATTAAATTGATGATCTATATTTACATGTGCACTATTATACCATAGATATCAATTGATACTTTTTAATATTTTTTAATAATTACAATGTAATAATTTATACATTATAATTTATTTATACTGTTTATTTATTTCATTATGATTTATGCATTATTATTGTATTATACTTATTATTTTATGAGTTATATTTCATTTTGTCCTATTTTACAAATGTATGTTTTTTAATATATGTATCATATTCTATTTTTATTTATAAAACAAAATATATTTTTTATTATTTAATTAGAGTCAAACACGATCGTGAGACATGAATGTTGAATGCCAATTTTTTAAAATTTGTATTACTTTTTAACTTTTTAAAGTGTAATTCTTTTTAAAAATAATTTATTAACATATTTAAAATTTAAAATTTTATATATTATTTTCATTTATATTTGTAGGCTAAAAGGCCAAAATAATATGATTCAATTTGTGCTAGCACAAACATGCATGAACCAATATGGTATGGCACGACCTGATATTTTGTGGGCTATTTGGGTCGTGCTAGGACAAGTATAAATCTTCTTGTTTGGTGCTTGGCATGTCATTGTGGTATGGTGGGGCCACTCTAAAATGGGACATGTCGAAATGATATGACCCTTTGACATATCAATGAATGTATTTATATGATATTTGATTATAATTTGGATCTCCTATTAAAAATAATATTTATAATTATGAAAAAAATAAATTTTGATATTATATTATATTCAAAATGATTCAGTATATCACATATCATCTTATATAATATGAAAAATATGAATTTATATAACTTTAATTTTCATCAATCTAATACATCTAAATTATTAATCTTATCGTGTGATAAGATTCAATTGTAATAGATATCTAAGTAATGAAATAGCTCTCATATTTTTTGAACCATTCTGCCATTTATTTCTTGTCAATTGAATAGAAAATATATTATCTTTGAATATAGTATTCATATCTATATTTGGACTCTTACTATAACTATTATATATAGTATTGTAATATGTAAATATATTATATAATTTTTTTGTGAAACCAATTCAGGATTTATTGCTTGGTTCATGCATGTAGATCTGTGTATTAAAATATTTTTTATTCTATTCACTTTTATTATATGATTCATATTTGCAAGTAAGTAATAAAGAGATAAAATGTAATACTAATATATTTAATATTTAGTTTTCATCTTAATAGTAATGTGCCTTAAATTAAAGTGTTCTCTAATAATATTGCATACATATTTAAGTCCAATGTAAGTGGTATGGGTGTACGTAGACGAATATATGTTCGTTGCATCATAAAACTTTTTTAAGAATTTCAAAATAAAATTTGTTTCACATTCTAAATCATCAATAATAAATTTAATTTTTACTATTGACGTAGTCGGATATTATGTGTTAGTATATAATACATGATTTTAATATGAGATTAATATAATTTTATTGATGTCTCATATTCATTTGAATTTTTTAAAGACTCATTAACAAACATAGAGTGTGGAACTCATGTTGAATACTAGATATTCTCAAGTATTTTAGTAAATTTATTATATTTTTTAATTTGCGAGAAATAATTTTAATTCTTATTTATATTATAAAGTTTATTATGTGACACATATACTTAATATGAAAATTATTAACTAAAGGTCTCTTTGATACTTTTGATAAATATTTTATTGATGACATTATTATTTAAAATATTATCAAATGTTATACTAATAATTTTATTAAAAATATCGTATCTTTAAATATTTTTTTATACACACATAATGGTTGGACAAACATGAGGAGAGTGGATATTAGAAAATTTTAACTTTTTTTTCTAATTTCAACTTAGAATCTATATATTGAGTGATGATGTATATGAATGATATTTTATCGTGATTAGTCTAGATATCAATATTAGATGTCAGCGACACCACTTAATCATGTTTTTTAATTATTAATTTTTTTAAATTTAAATATTTTATATTTTCATTCCTATTGGTGAACATAGGAATTCTATGAAAAGTAAGCTGAAATGAAATTTATATAATATTGAATAATGTATTATCTTCTAAAAATTTAATTGAAAGATTCATAATAATAATTAATTTTGTTATGTTTTCATTCTCAAACTTATTGTGATCAATGAAACAAGTCAATGAATCTAAAGTTATTTTAACTTTAAAAATTTTGTCTTTAAGTTAATTTATGTGAGATGTAATATATTGTATTTTTTGATATATTATCACTAGTACTCATATATATATATATATATATATATATATATATATATATATATATATATATACTATGTTGAATTTTTTTTGACACTAGCATTGCTTGATGGCTGGGACTAGCATGGCATTGCTAGTGCCACTGGCCATTGCATTGCCCAATATCTAGGGCAAGGGCCTAGCCAATTGCCCATGGGTCTAACTTTGGCTGAGTCATGTTGTGTCCATTATCTTTTAAAAAAAAGTTGTTGGTGCCTAGTAAATTATTTATTATAGGCTTGATTTATTTTTTTGAAATCAGCTATTTTTGTGCAACGTGCCATGATGACGTGCTAGACAGGCCATGTTGGCAAGACATGAGGCACAGTGTGTGCCGGCCCATTGTGACACAAGCCATTCCATGGGCTCAGTTTAGCAAATTTGGGTTGTTCTCGGCCACCCGGCCCATTTGACATATCTACCTTGAGATGATTTGTCATCACACCTATTCTAGTTTTCATGGTGAATAATCACATACGGCCAATAACTGACCTTTCTGAGGAACAATGTGTTAGCTTTTTTGAGGGTGGAAGTCATTTAGTCCTTCAAATATGATCTTACTGAATCCTAAATTAGATAATTTATCTGAAGAAAATTTGAGTATCCATCTATTATAAGAGAAGTATAAAAAAAAGGGAGAAAATATCAATATGATAATATGCATGAAATATGCTGTTAAGTATTACTTATCTCATAAAAGGGATGTGAAATTAGATCATAGTGAATTTAGTCAAATAATTGCTATTTAATATATAACTCATAATATAAAAGTGTTATATATATTTTTTATTACTTTGATATTCATATTTTTTGATTTATGAATTTTATTTTTGTGAATAATAATAATAATAAATATACAATGCATTGATGTTCTTGATCTAGAACTATTTAGGATGAATTGAATTAGCTTGAATATATATATATATGGATGAGCTTGATCTTATCCCTATGTTGAAGTTTGTTATTTTTGATTTGTAATTTTTTTTCTTTTTTGTTGGAAGCTCCCAATTAATGTGGGCTCTCCCAATCACTTTTTTTACTTATATTGAGATATTTGTGTTGTTATGTATGAAGCATTATAAAATGGTGTATGTTGATTGGGCCTCTTGGAGCCTAGGCTTTAGGTACGCTCGAGGCATGTCTATAATAACTAAAAATTAAGGTGTGTGTCGGTTGGACAAGTCGAATTAGGGTGTAATAATCAAAAACTCTAAGGGTTAAGGTTTCAAATTTGACTGCTTTGAATTTGGTCCTTCAAAACTATAATTTGGAAAATTTTTAATTTTGAGAAAATCCTAATTATGTTGTTACCTAAAATTTTGATTTTTTACAATTAAAGTCATAATTTTTGATTTAGATTGTTTAGTATCATACAATACTAATGTAAATTATACTTTAATGGTATAATAGAGTATTTTTAATTGATTATTGAATATATTAAAAATATATATCAAAAGTTGATTACTTATTGCTCATAAGTTATTAATGTGGATTCTTAGATTTTAAGATTCTCCTCTGATGTTTCTTTCATAAGTCATGGCAATCTTGGATTAGACTTTGAAGACCAACTTAATTTAACTTTAAATATGAATAATAGTCTTAATAATTTATAGTCTAATCATTCAAAGAGAATTTTCACTGTTCCTATTACGAAGTCATATGATGATAACATTACTATTAATGTAGACTCATTTCAGAGGTGTCATTTAAGTTGGGTGGTCACTGGACGACACTAGCATAACCTAAAATAGCTTTGCTTGGCCTGACATGCTCCAAAATTGTGCTTGGATAGGGTCGTTGCAGCTTGGGACACGACTCGAATTTTGTTGGACCAGGGCTAGTCATGCCTCATGTTGTGCCAGACATGACTAGTGCCTAGCAGTTTGCATGGTGACCCGTGGCCAGGCATGATTCACGACTCATGGCTCATGTCTCATGCACTCAGCAGCTGACTACTCGATGTCCATTAGGCTTTCAGGTATTGGGCATCAACATAAAAAGTGTTGGCTTGTGCTTGTCGTTTTTCATTTGGCAAAATTTTTTAATGTACATTAATCTGTGGTCGTAGGATTTTATTTCAACGACAACATGCAAAAATTTGATGACGATTGGGTTTTTGCCTATTTATAATTAAAAATATATATATTTTTTAATATAATTTTTTTAAAACAGAGAAAAAAAATGTCTTGGATTTTATTTTCTTTTTTCATTCTCATATTTTTTTTCTCTATTCTTTCTCATCTTCTGAGTTTTGTATTATAAAACTTAATGTAGTACTCAATTTTTGAAAATAGAGAGATGTGAAAAGGGGACAATGACTGTGAGTTACTACTCAAATAAAATTTTATGGTTAAGGTATATAATTTTTTTTTATTTATTAGTTTTGATTTTTATTAAATTTTTTATAATTAGAAATATAAATAAATAATATGATAAATAATAATTTTTATTGATAATAAATTTGATATAGATATAGATATATATAATAACCCAAACGAAAACTCCGAGGCCGAAATGATTCTCTCCAATGGACTCAATTAATTTGCTTAAAAAATATAAAACTAATCAAATTTTAGTAAGATAAACTCATTTTAATATAATAAAAATTATAAAAGTGCTGAATAAGAATCTGTTTAACACACACACACACACACACACACACATACAAGAGACATGTGATACTGGTCATTTTAAGAGTAAAGGTGTCAAACTAGCTGTGCTGGGCCAGCTCGGCACAATTTTAGCCGGCCCATCCGTGCAACCTTGCCGAGCTAGGAACGCTTATTGTACCATGTCATGCATGGCCCGGCACGGTTCTGTGGAGGTCAATTTGGCATGGGCCCGTCGCACGAATCTGTTAGGGCTCTACACTTTTGGGGCTCGGTGAGCCTCGTCCGTTGGGCTCAGCTTCTGTTATTGGGGTGGTTTCTCGGCTCGTGTCGAGGTACCATATCAATGGACCATGGTACCGTGCCTGGCAAGGCACGACATGAGTACCAGCATGGGAAATTCCTATGCCATGGTGGGTCAGGCATGGCAGAACCGTGCCATGCCTCGTGCCGGGCCGTGATGCCATGGGCTAGTTGATACCTCTACTTAAGTGATATGTTAATTAATACACTAAAAAATATGATGAATTGTATCTATCATAAGCAAACCTAATCTAGTGGTGAAACCTTTGAAGTTGGACGAGTCCAACTTCATTGAGCTCATTTATTTACAATTATTTTGTAAATAAAGACATGATCTATTTTGTTATGATCGGGACAATCTTGGACTAAATACTCAAAACTAGAAAAATCAATGTAATATAAATGTTGATGTGAATAATAGTCATGATGATTTACAACCTAATACTTTTGTTATTTTCAAGTGATGATATGTTTTTTTTTTTTTTTTTTTTTTTTGCATCTTATTTTGTAACATTATACAAGTGAGCAACAATTGACATAGCTCCATATGAATTTTATTGTTAGTTTTTCTATTTTCATATTTATGAATATTTGATTGTTTGTCATGTTGCCTGTAAGTATGATAAAAAAGATCACGTCAAATAAGTAGCTGAAATGCTATTATGTTTTATTCATTCATTTTAGTTAATGTTAATTTACTTATTATTTAATAATAATTTAAAAAAAATAATATTTATTTATAATATTTTAAAATCAATCTTTTATTTACTTGGCTACTCCGAGTTTTTATGCATGGTTGATTAGGCAAGTTTGTCATGTTCATTTAAGGTACTCATGAAAATCATGTCTTTTATACAACAATATATATATATATATATATATAAATAAATAATACTTTTATTGTTTATGCTAATACTCGAAAAGTTGAGATTTTTATGATAGATTAATATTTTGGCAATTTAACTCATTTAATTTAATGAAAATTTTATCTCATTAGTTTTAAACCTAAGATCTATCATTCTTAAATAAAGATACTTGGTATCTTATAAATGCACTATTTATATGTAATAATTTATGTGTGCGCGTGCGCGTGTATATATATATATATGTGTGTGTGCGTGTGCGTGTGCGTGTGTTTATATGTGTGTATGTGCGTGCTTGTGTGTGTATTGCCATGTGTATCTTATAATTCAGGGTAACTTTATGTTCATCTCTACTAATCTCGCATAGAGTCGCGGAGATGGGAAGGCAATATATATATATTGCCTTCCCTTTGGTTCTAGTGTATTTATAATTGAATATATGTTTATAGTACTTTTATTGATTACGCTAATACTCAAAAAGAAATGTCCCCATTTTAAAATTAATTTTAAGATGTATTAATATTTGGACAGTTTTACTCATGAAAATCAAATAGACAGTATCTCATTAGTCTTGAACTTAAAATCTATCACTCTTAGATGAGGTCATTTGTCATCATGCTAAAACATTATCTCTATGCAATAACACACACACACACAGAGATGTGCGTGAGAAAAATGAATATCCAATAAATTGGGTCAACTTTATCCTCACCTCGACTAATTTTATAAGGAGCCAGGCCTTCTCCTTCTCCTTCTCCTTGGTTCTGGTATATGTATAGTTGGTTATATATATAATGTATATTTATTGTGTATGTTAAAACTCAAAAAAGACTGAATATTTCACCTTTCATAGTAAGAGAACTCTTGTTTCTCCAATTGCAGAAATACAAAAAAAAAAAGAAAAAAAATCTAGATTTGTCTCGCTGGTATTCTCTCTCTCTCTCTCCTATTTCTGCTAAGTGTCGGGTGTGCATCGCAGAGGAAGTTGTTTGATCCAATGGCTTATATGGCTGTGAAACATCATTATATTTGCATCTGCCCTTGGATTTTTTGAAGTATCTTTAGTAGGGCTCTTGTTTTTTTTTTTTTTTTTGACTCTTTCAGGTTACCTTCATCGAAGCGCTGGATCAGCTTATGCCTGGATTTGATCCTGAAATTGCCAAATTGGCTCAAAGAACACTTATTAATACACGGAAAATTGACTACCATGCTGGTGTTCTAGCAAGTAAGGTAGGTGATATCCATGTTTGTAGTGTTTTTGAAATGCTTGTTTCATGTTGAAGAGCTATAGTGCTGTATCAGAGATTCTCTGTGGTATGCTGATTATATATATATATATATAAGATCAATTATAAATAAATAAAAAAAATTATAAATATTAAAAATATTAATCGACGAATTTATATATATATATATATATATATATATATATAAGATAAGAGAGATAATGATGATAAAATAAATATAATACTAAAACTAGAAATGGTGGGGTTAAAATTAAAATTATTAGAAATAATATTAAAATATAAAACATATAAATGAATTGATTATGATTTTTAATAGAATTGATTGAAAAAAATAAGATTTTTATTTTCAATTTTGATTATCCGAGATGAAATTTAGTTGATGATGGTGATTTAAATCTAAGCATGTTATATTAGAGTCTAATATTATGGTGGTATGGCCAACTAACATACTAATTGTAATCAAGAGTTGATAGTTTTGTCGAGCCTAATGAGTGATAGAGACGTCGTGGTATGATGATTGTTTTGAATTTGGCTTTCCATGATCAAATAAAAGGTGCTGAATTAATTTTCATTGTGTTATATAGAGAATTCATTATAAGTTGGTCATTATAGATGTTCTTCAAGGCTTGATCTGCAAATTCATCTCCTTTTTGGTTTATTTTATTGAACTTGGTAGTGTACGAGAAATTTATTGCATCTAAGATATTCATGCACTATCTTGAGGAGATCACTAGATTAGTGTCTGCTTGCATGTGTGCATGTGTGTGTGCATGTGTGTTTGCATGCATGTTTGCATGTCTTTTCATGTGTTTGCATGTGTGTGTGTGTGATGTGTGCTTGCGTGTGTGTGTGTGTGATGTGTGCTTGCGTGTGTGTGTGTGATGTGTGCTTGCGTGTGCTTGCCTGTGTGTGATGAGTGCTTGCCTGTGTGCTTGCGTGTGTGTGTGATGCGTGCTCGCGTGTGTGTATGCGTGGGTGGTGTGTGCTTGCATGTGTATGCGTGTGTGGTGTGTGCTTGCGTGTGTGTTTGATATGTGCTTGCCTGTGTGCGATGTGTGCTTGTGTGTGTGGTGTGTGTTTGCGTGTGTGTGTGTGTATGCATGTGTGGTGTGTGCTTGCGTGTGTGTGATGTGTGCTTGCGTGTGTGTGATGAGTGCTTGCATGTGTGTGCTTGCATGCTGTTTGTGTGCTTACGTGTGTGAGCTCATTGTGATATTACTTCAAGCCAGTGTATGTATGCATTAAATAATAACAAACATTTTAGACAAAGCAGCAACACTAGAAGTGGGACGTTGATTCGTCCATATTTTACTGTTGTGTTCTCAGATCACTCCAGCAAAAGATGGGAAACTAGTAACCATTGAGCTAATCGATGCAAAAACAAAGGAACCATGCGACACGTTGCAGGTATGCAAATGGGAAAACTACTAGAAAACTAGCACAGTTTTATCATCCGTCAGAACATCGCCTTCACTGCTTAAACTGTGCTGTTGCTAATGCTAGGTAGATGCAGCTTTAATTGCTACGGGAAGAGCACCATTCACGAGGGGGCTGGGGTTAGAGAACGTAAGCTTTAATGACCTGTTCTGACAAAATAATACTGCACCCATTCACTCCGTGGGCTTCTCTCTTGCTCGCTCAGGTCAATGTGGTGGTGACACAGCATGGGTTTATTCCTGTAAACGAGCGCATGCATGTGCTTGATGCTGATGGCAATGAGGTATGCAAGATCTCCCCATGGTTTAGAGTGCTTGAATTGCTCCCAAATCGTGACCAAAACGTCCACCTCAACTGATAGATCCCACACTTGTACTGTATTGGGGATGCTAATGGCAGACTGATGCTTGCCCATGCTGCCAGCGCCCAAGGAATTTCAGGTTCTGTCGCTGCTGCTCTTCCATTTTACTTCAGAATTCAGCATCACTATTGATTTGTTTGTTGCCGTTCTGATTCAGTTGTAGAGCAGATCAGTGGAAGAGACGATGTTCTTAATCATTTATGCATCCCTGCTGCTTGTTTCACTCATCCCGAAATCAGCATGGTTGGATTAACCGAGGTGCTCTGCTTTATGTAGCCTTACCTTCCCTGTCTCTGCTTCAAATTTCAATTTTTTTTTTTTGGTGACCTCGTTGCCTGCAGAATCAAGCAAGGGAGAAGGCAGAAAAGGAAGGATTCGAAGTGAGCATTGCAAGAACAAGCTTCAAGTCCAACACAAAAGCTTTGGCCGAAAATGAACCAGATGGCCTCGCAAAGGTTGGATTTTTATATCTGATACAGATTCGAACCTCACTGTTTCAGTTTAGTCTAATCTCTGCCATTGCCCGCAGCTGATATACAGGCCAGACAATGGAGAGATACTAGGAGTTCATATTTTTGGCTTGCATGCAGCTGATCTCATACATGAAGCATCCAACGCCATGGCCATGGGAACTCGTATTCATGTGAGGATGTGTTAGGAGAAAGTAGAAAATAATTCGGCTCGCCCTGAACTATTCATCTTTCTTCCTGTTGCAGGAGATTAAATCTGCGGTTCATGCTCATCCAACCCTCTCTGAAGTTATCGACGAACTGTTCAAATCTGCTAAGGTAGCGTTCTGAAATTAACCAGCTGAGATGGAATTCAAGGAGGTCGGTCAAGGCGAACCAACCTTTACTGATCGCCTCAATTCCTTGAGAGCCAAGCTCCATGGGAACTAAAGGCGCCATTATTATTGTGCTTGAGTTGTTTTTGTATTTAAACTTATATTCATTTTTGGAAAATGAGCAATCTGATTTCATCACCTAATTCTAATGGATAGTGTGTTGACCGGTAAGAATAAGATGAGCTTCAATATTACACGCTCAAGAACAGCTCACAGCAAAGTCGAACATGAGAGATGACGAGAGAAGAGAGACACATGAAGCTGAATGAGAACCAAACGAGTTAATAATCCATTGGAAAGCAACACGTGCAGGGTAAATTTATCGGATCAAAGTTATATGAAAAAGCAAATAATTAAAATCAACTCAGCGAGGACGAGCAGAAGCATCGAGGAGATATTGGCCTACGCTTCTGTACTTGCTAATTTCAGTTTCTGGTCGGCTTTCCTTGCGTACCTCAGATTCCGCAGAAACTTCTGGTTCATCTAAACGCAAGATCGGAACGATTTTGTTCAGATCTCAAGCTACGATACTCGTACCTGTCAGAAATAACGAAATAGGTTGAAGTTGACGACGCATACCCCTTTGGTTGACGTCTGGCGCTGCCTTTTCGGCCTCTTGATCCCGTTCCTATGTGCTTTATAGGACTGGTTGTGAGCCGTGTGGTTCTTCGACTTGGCCATTTGTGCAGCTAAATTAAAATGCAGAAGGCGTCAATAATCTCGAAAAGGTGTTAGTTCAAACAGGAAAGCAATCTGACAAGCAGCGATTTTAATGCCAGCAGCAAGAAGATGAACGAACCTCAGGGCGGAGGGGCAGAGGGAGACTGTTTTTCTCTGATCCTGGAATCCAATTAACACGACCACATTAAAACCCTAGTTCTCCTGCCATCGGTGATTGGCGCTGTGTTTTTACGATAAAAAATAATAATTATTTCTATTAAATAACCATTAAATAATTATTAATATTCTATATTTCGAAAAAAAACATATTTAGCTTTAGATGGACCAAAATAAAAATAAAAACAAAATTTTAAGCATCCAATTTTTTTTTTAATTCATAGTGCACAAAATCAAAATTATTTGAGTCTTAGTGCAGTTTATACCCTTCCCCTATATTTATAATAAGCTAATCCACATCACTTTAAAAAATATCTCAATTATTTGCTACATGGGAGAAGAAAATAAAAAAAATAAAAAATCGATATATATTTATATGTATGTATGCATGTGTGTATATATATATATATATATATATTTATGTATGTATGCATGTGTGTGTGAGGATATATATATATATATATGAGTGTGTGTGTGTGTGTGTATATATAAACACACACACAGACAAGCATGTATATATATATATATATATATATATATATATATATATATGTATGCATGCATGTATATATATGTGTGTGTGTTTGTATTCATATATATGTATGCGTGTATGTATCATTATATCTAAAGTTATATGTAACAATATAAATATTATATGCTTCTTGATATCTAGTGCCACGTGTGTATGTATATGGATAACTAAATATTATGATATATATACTCTATATATCATGATATATATACTCTATATATGATGATATATATGCTCTATATATAATGATATATATATCATGATATATATAAACTATAAATATCATACTTATTAGAAACTATCTAATCAATCAGAAAATTTCTAGAATAATCTAACAAACCATATGAATTATGTAATTGATGTAAATCTATATATTTGAAAAATATAATTATATCATAATGTTGTACGCATTAAACTCATATCGGACAAATGTACAATTTTGTGTAGAATATTATAACAAAAAAAAAAAAGATCTTTATATTAGTAAGGCAACAATAATAACTTCAAATGAACCTCAGATGTTTTTTTTTTTTTTTAATAAAAAAAATCCCTCATTTAAAACTTAAGTCATCAAGATATCTACTAAATTTACACACCGCCTAAGGCTTCAATCGTTGAAAAAAGGGTCTTATAAAGTAAAGTGTACTGGGCTATTTTGGCGAGACGTGATAAATAATAATGCTATCCATATTTATAAAATTGATTTTGCCTAGTAAGTTATCAAAATGGGTTTTGAGCTAATGCATTTAATGAGAATTAATAAAAACTATGATGTCAAGTCCTATGGTCACCTAAGAGTTATATGAGAAATAATTGATAAGGAGTTGCCTATCTAAAGAAGTAGGCTTTGTGCGATAAGATGAAGCTTACTCAAAGTTTAGGTAAAATATAGATTTTAGCCCACTAAAATATAGGGAAAATCTCAGTATTTAAGGGTTTTGGCTTATATTTTCATATTATGATTTAGTGGCAGTAGTTTTTGTCTTGCTAAAATTAATAAAGAACTGTATATATGATTTGTAGATGATATCAAATATTACATTTTAATTGTCTCCATGATTAGTCCTAGAGAATAACAAACTTAATGAAATAATATGTCCTACAATAGTTTAACTCTAAGGAATTTGTTTATGATGCTGCTAGAACCCAAAAGGATACTTATAGTAAGTACAAAATAATTATCTTGATGTTATTTATCTGATGTTTGACATCATGAATTCTCTGAACTTCAGAAGCAAAATATAAATGTGGTGACATATTATTGAGTAGTTTTGATATATATTTTTTGGACATAACTCTACAAAAATTAGTTATGATATTATTTATATGTAATAACTCAACCACCGAGTTGATACAAAAGATTCACTATGTAACACAATAATTATGATCATGAAATTTTTTTTAGAGTCATGGCCGTATTATTTCTTGAATACATAATTGCCATGATTTATTTTCTCATTTCTATAGCCAAGTATCTCACTAGTACTAATAATGATTACAATTTTTAGAGCTGTGAGTTATTCGATGAAGAGGCAAAATTTCAAGTGTTTCGACCCATGATATTATTTTCTGTAAAAACCTTTAATTCTATGGAGAATTTACTTTGGTTGCATCTTTTTCTAATATCACAACTTTATGCTCTAGAGAAAAAAAATAACAAAATTGAGGTTGCGGCTAATTGAGTATCATGGATTTGTGTTATGGAGAAAATATATTTTAATCATGACAATCCCAATGCCATGACACTTTGCTTAGAAAACCAAAACCAAATCCACAACTAATCCTAGCATTGTGACTTTTGTTAGAGAGTAAATATGTTATTTATGTCATATCCAACTTCATGACATCATGCACTAGAAAAATGCAATTGAGTCATGTCATCCATTGCCATCGCGACTTTGATATCCCAGTGAAGATCCAAGCATACAAGAAAGTTATGTTTTAAGCCAACACAATGACTCTAGCTAAAATATCACATACATTCTTGAAGTATAAATGCGTCTCAAAGAAAAAATACAAAAAAAAAAAAAAAGAAATTGAAAAAAAATCAAACCAGCATGATAAGAACCTTGCGCAATATAATTCCAACCCCCATTTAGGTCAAATCTAAGGCAAATACAAGAAATATTTGATTGTGATTAGGATTTTATACTTAGATATTCATTTGGATATTTATTGGGAATCCTTAAATTCATGAGATATCTCTTAATACTTTTTATGTAATGTCCTACCCTATGCCTCTAAATTGAGATTTATGATTGGTGAATATTTATTGTGTTGTGATGAATTAATGATTATATGAGTATGTTGTTGTGTTTATATTATATTTGAATATTAATATATATAAATGAAAATTAGAAATGAAAATTATAGTTTTCACTATTAGATAGGTTTATATTTATCGATCATAGTAGACAATTACAAGTAAGTCATATAACACTCACGTGGTACAAACTCATATATTAATTATCATTAGTATGATACGTAAGAAGCCAAAAAAAACACATATATTTAGAACTATATTTTTTCATATCTTTAAGATATTTAAAGATTAGAATGATACAAGCATATGTTCAAAGTAATTATCAAGGATAGTTAATGAATTAATTAAAAAGAGTAGATATGCAAATGACCCTTAGAAGAAATAATATGTGTTTTTGGTGTTGAAATAGCTATGAAATAATTAATAGGGGATCATCCTTAGTAGTGATAGTCCAATGATGTCAATCACCTTGTTTGCTAAGAGAGATAATCAGCATTTTCATACATTGCATGTCAGCAATCGAATATGACATTGACCAAACACAAAAGAAATATTATAATGTACAAGCATGTGAGCCGATCCAAGAGTCTGGGTATACTTACAAATATCAAGTATATTTATTCAGCTCAAGTAGTTATTAATTTACTATTGATTTGATAGAATTGCATATATAATTCTTGTGAGATTCATATCTAGACATTTGTCTATTTTTTTACTTATACAGACCATATATTTATGGAACTATATTAGATTATCGATCATTGCCTAACAGGGTTTTGGAATCATATCAATTAATATTAGTTTTGACATCCTCACAAAGTCAGAATAATTATCAGCCATCTGAGAATATGATAAGGTCCCTCGGGCCTTTGCACTACTAGTTTCTTCCAAGTTCCTTTGTGTCGCATAGCCAAAAAAAAACTTATGAATACCAAGTTCATCACTTGTTAGTGTATATCTTTTTGTTTACTATTAACTCAATTCTTTGAATGCTTATCTACTTAGTATAATCCAATCTGATCCAAGGCAATTTATTTATATTTCTCCTTGGAAAAATGACAAGCTATTATATTTGGTCCTACATATCCTATTACAATAGTATTTGGCACGCGTGCTTATTCAATCATGATATTCCTGTATGCTTTTTTTTATTTCACTTATATATTTAGCCAATGAGTCTTTTGATAGAAAGCTAATCTAATTTTTAAGTATCAATGGGATTGCCTAATTACTAAAAGCTCTATCTCTTGGCTTTGCACATTTTCTACCACATTGGTTCTTTCTAATTGTATTCCAGTGTGTAGTCATACTTAGAAAATAACTCTTGCCATCATGCATATTCGAAAGTTATATTCTTTTTGTTTTGAAATAGTTAGTATCTACATTTTTAATTATTTTCATAAATTATGTTCTCAAAATATAGTGCCTCAATATTTAGAAATAATGAATTATAGCTGTCAAATCAAGTTTGGAATGTAACTAGCATCCCAAAGTTAGTCGGACAAGTTTGTAATAAAAAGATTCAAATATTTATTTTATACCCTCAACTTGTTGAGGGCTCGATAGTCAATATAAAACCATAATGAAAAATCATATTTTTTTAAAGTAAAACACGAGAACAATATAAGAACTTTAAAGGTCAGACATACCTAATATCAATTTACTCTTTTAATTGCTTTCTTAGCTCTTTGAGTTCTAAGAGAGCCATTCCATATGGTGCTTTTTCCATTGAAATGTATATTTGGTAACAATTCAATATGATAGCCTACCTCACTCTTTAGGAGTAACTTTGCTAACTTAGTTAGAATAATATCTATAAATGAGTCGAGAAGCTATAACACTTTTTTAGGTAACTTCTAGTCTTTGAGTTCCTTATTCAAAGATGTCACCTTCTTGATGCTCTCGGTAACAATTCAATATGATAGCCCACCTCACTCTCTAGGAGTAACTTTGCTAACTTAGTTAGCATAATATCTATAAATGAGTCGAGAAGTTATAACACTTTTTTAGGTAACTTCTAGTCTTGGAGTTCCTCATTAAAAGATGTCACCTTCTTGATGCTCTCACTAGTATCCTGAAATTTATCTTATAATATCTATAAATGAGTCGAGAAGCTATAACACTTTTTAGGTAACTTCTCTAGTCTCGGAGTTCCTTATTCAAAGATGTCACCTTCTTGATGCTCTCGGTAACAATTCAATATGATAGCCCACCTCACTCTCTAGGAGTAACTTTGCTAACTTAGTTAGCATAATATCTATAAATGAGTCGAGAAGTTATAACACTTTTTTAGGTAACTTCTAGTCTTGGAGTTCCTCATTAAAAGATGTCACCTTCTTGATGCTCTCACTAGTATCCTGAAATTTATCTTATAATATCTATAAATGAGTCGAGAAGCTATAACACTTTTTTAGGTAACTTCTCTAGTCTCGGAGTTCCTTATTCAAAGATGTCACCTTCTTGATGCTCTCGGTAACAATTCAATATGATAGCCCACCTCACTCTCTAGGAGTAACTTTGCTAACTTAGTTAGCATAATATCTATAAATGAGTCGAGAAGTTATAACACTTTTTTAGGTAACTTCTAGTCTTGGAGTTCCTCATTAAAAGATGTCACCTTCTTGATGCTCTCACTAGTATCCTGAAATTTATCTTATAATATCTATAAATGAGTCGAGAAGCTATAACACTTTTTTAGGTAACTTCTCTAGTCTCGGAGTTCCTTATTCAAAGATGTCACCTTCTTGATGCTCTCGGTAACAATTCAATATGATAGCCCACCTCACTCTTTAGGAGTAACTTTGCTAACTTAGTTAGAATAATATCTATAAATGAGTCGAGAAGCTATAACACTTTTTTAGGTAACTTCTAGTCTTTGAGTTCCTTATTCAAAGATGTCACCTTCTTGATGCTCTCGGTAACAATTCAATATGATAGCCTACCTCACTCTTTAGGAGTAACTTTGCTAACTTAGTTAGCATAATATCTATAAATGAGTCGAGAAGTTATAACACTTTTTTAGGTAACTTCTCTAGTCTCGGAGTTCCTTATTCAAAGATGTCACCTTCTTGATGCTCTCGGTAACAATTCAATATGATAGCCCACCTCACTCTCTAGGAGTAACTTTGCTAACTTAGTTAGCATAATATCTATAAATGAGTCGAGAAGTTATAACACTTTTTTAGGTAACTTCTAGTCTTGGAGTTCCTCATTAAAAGATGTCACCTTCTTGATGCTCTCACTAGTATCCTGAAATTTATCTTATAATTAACCAAAACCTAATTTTTCCTTGCCATTCAAATTTCCAGGGATGAGCTTCATTTCTTTCCTTGACCCCTAGCATCATACCCATCTTGCCCATGGTTTTGGATATCAGAAATGGATTATATAATAAGAAAGAAAATCACCTCTAATATAATTTGTCATGAATTATAAACTTTATGGCTATACATGTGACTTTAGGATAGAAAATTCTTTCTTAAATTTCTAAGTTAGCTTACTCTTGTCTCTTATAAGAGTTGCCCCCATAAGATTTCACACACAAGCTTACCAAGAAAGTGAAATACTTTAAAAGAAAAAATATATCAAAATAAAAAAAACCTGACTAAGTCCAATAATAGGAAGGCTCTCCCACACCGTGAGAGCTCTACCTCTCCAATGACTCAAATTCTATCACATATCACAATCTCATTATATAAGAAATCCCTAGAACATTCTAGAACGAGAAGGGGTGTTGACATCTTAATAACCTTCTACAATTCCTCAAAAACTTCTTCAGGATCATTTCCTAAATATCCACAAGCCTAACCCATTTCTCTATGTACATGATTTGATAGCTAAATGTCTCTACATTCATGATTTGATAAAATGAAAAGGGGTCTTATTAATAGTCAGTTCTGCTTATGACAATTAAGTGCATGATTTGATAGTAAAACCCTAAAACTAAAAGTAGTTTTATACTGGATGTCTTTAAACACTCATTAATAGTTGAATAATAATTATTCAAAATTAATATGATGTCTAAATGATAATTATGTTTTTCTGATCTTAAATATATATGGGTATATATTGGAGAATAATATACTAGACTGACTCAATAAAAGAATACTACATAGATTAAATATCACAAGGAATTCTCATATTATAATATTTTTAGTCCCTAGCCCTCAATTCATGATAATTCTTACACGAGGATTTATATATTATGACATGTCTTAATATCATTAATAATAAGATAATAATACAAACTGTGATTATATTTAGAATAAAGCATACAGAAGGATGTGTGTCTTAATAAGAAGGAATCTCTCTCTTTTATAAAAAAAAGATATATCTATGCTTATTAATAAGCGAGACAAAAAAATATATGGTAATACTCTGATGAATTAATAAGGATTATTAATATTAATTATTTTAGATCAAAAAACACAATTGAATTACATAACAATAACTTAATATGTGCTTTATGTTCAAATGAAGTAATTATGTTATATCTGATATGCACAAAATATGTGTACTCATAATATCTTATATAGGTTGCTGATGAATTTTGAGCATAAAAAGGGCTTTTAGGTCGACTACCAGTGTTATATGAACCTATAGGGAGACATACTTAGAAAAAAAATTAAAAATTAAGTATTAAGTTTGACCTAAATTAAATGTAGTATAAAAATTGATTTTAATACTAAGTTAACTATTATTCATTTTTAATAAAATCATAAGTTGGTTTATTTTGAGTTCAACTCAAATTCAAAAAATGTGGGTAGTCATTATTTTTTATTAGAGTTTGTTTATTGTTTATGATTCTTCCCACCCTCCCCCCTTAAGAACCCCATGATAAATGTATAAAATAAACTTATATATTGGTCAATTGTCTTAGTAGTAATCGTGATCAAACATATTAAACTTTGGAGTTCTTATAAGATCCAATGCGTCAGTAATAGTTTAAACACATCTAAATAAAATTCTAAGATTATTTTTTTTAAAGTCATTTTTTATATTATATTTTGTTATTAGAAAATAATTATGAGATGATTTATTTTAATAAAATATGAGTTAGTTAAATGAGGATTAAAACCATGAGATGGTTTTAAAATAAGTGCTTTATGAAACCTTAAAATAGTGTTTAGACAACATATGTAAAGATAATCTTGAAGAAAACACAACTTTATATGTGTTTTTGGAAAATTCATAACATAAAATATAAAGAAAATAAAAGATTTTTTAAAGAGAAAACTCATCACGATTTGTTTTGAAGAAAACTCATCATGACATGTTGTAATCTTATTACTAAAAAAAATAAATAAATAAAATAAAATAAAAAATAAAAAAATAGAAAAATTAAAAAAATAAAAGAAATAATATAAATACGAGAAATAAGAGAAATAAGATAAATAAGATAAATAATATAAATAAAATAAATAAAATAAAATAAAATAAATAAATAAATAAATAACAAAATAAATAAATAAAATAAATAAAATAATAAAAAAACATTAAAAAACATAAAAAAAATAATAAAAAACATAAAAAAACATAAAAAAGCATAGAAAACATAAAAAATATATAAAAACATAAGAAAACACAGGAAAATGCAGGAAAACACAGGAAAACACAAAAAAACATAAAAAAACTAAGGTGATGTTTGATTTGATGTTTTTTCGTTTTTGTTTTCCGGTTTTTCGCGTTTTCCAAGAAAAGCTATTTGGGTAATTGTTTTCATTTTCTATTTTTGAGAAAACACGAGCTTGTTTTTAAGAAAATGAGAGAATGATAAAAACTCATTCTCCTCCTTTGCCGGAGAACACTCCAGCCCTCGTTCTCCATCTGAATTCGCGTGCGATTCCTCCCTTGGGTGTGTGACTTTGACATGAGCTTCACGTTTGTGTATGCTGGATGGGAAGGTACTGCAAATGATTCTCGAGAATTCATAGATGCAGTCACAAGTGTACAAAATAAATCATGTTTTTTTTTTAAATGACATTTGCTATTTTTTGTAGCTCAATTTTATCTCATAGACTCCGGCTATCCAAATATTCCTAGATTTCTTGTCCCTTATCGAGGTCAGATATATCACTTACGAGACTTTTGAGGCCAAGGCAAGCCACGTGGATGCCGAGAATTGTTCAACTATCGACACAGTTGCTTGCGTAATTTCATTGAGCGAAGTATTGGGGTACTAAAAGCAAGATTTCTAATTATGAAGCACATGCCTAGCTATCCATTGCGGAGGCAACGTCTAATTCCTACAGCTTTTTACATTTTACACAACTTTATTCGACGCCATCACGCATTGGATAGATTATTCATGGAATATAGTACAGAACAAATGCTGATGCACAATGTTGAAGTGGATGGGGCAGAGCAGGACCCAATTGATGTAGATGCAAGCCAAACAGCACAAATAGGATAAAATTCGTGATGGCATAGCAAAACAAATGTAGAATAATTTTGATCAGAATCATGCATGAATTCTTTTAATTTTTATTTTGTTCAAAATTATGCATGACATCTTTTGTCAATCATTTTGTTTAAAATTATGCATAAACTCTTTTGTGAATGATTTTATTCAAAATCATGTTTAAACTCTTTTTTGTGAATAATTTTGTTCATTTATGTATTATTTTTTTAAGTTTAATTTAACATATAAAAAATATATTTTATATTATACATACCAAACACATTTTTCTGTTTTCATTTTCAACAAAATATTTTCTAGTATATATACAAAATACATTATCTGTTTTTCAAAAAAATAGTTTAAAAACCAAAAAATAACTCCCAACAAATGAAAAAAAGAAAATATAATTTTTTTTAAACCAAACACCACCTAAAAAACATAAAAAAACATAAGAAAACATAAAAAACATATAAATACATAAAAAAACACAAAAAACACAAAAAAAAAATAGAAAATAAAAATAAAAAACAACATAAAAAACATAAAAAAACGTAAAAAACATATAAATACATAAAAAAACACAAAAAACACAAAAAAAAAATAGAAAATAAAAATAAAAAACAACATAAAAAACATAAAAAAACGTAAAAAACACAAGAAAACATAAAAAAAAAATCAAAAAAACATAAGAAAACATAAAAAAACACAAAAAAACACAATGAAACACAAGAAAACACAAAAAAACAAAAAAACACAATGAAACGCAATGAAACACAAAAAAACACAAAAAACACAAAAAACACAAAAAAACACAAAAAAACACAAAAAAACACAAAAAAACATAAAAAAAATGCAAAAATGTTTAACATTTAAAAAATTAAAAAAATAAAAAAAAAACAAAATATTTATACATGAAAAAAATGAAAAAAAATGAAAAAAATGAAAAAAATGAAAAAAATGAAAAAAATGAAAAAAATGAAAAAAAATGAAAAAAAAAAATGAAAAAAAATGGAAATAAAAAAAAAGAAAAAGGAAAATAAACAAATATTATTATTAGACATCACGGGTGTTGATAAATCTCACCTAACATGTTCAATTACAAAAAATAAATAAAGTATAAAAATAAAACAAATATAAATTAAAACTCTGACATGCAGAGAAACATTAATTCAATTCAGATCATCAAATATATATGTGACATATATGATTGAGAAAATTAAATTTATATCTCAGAAATTATATTAGCAAACATTATAATCTATGTTATTAAATATAATGGGATATTTTTGCAATTATGTATAAAAATATATTGTAAGACTACATTTTGTGCCGACTAAATTTATTGTAAAATATTTTTAAATTAATTCAGAAATATTTTAGAGGTTATTGGGACTGCCCATATTGGGCCAACTGTATTAATTATATCAGTTCAGAAAACTATTTTAATTAAAAATTAAAATTAATTTAATTTATTATTAAATTTATTTTAGTTTTTGGTGAGTTTAATTTAATATAGTTATTTTTTTATTGTGTTATTTAAACATTTTTTATCTGCGTGCAGGTTCAATTTAATTTAATTAATATCTGAGATGGAGTAACGAGACACACAAATTAATGGATGACATAATAAAATAAAAT